>JAJJWW010001940.1:0-311947 GCA_023531295.1 Papaver armeniacum | reverse complement strand
GAACCGCCATGAAAATAATAATGACTATTTGATTAAAATAAAATACTAGAATATAAAATAAGCAATACAACATCATGATTTTTATGGTCTACTCTAACACTTCTAGTGATCATGTTTTTCAAAAATAGTACAAATTATCATAACAGAATATGGTAGCTTATCATAACAGAATATGGTACATATATCATTTTCATGGTAAGGACAAGCATGTGGTAAAAGTACAAATTATCACTACCATGAATAATTAATATCCTTAAAAGAATGAGAACAATATACAAAAATTAGGAGATGATTAATTATTTACTCATGCTCATGGGTATGTAATGAAGACACACACATTAATTTCAAAGAAGAGACAACATGCATGTGCAACGAATTTTAGAAGAATGTTCCAAAAAAAAAATACTTCTTTTAATGATTGTGTAGAGAACAAAATTTCCTACCTTGATTGATTAAACAAAACCTCAATTAGTTAGAGCAAGGTGCTGATAACGTGTAAAAGAGGGGACAAAACATAAAAGAGAAGAAGGATAGTTGTAGACAAAATGTAAGGGAATCAGTAGTATCTTCTTATTCATTGTGTCTTCTCTTTAAATACACAACATAAAGAATAGGTGGGAAGTAGTGTAATTGTTACATGTGTTGGTACTAGTAGAGAAAGTACACCATGTGTCAATCATGTAGATACAAGTACATGCACCATGCCACCTAAGTGGTCAGCCACTTCACTACAACAATAATATCATTATTGAACTTTGTGAGCTCCACTGCCGAACAAAAGCTAGAAAGACATGTTGTCAAGTGGTTATATGTAGTTTTTCGCCAACAGCCACAATAACTTAAGGACAACAGCTTTTTGGATCCTTTAATTTTGTCCGTTTTATTAAGGTTTATAGATATTATGTCTTGACATGCTCATGTAACAATAACATCATGCATGCCATACCAAAATACACGAGACAATATACATATTTTTTACTTCAGGTCTTGCCTGGATACCTCATGGAACTACTTGTATGCGTGATATATTCTAAGAGCATCCACGGTCGTGGAGTATAACCAAATTTTTTGGTAAAAAACAGACGCAGTGGAGACGGAGTAAAGACCAAAGACCGGACTATAACTAAAACCCAGACCATATTTAGTCTTTAGTCTGTCTTTAGTCGGGCGTAAATTGAAGTTGCGGCGATGGGCGTAACTCAAAGTTGCGCCCCAACAATAAAAAAAAAAAAAAAAAATGGGGCGCAATTTGGAATTGCGCCCCAACAATAATAAAAAAAAAAAAAAAAAATTGGGCGCAACTTTGAGTTGCGCCCCAACAATAATATAAAAAAAAAAAAAAAAAAAAAAGAAATGGGACGAGATTTGGAATTGCGCCTGGTTGGGGCGTAACTCAAAGTTGCGCCTGACCAAATTTTAGTCTCCCTCCACTGCGTTACAACACGGACTAAACCCAAATTTTAGTTTTTTTTTGCTCTTTGCTCTTTGGTTATGGTCGCACTACTGCAGTTGCTCTAATAGAACTTTACCTCATACGATCTACCGGGGGCGGAGCTAGGATTTCAAGAGAGGGGTGCAAGAAAAACAACGACAAAATAAAATAACAAAAAACGAAATTCCGAAGCACATCAAAAATTACTTTACAGCCACCTAATAGAGGTTGATAATAGTTAAATTACTTCACAAAGGTGCAAGCTCAACTAGCAAGAGGTCTTGGATGGAGATGTATGCTTCATTTTGGTGTACAGATACAAATATCAGAGACTTTGTGCGAGACTGCGAGTATAACTAGCTAGTGTCACCGTCGGTCGATAACTAACTGCTAGTGATAACATCCAATATTCGGTAACAAAAAATTTTGTGCGACATTGAACCCTAGGAGTATCTACCCGTCTAGCGTAAATACTTTTGGTAAAACAAAAGATAAACTGCAAATGAGTGTACATGGAGTGTAAACGAAAAAAGGTCAAGAAACGGGTATCCATTAACCGTTCTAAGAACGGAAAAACGGTCAATGATTAGCCGTTCCAATGAAACGGACAATGATTATCCGTTATTTTGAAGTAGAACGGTTAATGATTAACCGTTTTTTTACTTTTTTAAAACGGCTAATGGTTAGCCGTATCCGGAATCTTCCCCGTGAGAATCCGCGCACTAGGGAAGCTTTGCGGAAAGAGCCATATATGGCCACGGTTTCTTGGTTGGGAAGGGTTGGGCATGCCCATAAGACCCGGTCTAACTGGCACTCTACTTTCTTTGATATGCAGTAGTTTAGCATGGTGTTTTTTGGTCTGTTTGTAGACCACTTTCCTTTGAGCCTAACCTGTCTGTAGGTTTGGCTTTCTTCTTTTTATTTTCTTTGTTTTTGGCCAAGGATGGTATAATCCTTTTATACCTTCTCGTTTGATCAATAAATTCTTTTCTCCGCTGATCAACAAAAAAAAAAATCAAAAAGTTGTCATTAAATTTTGTGTGCTCCACTGCGAACAAACACTTAAAGACGTGTTGTCAAGTGGTTATATGTTGGTTTTCGCCGACTGCTACAATAACTTAAAGACAACACCTTTTGGCTCCTTTTTGGCCTTTACATGCTCAGATAACATCATGGATTCATGATCATGGTCCACCAAAATAAAAAATAAGATGTTTTTGAAGTAAACGTCTTGCAAAAATGTATCCCCTGAATATCCTATGAAAAGCTGTCTCCAGCAAGGCCTCAAATTAGACTCGAATCTAGATCCTAAATTGAACTTTAATTAATGTAAATTTGTTTTGTTTTTTTCCCCAAGGAAAATGAGAACTTATCTGCTATAAGAAATGAGAATAACAAATGTCATTAGGCCAATCGCTATGTTGCCCCTTTTTCCTACCCTATCCCTCCTATGTAGAGAAAAACCCAAAGTAACAACCCCTATGGTCTCCCATATCCCTACACAAGTAGAGATAGGGAAAAGTATCGTTTGGTCTTTTTTAGGTGGTCCCAAGTCAGTTTGGTCCTTTGGGAAAATATCTTTACTGTTTGGTCCATAAATATTTAAAAATATTAAATGGACAAAAGTACCCTTCTGTGTTAATTTCTACTTATTTTTTTGTAGCAGTTCATTCTTCAAAATGAACTCCTGTTTAATTTCTACTTATTTTTCTAAATCACCTAAAAACCGAGTTCATTCCAAATGAACTCAATATAAAACCTAAAAACATAGTTCATTCCAGTTGAACTCCATATAAAAACCTAAAAAAATGGAGTTCATTCCGAAATGAACTCCATATAAAAACCTAAAAAAACAGAGTTCATTCCGTAAATGAACTCCATATAAAACCTAAAAACTAAGAAAAACACACAAATCTTCATCTTCTTCATCATCTTCATCGTCTTCAACAAAGAATAACAACAAGACAAAGATCTAAAATCAAGATCTTCAACACCACAAGAAGAAGACAAGATCGTCATCTTCATCTTCAAAACGAAAGAAGAAGACACGGTTCATTCTTTTCAGATCTGATATTAGTTCATCCTTCACAGCAAACATCAATATCATCGTCTTCATCTTCAACAAGCAGCACCAAAACAAACCCTAAAAACTCTGTCGTTCATCATCTTCTTTCACCGTCTTCACATCTTCAACAACAACAATCACAAGTTCATCTTCAAAACATCATCATGAGTTCATCTTCAAACAGCAAAACAACATCACGAGTTCGTCTTCAAACATCATCACAAGTTCATCTTCAAACAACAACAAAAAAAAAACATTATCACGAGTTCATCGTCGTTTTTATAAAGATTCATTATCTTCAATCAAGAAGAGATCAAGAAAAGCAAGGTTCATCTTCAACAAAGCAGGGGAAAAGAAAATTCCTGGGCAAAGAGATTCTAGATCTGAAAAACAGGAAGAGAGAGAAAGTAAAAAAAATGTTATAGAGCCTGTGGCCCATGGATGTACGGTCCATTAGATCACTAGGTTTTCCTTTTCCTATATATAAACAACATTGTATTATGTAATCCCTGATGCCTCTTTATCAATAAGAAGTTCCTCTCCATCTCTATCTCTATCTCTTGCTTTAACCTAATCGATACTACAAAACGTCATCAACACGAGCTCTTCCCCGTCGCTAAAGAAACAACAGATTTTTTTTTTCTTTTGGGTTCTCATCAATCGGTTATCACCAAATCAGCCGATATAATCTCGGAAAATCTCTATTTTAGTTTGAGATTTTGGAACTTTTATTCATCCCTTTTTCCAATCAGCCGTCTGTAAAAGCTTAAAAGGTATACCTAAACTTCTCTCCAATTTTGTTTTAATGGTTTCGAACATGTGATTTGATTGAAAGAAAATTACCTATTATGATATTCGTGTTGTGTCTTCGATGTACATATCATCTATGCTGTGATGTTTTTTTGTCTATACTCTGATCTTATTTATGAATGTTATATGATTTATAATGATACTAGATCTTATCCCGTGCCGTAACGGCACGGGATGTTTTGTCTCTAATACGATATTGTTCACATTCCTCTTGCTTCATTTTTTTCGTGAGTAATTATTTTGATATTCAAATAGGTTTTGGGAAACAAAATGGGTTACTCCATCTTTTTATTTTTACTTAAGCATGTTATTCCAATTTATTATTTGGACGGAGTAATAATGTTGTGCCAACATGAAAAAAATAAAAAATACAAAAGAATAAAAATTTCCCCATTTATTGTTCCATCATACCATAATTTCAAACTTCAAAAGAATATTTCATCTAACAACGACATATACCTAAACCTGCAATCCAACTCCATGATGTTTATGAATACATTTGTTCCGAAATTATTGATAACTAAGGCTCTAAGGAGTGAAGCAAAAACCCATAATATTTTCCCTACTATAGATAAACACTATTTATTTATTTTTGCAAATGTGAGAGTTATAAAAATGAAGAACCCTTGGCTATTGGAAGGATGAGATATACACACGTGAGTTGAAAAATGAACTTATAATAGTAAATCAAAACATGTGTAAGATTCTTTCTCAATCATATTGATAACATAAAATTGAAGAAATTCGTGGATAAAAAGATTTAACACCAACTATGCTAAGTAGTGCATGAATGACGCTCTCACATCTAGTGTTACTCAAGTAATTTGGAGTTTTAAAGAGCATAGTCATATTGATATTTATATCTACATAAGTGCAACTAACCTTCAAGAAAAATTATTAGTTTCAAGGTAGAGCCGACACAAACTTCTCGTCGCCTTCAATATATAGAACACACACTGGTTTAATCGGCCTTGAGATTAAACAAATACCCCAACATTAGTCAAATAATGTCTACAAATACGGGATCGAAACAAAGTGCTAACGGGAAAAATGAGAGACTAACATCGATTGCTACAAAGAAAATACCCTATATGTATCAAAGTTTGTTAACCATTGTATTCAAATTAAAAAGTCATTAACTTAACACAAAAATATAAAAGAACCCAAGTTAAATCAATACTTGCATAAACAAAACTTATAAGAGAATTTGTAATTATTAAATACCTTTAAAATCACTATTAGAGATTTAATTGCATGCCTCGTAAAAACTACGGTAGGACGAAATCACCCATTAATCAGAGAAAATTCATGGATATGTAGCAATTTAGAGAAGTTTACACCTGGTAGTGATGCGTTCCATCTAAGTGTTGTTCGATTGATTACTTTTTTAGAAGGTTTCGGTTTTCATCGGAGAAACCGAGAGGGAGAGTTTCATTATATTCATTATCATTCACAAATCCAAGACCAACTCGCCCTCCTCGCTTATGGGATCTCAATACAACCTTAGATATATCTATTGGACTGGAGAAACCTTGATACCAAATATGTAGTTTTTAGTGTTATTTATTATATAACGTGACATCCAAATGTTTTTTCTTCTTCTTAATTTTCATGTATTTTAACCGAGTTTATATTAGCATTAAGACGATCAACCACATTTCTAATTTATAGTGTTATCCTTTTTGTAGAAAGACATAATTAACATAGTCAATTACTACTCATCAATACCTAGCCACAAGTACCACAAACCACTAGATATCACTTCTTTCTCCACCACCACCATTTTCCATCCCTCGTAGAATATTGGGCACACTTATAACTTTTAATCCCACATGTCATGTATAAAGTTTAGATTTAACAAACTTAGGTCGTCAATTAATTTATTCAACCATATGTTTTTTTGTTAATACCGAAAATCATGCGTACGAACGGTTACCAAAGGTAGCAGTGGTACCAAAAAACAACCATTTTATCTTATATGATTTGGTATCATCCCAAAAGTATTTGTTATCCGCCTTTATTGATCGTGTCAAAAACAACCAACTATACTTTTCACAATATAATGTTACCCGTCATGTACATTTTTTTTAATTCAAAAAGAAAAAACCAATACCACCGCCATTAAAACCATCCAGTGCCACTATTTCTTCCACCAAAACTAATGTTACCGCCTCCACCACTTAGTAACACCTTCCACCGTTTCCACCACTTACTTCTTCCTTTACTACCACCACCACCACTAATATCTA
Source organism: Papaver armeniacum (assembly GCA_023531295.1). NCBI lineage: Eukaryota > Viridiplantae > Streptophyta > Magnoliopsida > Ranunculales > Papaveraceae > Papaver > Papaver armeniacum. Next base: position 305,391 of record JAJJWW010001940.1, on the reverse strand, counting down.
TTGAAATAATTTTAGTCAAAATTATTATTTATTAAGGGAGATATGTATTAATATTAATTAAGGGACATTTATGATGTAAAATTAATAAATCATTTATCATGAGAAATTAATGAGACATCAATTAATAAAACACTTATACTAATTAATATTTAAGTTGAACAAACCATCACCATAGATTTATCTTCTCTAGACAAATCACTTATACTAATTAATAAAACACTTATACTAATTAATATTTAAGTTGAACAAACAACCACTCATTGATTTATCTTTTCTATCAATTCCAACCAAGGTGGAACAATGGTTAGAGGCCACTCTTATGACACAATAGGTCATGAGTTCGAACCTCCCGTTATAATTTTTGAAATTCCATATCTTGACTTGAGTATTCATTTTTAATTCATAATATTGGAATGAACACCACATGTGCGACTTGTAGGGTGTGGCACGGAGAACCACAGCCTTTGATTTATCTTTGCCAAGGATAAATCCTGACCACCACTCAGATAGGCAAAGTTAGCTAAACTCTGCTTTATACTATTGATACGTATGGTTTGTGTGCCATGTCTTGTATTTGATTAATATATATATTTATTTATTTTTGATTTTTAATCGTTGCTTTATGTATAAGAAATTTGTCAGCACTCTGCAGTATTTGATTTGATTATTAAAATGATTCCTATTTGATTGAGTTTGTTTGCCATATATGAAATATTATAATAAAATATCAATTTGTTGCTCGCATGGGCCTAGTTAGTAAGTTCGCGAATGATTCGCGAATCATTCACGAATTTTTCCGTATCACGAATTTTACCGTCTTATTCGCGTACGTTTACAACTCCGAACCCAAGATGCGTATTATATGGCATTCCCGGATTATTCGCGAATCTTTCACTAACTTTACGTATCCCGAATAATACGTCCGCTTAATTCGCCAGAAATTCTTTAGCTTTTACGTTTTTAAAGGCCCCACTTTTTGGGCTTTACTACCTCCCAAAGGCATACATTATTAATATTAGACATTGTTGTAATCATTTATGAAACAAAAATGACTGAAGAGATTTGAAGGTGCATCTAAACCATTATACCACGTCTTCTTGGATGACTAATATTGTATATATATTTAATATCATCATATTAAGTTTATTTTTTCTTTAAATAACTCTCAAATATGCGTAAAAGTAGTCTATGTCCTTATAAATAATAATTATTTATTATAATAGATACCGAATTTTTAGAGCCGAACTCACATATATAAATCGAATTATACACGTATGTATGCCGTTCCGAATTACTGACGAATCACGTCCCGTTGACCGACTTTTGGACCGAATTTGGGTTTTACAAAACCGTATAATACTCGTACGTTTGTCGTTCCGTACGTTTGCTGAATCCCGAATTGCTAACTAGGAACATGGGTCCTTTTGTGGGCAATATTTTTCCTCTGTTTGTTTTTAGATTCATGATGTGACTACATATATATTTTTCTACTCCTGTAGCTTAAACCTATGTCTGTGTAGAGGAAAATTATGTTATTTTTTAATGTTTGCCATGATTGATTTTGATGTACTCCACTATTCAATGTTACTCGAAAGCGATAATTTTTTTTTCTTTAAGTGCTATGTGTGTATTAACCTTTACTGTAAGTCAATCAAGGGACAGTAATGCTTGATTTTTGTACCGTCTAAAATTTTTGAACTTGTATCCATGTCGTAACTGCTAAACGTTTCCAAATTCTTTGTTTGCAAATTTTTATAACGTATGTACTATGTAAAATGTTATGAATTCGACATTAATTATTAATGGTTAGCAAAGTACCATTAAGTTGACCTTGACCTGTGGAACCATAATGTAAATTGGTAAATTCCATTTTTGGCCTTTAGGAAATTGGTATTGGAATTTCCTTTTCTTTTCAAAATGATATACTTTGAAATTTGGTATTCGGATTTCGGTTCTATTCAAAATGATGTCTATTGTCCAATTGGTAGAACTAACTCCATTTAAAAGAAAATAACATTTTGGATTCAATCAAATTAATATCTTATTTCCACTCAATTAAAAATAATATAATGGAAGTCAAGTTCGTTCCCACGAGGAGCAAGAGATTCTAGTTGTAAAAATTGTCACGAAAGGGGGGTGTAAAAAGCAAAAGAAAATAAACAAAGCAATTAAAAGATAAAGTTGAAAGCAATAAGAGAGACAAGATCAAGGAATCATTCTTCGTTGCAAAACAATGAATCAAGTTATGTTCTTTTCTACTTGTTATTAGTCACAAATTATCACCAACCGTAGGTAAAGCAGCTAGATCAGTGCTAAACCCCTAAATCCCTTGTATCACCGGACACGGAAGTTCTCGACTACCGGATTCTATTTACCAAACCACCTAGTAGTATATCACTCTAGATGTAATTTAAATAAACGCATTAAGATTTATGAACTTATTAGGTCAATATTAGTAGTTAGATTCTTAGATCAAGGTCTACTTGCTAACGTTGTTTTCACACACAATTGCTCCACGGAATCTCTCCGCAAGGTCTCGTGTTTGCTACTTATGTAAAGAGTCAAGAAACGATTACTTATCCCCTAACTTTCACTAGCTTTAGATCAAATTAACAAATCAATTTAGCGTGCACTCTAAACAATCGATCAATCAATCATGAATGTCATTAAGATCATTCCTATTAGTAAAAACAAACGATAATTATGTGAAAAACTTCAAGATAGAATTGAAAACAAAAACTTAAATCATATTAAGAACTAGGAATTCATCCTCAATCAATAATAAAATTAGCTACTCATGCTAAAGAGTTCACACAAAGAATAAGAAAAGAAAAGTGTTGTGTGTGTAGAGATGTGTGTAAAGATGTGTGTAAAACTTCTCTATTTATAGGCTTCAATATTCTCCAAATCTTCCAAGGAATAGAATCCTTTTCCTTTTGCAATTCAATTTCAAATCCAAGCCTTTCTCAACTCTTCCATCTTCTCTTTCCAAATTTGAGCCCACCTCCATCCAATTCCTAGTCCAAGTCTTCACACCCATGAGAGAAGTCCATAGAAAATTGCTGAATTTTTGGCTCATCGGAAAACCGGTATTATGGCCGGAATCCGTCACCGCCGCCACCCGAAAATTTCTCGGTCGGTGGAATATTCGACGAATATTCCGTCAGTCCACCGTTAGGACTAACGGTCAAAGTGGTCAAACCGTCGACCAACTGTTAGTCAATCGGGTCAAACCCAGATGGTGAGTCGACTTCAGTCGATCTTGCCGAAGCTCATCGGGTCTTACTCTACCAGGTCTTTGGATCGGCCGGATCGGTCATCGCCTGGTCGAGTTGACTCGCCGAAGAAATATCCCATAGATTTTCTACACATCGGGATTTCTAGGCCACATTCAGGCCATCATTTTCTTCACCTGTTAAGAAACCTAGCATACATCTATTGAAGCTTCGATCCATTTTAGTCACACTCCCAGCTATTCATTGCATCAAACTCTTCTTGCTGTGTAGAATTTATAGCTCAAGAACGAGCTTAGTTTATCATTCCCATCTCCCTGTCTTGTCTGCAGCACCACCTGACACCAACTGCACCTGCATTTGTTCATCTCTGTTCATTGGCATTGGCAACCTCATCTTCTCACCGCAACACACCCATCTTAGATGTAGCACCACCTTCATTCACTCAGTAATTCTCGGACACTGGCAACACCATTCCATCGTTGTTGCCTTCTTATTCCACCAACAGACTCACCACTCCTCATACTGAGTCACAACAGCTGCAGCTTCAACTCCACTTCACTGCCATCCCATAACACCATCAGAGTCTTTTACTTTAAACTGCTTTAAATGTCAGCAATCACAAACCCTCAGATTCATTACCCGATTCAATCTCACAGATACCCTTTTAAGCTTGTCACATACTCGGATCGAATCTGTCTTCTTCTTTTCCATTCAATAGCAAGATCACCATTCTCTTCAATCAATCAAACTCGAATTGAGTTTACCCATTCAATCACCACCACCATATGGCTCAAATCCGTCTCTGTTTCATCATTTAACGGCTCACTCTTCTTCTCGTTTCACAAACACCGAATCGATTGCAACACAAAGATCAATTTATTCTCGGATCTCAATCACCTCACAAACTCGACCTCATACCCATTAACCCTTTCTTCAACAAAGAACATCAAATTGTCATCCTTCAAATGAATCTCATCAGGAACCCTAACTTCTACTTCGATCTCTCTCAGATAATACGCAGCCTCTATTTCTCCTCCTCTGAATCTCATCGAACTACAGACGGCAGCTAACCTTTTAACATTCGATCTCTCAATCGCCTTGTTTATCAGATACAGAGACGAACCCTAATTTCTCCAATTTCGATTTCTCTAGCTAGCGCTTTTAGTTCCAGTGAAAGTGAATGAATGAGAGGTGATGATCGAGTAATTTAGGGTTGTAGGAGTAAGGGATGGATAACGGTACCCTAATGCATAGGCTAGGGGACACCCCAGGGATAATTACACCCTCTGATAAATGATAAGGGGTACCCTGATGACAGCCCCCCTTAGCCTTGACTGGGCCTGGCTTTAGTACTCCTCCAAATTGGGTTGCCCCTTAACCTTAACTGGGCTCCATATATCAATTGCCTGTAAAATGACCTTTTTGCCCTTTTTTGCTCAAATAGAGTAATTTCTTCTTCTTTTCCTCCGTGTGACTCCAAAGTAGCTACAAAACTCAAAACAAGCGTAAAATACAAAATTCACACGAAAATAGCAAAGAAAGCATAAACTCTAGATAGTAAATACGGTGTATTCTACACCTATCAAATTCCCCCACACTTAGACTTTGCTAGTCCTCGAGCAAATCAAACTAAAAACTCACAACTTCAAAGCGTCCAAGCGTCCCAAGCATCCAAAGAGCTATGAGGACATATAGTTTACGCATGCTAGTAATAAGAAGTTAGAAATACTAAAGAACATATTCTCGTTCTTAAATGTTGAGTGAGAAATAACCACACCATAATGAGAGAACGCGTGTTTGAGAAACGATCAATAAGCATTTCGCCTCGACTTCTGCCTCACCAAAAAGGATTTTATGATAATTGCACTCAAAAAGACGACTTTTTTTATGGTTCTCACATGTGCGCAGGTAGGAATGAAGAGAGATTCCCGCAACACGTTGAATGGTGGGAAGGACAACTTCTGAAATATTTTGAAAACCCACATCTTTTAATATTTTGAAAAACCATTTTTCTGACGATCTCTAAGAAAGGAAATCAACCACTATTATTGAGGATGAGATTACTTACTCACCTTCACATCCGATCGCCAATTATGATAACACCACTCTCACGGCATCCAATAGAAACGTCTTCCGCTCCTCGTCTTTATCTTCTTCGTCTTCCGTTTCAACTATTGATGATAAACTCTCGAATTTCATAAATCTTTGACACTTTGTAACTCTTTTACCTTAAATCCTTGTCGCTTGAAACTTCCTTATAAATTTTCCTTCCCCACGGCTTATTAAATAAAAACAAAACAAATATTTCTCTTGTTTTTTTTCTTTTTTAATTATCTTCTCTTTTTTTTTATGATTTTTTTTTTTTTTATTAAATTGAAACAAGAGAAATAAAATACAAAACAAAAATAAACCATGGCCATGGGAGAAGTATTTTACCGCTTGATTCTTCACAACTTGTATCGCCTCAAAATCATAAACTTCAATAATTCTCACCTTTTACTTTTCTTTGCTCTTATAAATAAGTCTTCATACTTGGATATAAAATTTGCTCTTTTTCTCATTCCGTTGCTTGTAAACCTTGAACTTTTTCCAACTTTCCTTGTAGATTTTGATGTCGCTCCTTGTTGATGATGAGAATGTTTCTATGGATCCGTTGTTGTCGAGAGAGAGAATGGTGCTAACTGCAAATCGAACTACAAGAAGGAGGCTTTCATCTATATACGTCACCCTTATGATTGACAAAATTAGCACTCAAGAGATCAAAGAGCAGTGCTTCTATTGTTGGGAGGTTGGGTAGCTCACCATTCTACCCGGAATTAACGTATGGTGACACACACTCAAAAGAAGCTCTTTAGTAGATGGAAAATTTCTGGTCGGTGCCTCACATGATATGAATACGGGTAGTCTCCACTAATGATTGATCAGCAACTCTAATAATGCATTTCTCCCTGCACCAAATTCGCATCACCGGCATGATTAAATCCATTATTTAACACTCAAACAAGCAAGAAATCCGAATGTAGTTCTCTAACACTTCCAAGTTCAATTATGTCGGTCAAAATCTCTATGTAAACATACCTAGAAGTATGCTAGTGACTCTAAAATCTCTAAAAGTTGTAGGTTTTATGTAAAACTTTTTTTTTTTTTTTTAAAAAAAAACTTTTTTAATTTTTTTGTAAATTTTTTTAAATACATGCTTAACCACTCCCCCACACTTAAACCTTACATTGTCCTCAATGTAATTGAATCCTCCTATTAAAGTCAAGGTGGGAAATTTTAACATGATAAGGAACAAGAAAAAGAAATAACAAAAAATAAAAAACAAAAGCAAAAGGATAAGAAATACAAAACCTATGGGTTGCCTCCCATTAAGCGCTTGTTTTAAAGTCGACGGCCCGACTTAGCTCTTGTAAGATTCACTCCCCATATACTAACAATCGGAAAATTTGGGGATCCACCCATAATACCTGTTTTGCAAACAATAACTCCATACAAATGTTAGCACAAGAAAATAATAGTGAAATTATCGCTCGATAGCAATTTCCCCCACACTTATTCTCGTCCACACTCGGAAGTGTATAAAGAACATAGAATTTGGGAACTTCCATGTATTCTTCTTGGCAAACCTGCATAGTGTTAGCATCAAGTGTTTCCAATGGTGGATATCTAGAAACAAAATCATCCAAAAATACTTTCAAGCACATACATTCAAACCAATAAGAGGTAAAGGAGAAGAATCAATATGCAAAAGATTAGACAAACCTTGCACAATTTCTTGTATTATAGAATCCTCTTCATCCTTAAAAATTCAAGTGAATTACTTACCTCTTGTATATCGTGGTCCTCTATTAAACCTTGCAACCATTCTTCGTCGTTTTCTACCTTAACCAAAGTTTTGGCATCATTAAAATCATTGGCTAGTTCAATTGGGTCTTCCACAAAATCAATCAATTTGGTTTCATCCTCTAGTATCATCTCTTCAACATTCTCATCATCGGAATCGGGCCATTCACTAAAATGATTTTCATCGGTATAGATTGTAAGATCTTCATGTGCGGGTGTTACATCGCTTATAACAATAGGTAAGTCACACCCAATCTCCTCCTTTTGAATAGGTGAAGGATCGTTATTATGATCCGGAGTTGGAATAACTTCCTCATTGTTGCAACGCTCATACACTTCCGCGGACTCATATCTTTCCCTAAGGAATTTTTTCCAAGCACTAATTGCATCTTCCTCAAGCTCTACCTTTTGAATAGGTGCTTGATCATTATTAAGATCAAGGCTCGAGTAAGCTACACTAGCGTCTTCAAAAGTCTCCAAAGGTTGGTCCTTTTCAACACAATCATCTTCATTTTCGACTCACCATAAAAAGAATCTTCATCGGTTTCATAACCTTTATCCCGACGTCGTTTAAGTTCCATATGAATAGTCCTACTAATTTCTCACGACAAGCTCTTCCGAGTCTCCATCATCTTCCAATTTGTATAATTTATGTGCAAGTTTCGACGTTCACACGCTTACCACCATTTATAGAGTTTTTAGACTCGTATCTCCTCCTTTGGAAAAAGTGAAGGAAAAACACGATGAAGAGGAGTATATTCCAAATTCTCTGTCTCGCACATTACTAGAAAACAAATTGTTAGATGTATAAATATCCTTCCATCCCCGTGATTGTCCACTTACATACCCGTCATAAGGTTGTTGATATGTATGAGAATATCCATAAGGTTCTCAGAGGAAATTGATCATAGCCAAAATATTGGTTTTGATTGTATCCTAAGGATGGTTGAAAGTTGTCATAATGTGGAGGTTGAAAACCGTATTGATTGTTGTAATATGCTTGCTCTTGTCCACCATACATGGAAAACCGGTACTGAAATAAGATTCTCGAAACTAAGTTAGATACGATATAGAATCTAACAAAGCAAGAATAAAGCAAAAGAAAAATAAAAACAACTAAAAATCATCTCTTGCTCCCTGAATGGCGCAAAATTTGATGCGTGTCGTAGGTGCAATCAAATTAATATCTTATTTCCACTCAATTAAAAATAATATAATAGAAGTCAAGTTCGTTCCCACGAGGAGCAAGAGATTCTAGTTGTAAAAATTGTCACGAAAGGGGGTGTAAAAAGCAAAAGAAAATAAACAAAGCAATTAAAAGATAAAGTTGAAAGCAATAAGAGAGACAAGATCAAGGAATCATTCTTCGTTGCAAAACAATGAATCAAGTTATGTTCTTTTCTACTTGTTATTAGTCACAAATTATCACCAACCGTAGGTAAAGCAAATGACTAGATCGTGCTAAACCCCTAAATCCCTTGTATCACCGGACACGGAAGTTCTCGATTACTCGGATTCTATTTACCAAACCACCTAGTAGTAGATCACTCTAGATGTAATTTAAATAAACGCATTAAGATTTATGAACTTATTAGGTTAATATTAGTAGTTAGACTCTTAGATCAAGGTCTACTTGCTAACGTTGTTTTCACACACAATTGCTCCACGGAATCCTCTCGCAGGTCTCGTGTTTGCTACTTATGTAAAGAGTCAAGAAACGATTACTTATCCCCTAACTTTCACTAGCTTTAGATCAAATTAACAAATCAATTTAGCGTGCACTCTAAACAATCGATCAATCAATCATGAATGTCATTAAGATCATTCCTATTAGTAAAAACAAACGATAATTATGTGAAAAACTTCAAGATAGAATTGAAAACAAAAACTTAAATCATATTAAGAACTAGGAATTCATCCTCAATCAATAATAAAATTAGCTACTCATGCTAAAGAGTTCACACAAAGAATAAGAAAAGAAAAGTGTTGTGTGTAGAGATGTGTGTAAAGATGTGTGCAAAACTTCTCTATTTATAGGATTCAATATTCTCCAAATCTTCCAAGGAATAGAATCCTTTTCCTTTTGCAATTCAATTTCCAAATCCAAGCCTTTCTCAACTCTTCCATCTTCTCTTTCCAAATTTGAGCCCAATTCTCCATCCAATTCCTAGTCCAAGTCTTCGCACCCATGAGAGAAGTCCATAGAAAATTCTGGAATTTTTGGCTCGCTTAAAACCGGTATTATGGCTCAATCCGTCACCGCCGCCACCAAAATTTCTCCGTCGGTGGAATATTCGACGGAATATTCCGTCGACCACGCTTAGGACTAACGGTCAAAGTGGTCAAACCCAGTCAACAATCGTTAGTCAATCGGGTCAAACCCGGATAGTGAGTCGGCTTCGAGTCGAGTCTTCTTTGAAACTTCTTGGTCTTACTCGGCTTTTGGATCGGTCATCACGGCCCGAGTTGACTCGCCAGAAGAAATATCCGGCCGATTTTCGGCTGTTTACTGGGATTTCCAGGCCACATTCAGGCCATCATTTTCTTCACCTGTTAAGAAACCTAGCATACATCTATTGAAGCTTCGATCCATTTTAGTCACACTCCCAGCTATTCATTGCATCAAACTCTTCTTGTCAGAATTTATAGCTCAAGAACGAGCTTAGTTTATCATTCCCATCTCCCCGTCTTGTCTGCAAAGACCACCTCGACACCAACCGCACCTCGCATTTGTTCATCTCTGCTCATTGGCATTGGCAACCTCATCTTCTCACCGCAACACACCCATCTTAGATGTAGCACCACCTTCATTCCTGTAATTCTCGGACTCGCAACACCATTCCATCGGTGTTGCCTTCTTATTCCACCAATGGACTCACCACTCCTCATACCGAGTCACAACAAATGCACTTCAACTCCACTTCACCGCCATCCCATAACACCATCGAGCCTTTTACTTTAAACCGCTTTAAATGTCGGCAATCACAAACCCTCGATTCATTACCCGATTCAATCTCACGAGATACCCTTTTAAGCTTGTCTCATACTCAGATCGAATCGGTCTTCTTCTTTCCATTCAATAGCAGCATCACCATTCTCTTCAATCAATCAAACTCGAATTGAGTTTACCCATTCAATCACCACCACCCTATGGCTCAAATCCGTCTCCTGTTTCATCATTTAACAGCTCACTCTTCTTCTCGTTTCACAAATACTGAATCGATTGCAACACAGCATCAATTTCTTCTCTGGATCTCAATCACCTCACAAATTCGACCTCATACCCATTAACCCTTTCTTCAACAAAAGAACATCAAATTGTCATCCTTCAATTGAATCTCATCAGAACCTAACTTCTACTTCGATCTCTCTCAGATAATACACAACCTCTATTTCTCCTCCTCTGAATCTCATCGAATTACAGACGGCAGCTTTCCTTTTAACATTCGATCTCTCAATCGCCTTGTTTATCAGTTACAGAGACGAACCCTAATTTCTCCAATTTCGATTTCTCTAGCTGCTGCTTTTAGTTCCAGGTGAAAATGAATGAATGAGAGGTGATGATCGAGTAATTTAGGGTTGTAGGAGTAAGGGATGGATAACGGTACCCTACTGCATAGGCTAGGGGACACCCCAGGGATAATTACACCCTCTGATAAATGATAAGGGGTACCCTGATGACAGCCCCCTTAGCCTTGACTGGGCCTGGCTTTAGTACTCCTCCAAATTGGGTTGCCCCTTAACCTTAACCGGGCTCCATATATCAATCGCCCAAAATGACCTTTTTGCCCTTTTTGGCTCAAATAGAGTAATTTCTTCTTCTTTTCCTCCGTGTGACTCCAAAGTAGCTACAAAACTCAAAACAAGCGTAAAATACAAAATTCACACGAAAAATAGCAAAGAAAGCATAAACTCTAGATAGTAAATACGGTGTATTCTACACCTATCACACCGTCTAAAAGGAGGAGATATATATATACCCTTATATTTATAAGTACATGTATCCCAACTTTTGTGGAAGAACTTACAAAAGAGGATATGAGTCAGAAATTATTCTATTTTTCTACTTCATCGAAGATTCTACCGAAATAGTATTTATTGAAGTATGGAAACAAGGAATTCACTATCTTTAGTAATTTATTCAACCTAAAGTAAGTGGTTGACATGTGTAGTGAGATTCTCTTGGCCTATTGAGATAAAGAAATTTCTCAAATTAAGCTAAATGTAGCAAAATTGAAAATGGAAAGAACCCCGAAGTAATAAGGGTTAGACGTAATGACTCATATAAAGCATGTGAAAAGGGACATATATATCATGAGACAAAGATGTATTTTTTCCTGTAGTAATGACACCAAAGTACATGTATCAACTGAATATGGGATGAAGCTAAGATGTAATTCTAGCTCCCATCATAAATGAAAGAGTTGGAATGCACATGATCATAGGTGTTGATATATACAATGTAACGTGTGTATCATAGTACACTACGGGAAAAATCATCATTTACAACACTGTATTAGGGTTGTAGTACCCCTACTACAACGCTTTTTTGTGTATTGTGTAGGTGGGGTATTGTAGAATGTCCAAGTTGTTCTACAATACTTGACTAAGTGTTGTTAAGGGTGATGTGATTCATGGTTCGACAATATTTTTCCAAAGTTGTGATTCTCTTTCGATTTTTTTTGAAAGCCTAACACAACCCTTGCTTGTTGTTGTAGGAGTATCTTGGAAAACACAAGTAGTGTATCGTAAAAATATGTAACACAACACTTGTTAAAATTGTAGGACTATCTTGGACAACGAAGGATGCGTATCGTACAAATATGTAACACAACACTTGTTAAAATTGTAGGACTATCTTGGACAACAAAGGATGCGTATCGTACAAATATGTAACACAACACTTGTTAAAATTGCGAAACTATCTTGGACAACCTAGGATGTGTATCGTAGAAATGTGTAACAACTCTTATTAGTATTATGAATAAGATTTGCACTACACTTGTTAGAATTGTAGAACTATCTTGGACAACACCTAATTTGTGTAGCTTAAATATGGAACACAACTCTTATTAGAAGTTGTGTGCATATAACTATTTTATAGCCGAAACCGAATTGCCTAAGTATTTCATATTCATAATTTCATATTAACTTTGCCGTGTAACACATTTACATTCATTCAAGTTAACTCGCCACTCAATTCATCTCACCAACAGACCTCACTTCCTCAAACACTGGGTCACTACACTCACTACCCAATCCCTCTTTACACACAAATCGATTTTACTTGACAACCATAGTACGATTATTACAATTGGTTTCTACAATTGCCCTTGATTGAGCTCTCATCTTTGCATACACTGCCCCCGCAAAGTAAGGGTCTGAAAGTAAGATTTTAATATAGTTCTAGAGTACAAAAATTAGCAGGGAAAAGATTATACGAATCCATGAACATTGGTTCACTTCAACCCCTGAAAAACTCACCTCGGCTCACTTTTCATTCAAAATGGGAACAATTTGAAACTATAAAGTGATACACATGCAAGACGTACCAGGGATGCTTAATCTTTCAATTCTTCAAAATTGAAGTTCCACGCACTCACGCCTCGCTTGTACTCGCTCGCTCTATCATACAAAGAACCAAGACATGCCCAACATGAGTACAAGAAAAAGAATAACCATGCATGTGATAAGAGTCCAGCTACACAGTCTAACGTACTAAAAAGTGCAACACCAGGAGACAAGACACAAAAATAGAAATCTCTTTCAAATACTGAAAAACAGAAATAGTTGCATAGAAGTATTCACCAAAAAAATTACCTTCATTGGAGGGTACTTGAGAATACTAATTGCTTACCAAAGCTCCACCAAAACTGCACTATCTGCAAGCTTTCTAAAGCTTTACCACAAAGAAAGATCAACCTTGAAAGTCCACAGCTTCATACAAATGTCAGATACAAGAAAAATTCAATACAAACACTCACAATAATATGCATATACAAGAGTAATTCAGTAAAAGCAATAATGACATCAACATCATGGAACCAACATTTCCAAGTACACTCCAGTCCACCGATTCATTTCCAAATGCTCATCGAGTTCACTCTCGCTCGCAAATCAACATACTCCCCGGCGACGAATAACAACAAGATCACCGGACCCTTCTCCTCGGCTTACAACCACAAATCCACTTCTCTCGAAAGAATACCACGCAAAGAGCATCACCGTCTTCACCGTTGTTGTCGCCGCCTTTGTTCTCGCCGAGAAAGCAAGAACCTCCATTCGTCATTGTTGTTGCAAGAACATCTCATAATCTCACTGTGTGTTGTAACTTCATTCATCACCCGCAATACCACCAACTCGGTTAAAGCGGACCATACACATCCAACTCGAGACTTGCACCATTTCACAACCAATCCGACTAGTTACCCACATTCGTACACAGCCAATAATCGATGGCGTAGAATCTAATTTCAATCACGAACACCACCAAGATTAGCACAAACCCATTTCAGTAGATGCTCAACCACCTCCACTTCCATTAATGCTTGCAGATCCACATATAACCACCATGACCAACACCATCAGACCCAATCGATGTTGCTGTTATAGAAGTCCTCAAATCTATTGCCTACAATTGAGATTTCTGTTTACATCAACCCATCAATCGAATTAAACACCAGACCCTCCTCCGATTCATCGATTCAATACCATTCTTATACTTTCCTAACTTCACTGTGGCTGTTGTTGTATTTCTATGTTGAGACTGAAATTCAGAGTACGAATTACTTCCCATACAGACAGATCTTTATCCACTTGTGAAATCAAACGAGACTCACAGATCTATATTTGTTGTTGTTCCTATCTCTCGACCTTCAGATTCTTCTCAAAACCCATCTCAGAACTTTCATTCCTATGCCCAAATACTTTCTTAATCCCTGGAAACAACACCTTCGTTCTTCATTGACCGAACAACATCAATATCCTTTTATTGTCATCAATTTCACTCTGAGCCCTCAATTCCATGGACGTTACCGCCTTGAGCAGAAAGGAAATCAATTTCACTCTGTGAGCCCATCTCAGATGTTGATGAAGCTTTTTAGAATATACCCACAAGAGATGTGGTAATGGAGGAGATAATGAATTTTCTGTTGTTTATTCGATGTTCATGGATAGAGAGATATGATTCTTATGGCTAGGTTAGATGTTGAATGAAGAATTAAAAGGGGTTCTAAGATTGAATCAAAGAAAGAAGAAATCGAGAGTGATTTTAATTTAAATTGGGTTTGTTTGATTTAGGGTTTGTATAAGGTGGATCTCGAGGTATTCGATTGATGAGTTTCTGTGACTGAGGTTGTGATGATTTTCACCAGAAATTGAAGATGAGAATTAAGATGGGTCGAATCAATCAAGAAATGGAGATGAAGAAGAGGGATCGAGAGAAGAGCAGCGGTGGTGATGGAGTGCCGACGGTGTTTTTCGGAGGAGAGGAAGAGGTGTTTACCGGAGGAAAGAAAGAAACAGAGAAACAGATAGGAATTAGAGTTCGAGTGGTTGAGTGATACAACTAAGAATGAAAATTAAAATGATCAACGGACCATATTTCGTTTGAACAACTCATACGGATCAAGAAAATGATCTTGACGGTTGATATTGTATTTGGTATTCTCATACGGATTGAGAAGCAAGTGTGTTTCTCTTTGTGCTAATACGAACTCACGTATCCGGTTTTGTTATCAACATTCGACGCGAAAAAAAATCCAAAAAAAAAAATTAATAAATTTAGCACATTGTTATCAACATTCTGATATAAAATAATCCAAAAAATGTATAAGAATGAAGCTGAAAAATAAGAAATGAATTCGATAATTGGTGTGTTTCTTTGTGCTTTTGTGCTTTCTCTTTGTGCTTCCGGTTTGAATTTCGACTAGTTACATAGGTCATGAAGTAATTTGGACTGGTCATACAGGCCATGAAGTAGCTTTAGTTCACATTAGTAGTATGATACATCATCGAAATCGATAAATATGAAGCTCAATGTCGATTCAAACTTCAAATGTGGTATAACGACATACAAACTATGAACCAAGAAGATCTGAGAGGCTCAGAATCGAAACCTGGCCGCGAGTTGACTACTTTAAGTCAGAAACTTGGTAAGAACGACGAATTCATCCATTTATAGGTAAGATTCCTTGGAGATATTCTATGAAACCTTAAAAAAACCCTATTTCTGCATATTGTATGCGTACAAGGATCCGAGATCGAAACCTGGCCGTGAGTTTACTACTCTACGTCAGATTCTTGGTAAGAACGACGAATTCATCCATTTACAGGTAAGATTCCTTCGAGATATTCTACAAAACCTTAAAAAAACCTATTTCTGCATATTTTATGCATACCAGGCTCCGAGATCGAGACCTGGCCGCGAGTTGACTACTATAAGTCAGAAACTTGGTAAGAACGACGAATTCATCCATTTACAGGTAAGATTCCTTGGAGATATTCTACGAAACCTTAAACAAACCTTATTTCTACATATTGTATGCGTACCAGGATCCGAGATCGAACCCTGGCCGTGAGTTTACTACTCTAAGTCAGAAACTTGGTAAGAACGAATAAACCATCCATTTACAGGTAAGATTCCTTCGAAATATTCTACGAAACCTTAAAAAAAAACTTATTTCGCATATTGTATGCATACCAGCTCCGAGATCGAGACTGCCACGAGTTGACTAGTATAAGTCGAAACTTGGTAAGAACGACCAATTCATCCATTTACATGTAAGATTCCTTGGAGATATTCTACGAAACCTTAAAAAACCCTATTTCTGCATATTGTATGTGTACCAGGATCCGAGATCGAAACCTGGCCGTGAGTTTACTACTCTAAGTCAGAAACTTGGTAAGAACGACGAATTCATCCATTTACAGGTAAGATTCCTTCGAGATATTCTACAAAACCTTAAAAAAAAACCTATTTCTGCATATTTTATGCATACCAGGCTCCGAGATCGAGACCTGGCCGCGAGTTGACTACTATAAGTCAGAAACTTGGTAAGAACGACGAATTCATCCATTTACAGGTAAGATTTCTTCTAGATATTCTACGAAACCTTAAACAAACCATATTTCTGCATATTGTATGCGTACCAGGATCCGAGATCGAAACCTGGCCGCGAGTTGACTACTCTAATTCAGAAATTCGGTAAGAACGACGAATCCATCCATTATCAGGTAAGATTTCTTCTAGATATTCTACGAAACCTTAAACAAACCATATTTCTATATATTGTATGCGTATCAGGCTCTTAAATCGAAACCTTGCCGCGAGTTGACTACTCTAAGTCAGAAACTTGGTAAGAACGAAGAATCCATCCATTTACAAGTAAGATTTCTTCGAGATATTCTACGAAACCTTAAAAATACCTATTTCGCATATTGTATGCGTACTGGATCCTCGAAACCTGGCCGTGAGTTGACTACTCTAAGTCAGAAACTTGGTAAGAACGACGAATTCATCCATTTACAGGTAAGATTCCTTCGAGATATATTCTACGAAACCTTAAAAAACCTTATTTCGCATATTGTATGCGTACCCGGGATCCGAGATCGAAACCGGCCGCGAGTTGACTACTCTAATTCGAAATTCGGTAAGAACGACGAATCCATCCATTTACAGTAAGATTTCTTCTAGATATTCTACGAAACCTTAAACAAACCATATTTTCTCGCATATTGTATGCGTACCGGGATCCGAGATCGAAACCTGGCCGCGAGTTGACTACTCTAAGTCAGAAACTTGGTAAGAATGACGAATCCATCCATTTACAGGTAAGATTCCTTCGAGATATTCTACGAAACCTTAAATAAACCCTATTTATGCATATATGTATGCATACCAGGCTCCGAGATCGAAACCTGGCCGCGAGTTAACTACTCTAAGTCAGAAACTTGGTAAGAATGACGAAACCATCCATTTACAGGTAAGATTTCTTCGAGATATTCTACGAAACCTTAAAAATACCCTATTTCTGCATATTGTATGCGTACCAGGATCCGAGATCGAAACCTGGCCGTGAGTTGACTACTCTAAGTCAGAAACTTGGTAAGAACGACGAATCCATCCATTTACAGGTAAGATTTCTTCGAGATATTCTACGAAACCTTAAACAAACCTTATTTATGCATATTTTATGCATACCATGCTCCGAGATCGAAACCTCGCGCGAGTTGACTACTTTAACTCGAAACTTGGTAAGAAACGAGCCAATCCATCCATTTACGTAACAAATATATCGAATTGGATAAGAAATATATCGAATTGAACATCCCGAGTTCGAAGATTACCAGAGTTAAAATGACCATATTACCCTTACTAAAAATAAAGGTAATAAATATTACGGAGATTGTGAAAATTACTAAACTATCCTTATCTGAAATAAGTAAAGTAAATAATACAGATAGTGAAAATGATCATATTACCCTTCATGGAAATTTGTGCCATAAATATTATGGAGATTGTGAAAGTGACCTGACTACCCTTATCGAAAAAAATTAAAGTAAATATTACTGCTTGTGAAAATGACCATATTACCCTTCTTGGAAATTAATGCAATAAATATTATGAAGACTATGAAAATGATCAGACCATGCTTATCGGAAAATAAGTAAACTAAATATTATAAATTGTTAAAATCACCATATTACCCTTACTAGAAATAAAGGTAATAAATATTATGGAGACTGTGAAAATTACCAGACTACCCTTATCTGAATTGAGTAAAGTAAATATTACAGATAGTGAAAAATGTATGTAATTATTTACGAGGAAGGCGTGTATGTGATTATTTACAGAGAAGGCTTCGTGTTGTTTACGGCTCAGATCCACTCGAGCATTATTTTTGAGCATTACATTTTGTTTTACAACTCTTATGAAGGGTTGTCATAAAGTTAGTGTATTAAAGAACCACAAACTTGACAGAACATGTAATAGTGTAGGTATGGTTAGTGGTGTAGACTTCCATAAAGGAGGTTGAGGATCAAATCCCCCATCCTCATTTCTTCTAATGTTCTATATTTTTACTTCAACAACACTATAAGTGTTGTTATACATTTTTATTAAAAAAAGAAAAAAAAAGCCAAAACTTGTGAACGGTAAGGATGGTTGATGAGCTAGACATCCATGCAGTAGATTCATGTTCGAATCTCCCCTATAACCTCATTTTTTCCAACATTATATATTTTTACTTCAACAACACTTATAAGTGTTGTTGTAGGTTTCTATTTAAAGAAAAAGAAAAAAAAATCCAAACTTGTGAACTGAAAGGGTGGTTGATGAGCTAGACTTCCATGCACTAGGTTTCATGTTCGAATCTCCCCTCTAACATATTTTTCATTATCATATTTTTGTGTTCTCCAACAACACTTGTGAGAATTGTGATAGGCTAAGTCACTACATATATGGAACAACGTTGTTATAGCTAAATGACGTCGCAACTGTTTTGCTTAAGGAGTTGTCGTTTGTTTTCTTAGCGCAACCCCTTGTTTCCTAAGGGTTGGCAGTGATGATATACGACAACTCTTCCTTTGAAACCAGTTGTAAAACATAGGACTTTCTACAATACTTAGCGAAGCGTTGTAAATCTCCAGTTGTAGATGTATATTTTTCCTGTAGTGGTAGCAACCAATTTCCACATCAACTTTAATGGCAACAAGAACTTTGCCAGGCAAATTGATCCAATATCTGCACGTATGGAATGAAAACACGAGACATAAATTCTCTAAAACACTTGAGATATATTGGGTGAAATGTAATATATATTCAGTCTAAAGTACTTGAGTTGAATCCCACTTTTATTACGTAATAAGGCCACACCACTTATTGAAACTCTCAAGACCCAATTGTCTAACTCATAATTGTTTTTCTTCCACTAGCTCAAGGAATTTAAACTAGTTGTTGAACTATTTCCTGATAATGTGACTACGAGGATTGGATCATCGAGCGCAACACTGCTCAAAAATTTGTTTTCAAGATAAAACAAAGACGTCACAAAATCTCTACATGTACCGAGAGATAATCACACCTTTTAAATTTCCAAAGAAACCCATGCAAATGGATATCATGTGGAACCTGACTGTGATGATAATGTAATTGATTGCATCTTTTATAGTCGCTAATGTGTTTGGAAGGAAACAAACTTTAGAGAGACTAATAAGTCAATTTAGTGAAATCTAAATCACTATAATATTAATTTGGATTATTGAATCCATATTGACTCTGACGATAAAATGTTGGAAATTGACTCATACAGACTTTGGCATAACCATAAAGGCACTTTGGTTGTGACATGATGTTTCGTTTTGAAAGGACTCATACGTACATCGCTGTGTTTGAGTGGACGAGACAACGGGAAAAAGATTGACAGAATGCGAAATAACGGCATATCTCTCAATAAGTGTTTTCTAAAGTACCAGATGCACAACCCAGTCCTCCCTCCCATTATGCTTTTAAGTAAGAGAGCATATCACTCATTTTACAAAGTCTTCAGTAAAATAGGATCAAGACCATCCTAAGATGCAAATGGTAAACAATCCATATTACAAAGATAACAAGGTGAAATTTAGAAAATATTCATGCGAGAATGCGACCATTAAAGTGACTTATGGCTCAAGTTAATGTTTTGACATTTTGGACTAGTTATAGTTCCCAAGAAATTTGCGTTTAAAAACTCCTAGCACATATTACACAATACAAAGTGCAAAGGCTCACCACCCTTAATAATGCTAGAGAATTTACATCAAAAAGACTTGATGAATATTGCATGTTTAATAGGATCAATATAGAGCATCTTATACCCAATGGTCTCGTAGAGGCTACCATCAAAGGTTCTGAGATGGTACCTAAGGAATAGGTTATGCGTACCAGACTATCTTCTATTGCTTTGGGGATATGCAATATTACACGCATTTTTACTTAATTCGTTTTAGAACCCAATATTAGTCAACCTTTTATACGTACCAGTTGGTAACTGGATTTAAGCCCGACATTCGTGTTCTTACGCATTTTTGGTTGCACTATATATGTGCCATTACGATTCCACATCGTACTATCATGGGTATTCAAAACTGTTAAGTAGTTATGTTGGAAATGAGTTCCCAACAATTATCCACATTTTTAAAAACCTTTGGCAGGAGATCTCTTACCGCTAGATTTGCGGGTTATCACTTTAATGAGACAGTCTTCCCGTCGTTAAGGGGGGATAAGAAAAAGTATTTTCTAAGGGAACGACATGAATTGTCGTGGTATGTTCCCACTATGTCTCATATTGATTCTTGTACTCCACAAATGTAAATGTCAAGTGACAAAGAATAATCGATTTTCAGAATGTACACTGATGTCGCTAAAGTGACAAGATCACATATACCAGCTGCAAATATTCCTGCGAGGTTAGAAATCCTCAGTATGGGGTATACCATAGACTAAGGTGTTGCAACTACACTTGGTGGAAGTGTAGTTGAGGCCGTGGCTCCATAAAGGAAGATGGAGAGACCACCAGGTTCGATCAATGCTCACCTAGAAAGGAAGTAGATGAGCAAGGCACAACCTAATTTGTATCATCAATTAAATCATCTCATTTGATTGTCTTTGACTATGTCCATGAATCACTAATGGAGGACGCTCCAAAGTTTTAAATGATTCTAGAGAACAATGAAATTCTGATAGATTATGAGAATGCACATGAGTCAATGGAAGGATCATGCGTGCACAGTTATGATATAATCAATAAATAGTTTCTCCAAAAGTAGAGCACAATAAGATCGAACCATGCTTTATTTTGATTAATTTCAAATAAATAACATATTTGGCCTACGCAATCCAGGTAGAACTTAGTTCTTTGACAAATATACGGGTATTTGGTGTGGTAGTGCTAACCAACCTAGTATAAAGCCTGTGGGACATACATGATTAATTTGTCACAAAGCATAATGAGAAGAAAGCAGTCTTAAAGTAGAAAGACTCGCCTTTTTGGCGAGGTTTCTCACAAAGCCCGGAATTGTTCTCTTGTAATTAACTTTATAGTGTTCCACTACTTAGTTAGCTTGGTAATTTCAAAAAGACTTGAAATGCAACATATGTATGTGGTTGTTACGTATCTCTGAAAGAATCAGGAGATAAAAGATATTTGCAAAAGTGCATGATGACCCTTTTTGCTTCCTAAGTCGAATAACTCTAAACCACGGAGTGTGTTTGCAGTTACACTGGAACACTCACTTATTGATTTAAAACAATCAGGCGGATGTGGTATACCCGTCTAAGTGACTATTTGATTGGGAATGGATAAAAGTACGGTTTTGTGCCATGCGTATTAAATAAGTTCCTAATTCAGTATTATAGCTATTTATGTCAACGATATGGACATGATAAGTACTCTTAATGGGATAAGATATCTTACAAGCTATTTAAAATCTGAATTTGAGATGAAAATCCTGGGAAATCTCGATCTTATCTATGTTCTAAACTAGAAAACCGAGCTTGTGGTATATTATTCCACCAGTTTGCATATGTCCATTGTCAGGCAATTTAATAAGGACATGCATGGTGCTAGCACTCCCATGATTAGTCGAGTTTCAAATCTACGTAAATGACCAATTCGTCTAAAGGAAGATGACGACGTTGGGTCGGGAGATGAACTTTCCTTATCTAAGTATAATAGACGCATTATTGTACTTAGCATAATGTACTCGACCAAATGTAACATCCTCAATGAACTTGTTAGCTAGATATAGCTCAGCGCCAACGCAACGTCATTGGAATGGTATAGTGAATGTAATCATGTACTTAAAAGTAACCATTGACATAAATTTGTTTTATCCATGCAAAGACACACAAAAAAAGGAATGCTAACGAAAGTGCAATCCAAAGGTTGTTGATTATAAAGGAACAATAATCTCTTCTCCAACGAAGTAATCAGGGGGAGATACGGTAGACTATTTTCTAGGTCATTACCGATATTCAGTTTCGAAAAGTACATGACTAAAGGAACTGTCTGGAACAACTCTGAAAGTAATCAGGGGGAGATGCCGACATCAGGGGGAGGATCCAAGGATATGATGTCGACATATTTTACTTCGAAATTGAAGTTGTGTTGTACTCTTTTTCCCTTCGATCGAGAATAGTTTTTCCCAAAGGGTTTTGTTACTCGACAAGGTTTTTAGCGAGATAATACTAAAAGCATCAAGTATGTTGAACGTTGAAGACATGAAGATCACGTTGATATTATCAAAAATATCCGAATCAAAGAAATAAAACGCGATAGTCTCATTAAGCAAACGTAACTTCCGAATCAACAACAAGGTCTTATAAACATTCAAGTCACCAAAGTAAAGTGTGATAAACTACTTCTGACTGCATTAGAATAATGAAAATTGTTTAAATCAGGGGGAGCATCCAATGGTGTGTTGAACTCTTTTCCTTCACCGAGGTTACTTTTTCCCATAGGATTTTGTTACTCGGCAAGGTTTTTAACGAGACAACGACAAACACCGGGAATGTAATTTCCCAGCTAAGAATATTGTCTTTCCTACAAGGAGTTTTTTCCTCAGGAGTTGTGAAGCGACTAGTCAACTTCAAAGGAGCAAAGTGATCATCTGCAACGGATCACCCTTACTTGCATCTGTCACGTTGTACTCTTTTCCCTTCGTCAAGGTTTTATCCCACTGGGTTTTCCTTGTCAAAGTTTTAATGAGGCAACGTATACACATCTAACTATAATCTAAGTTTAATTAATATTGTACTCTTTTTCTTTAGTTCAGGTTTTGTCCCTTTGGGTTTTTCCTGACGAAAGTTTAACGAGGCAATTAATTTAGACTCATCGGTCTTTTAAGATCGTATTGCATGTGATGAACTACATGTAAAGTATGTGACAACATGTGAAGTACTACATGTGAAAAGTTGTACCAAGGTTTTGTCCTAATCGGATTTTCCTTATCAAAGTTTTAATGAGGCGATTGATTTCGGCACAAGTTATCAAGAAGAGGACGACATTTGAAGAACTACATTCAAAACACTATATGTGAAGTACTATGTATAAAGCTTTGTTATTGAACCGCACAAGGGGGAGTGTTATAGGGCCTGTGGCCCATGGATGTGCGGTCCATTAGATGACTAGGTTTTCCTTTTCCTATATATAAACAACATTGTATTATGTAATCCCTGATGCCTCTTTATCAATAAGAAGTTCCTCTCCTTCTCCATCTCCTTCTCCATCTCTTGCTTAAACCTAATCGATACTACAAAAAAATAAGATATTTTCATGGACTTTTTTCTATATATGTGGTCCCAAAAGGATATTTCTATCACCACACATGACAATTACATCATCCATGACGTCACCTTAGGACCAAACTATAATTTATTTTTCCAAAAAGGACCAAATGACAGGTTGACTGAGTCAACTGGACCAAACTCATCCTAATATATTATTTCTAGAACCTATTGGTATTTCCTACGTAGGGATATCCCTCCCTTTCTCTACAAGGTGGATCACATCTGATCCGGGTAGTAGGGATGGTGTGAAAGGACAAATAGTCCCACATCGCTATAATCCGCTTAATTAACTTTAAATATAATATGGAAAGGCCGCTCCACTCATTACCAATTGGTTTTGAATTGGATGCCCGCAGACTTTAACATGGTATCGAGCTAAGCCCCAGATTCGACTTGCGTACGCGGTGTAGGCCGAGTTACTTGGCCAAGTGTTTAACCTACTTTGTCACTTGTACACCCGGGGTGTAGGCCAATGCCGATACTGGACGAGGTGTTACCCCATAATTTAGTCACTCACCTGCGTACACCTGTTACCGATGGACTGGTAACTCGTATGTAGGTCCACGTGTGAGGCCCAGTGACTGGCCTTACACGTGAGGGGGCGTGTGAACGGATAAATAGTCCTACATCGCTATAATCCGCTTAATTAACTTAAATATAATATGGAAGGGCCGCTCCACTCATTGCCAATTGGTTTTGAGTTGGATGCCCACATATTTTAACAAATGGGAAATCACACGGCTACTCAGTTGCCGTATGAATTTACGCTTTACGACTACTCGGTTGCCGTATGAATTTACGCTTTACGGCTACTCAGTAGTCGTATGACAGTTGATACGGCTACTGAGTAGCCAAGCTCCGTAAATTTATTCGTTTGACCTTTTTTCTTTTACACCTCTCTCATACCCGATCCTAACCATCCATCATTAAAAACGGCTCTATCTTCTCTACCGTTGGATCCCAACGCGCCATTTTTTCAAAATCCTCTATAAATACCACTCTAATTCTCTACTCAAATCACCCCAAATCAATTGATTTCTTATTTTTCTTCTTCTTACATCAATTGGTTTCTTATTTCTCTTCTTTTACTATACTTCTTTGATTTTTATATTTATCTTCTATAACTCAAGTTCTTATATTTTAGTTTGATTCAAAATGGTTAATAATTTTGTGCAACGGGAAGAGATTGATCTTACTGCTGCATTTATTTATGTGAGTATGGATGAAATTGTGGGTTCGCAACAAAAAACCGCTATGTTTTATATACGTATTCACCAATTTTTTATCGAACGCAACGTCAATCCTAATGGAAGAGACTGGGGAGCCTTAAAAACCAAGATGAAAGCAATGAAAAAAGATGTCAGAGAATTCGTGTCCATTCTTAAAGCTATATATCGGCAAACGAAAAGCGGTGCGAGCCACGAAGATTTGGTAAGTTCTATTAATTTGTTATGTTTTTCCATATAGTTGGTGATAATAGTAACAAACAAAATTTTCTTACATACTTTTTCAGACAAAAGAGGGGGTCGGGAGCAATTTCAGGAACAAACAGGACAACCATTCAAGTATGATGCATGTTATGAAATATTTACAGAAAAGGTCCCTGGATTTAATTATGAACTCATTGTGGCACAAAATAGTGAGTTGTTTAATAATCATTGTAACTCTGTATCAGTCGATGATGGTACTAAAATTCTTCCTAATGGAGAGACTCGTTGTAATTACAAGTATAATGCACGTTCTATAGAACAAAAAAGCCAAAATGCAAGCTAGACATGAAGGATCGCGAGCAAGGGAAAAGAGGGAACTACGTGTCTGTACCTCCCTAGGTACCGGTTGTCTAATAATACGCAATCGTTCATCCAAACATAGTTGTGTAAACATTAACTTTCTCTTCTTCATCACTAGAGGTATCCAAATAGATTTCATATTTAACTCTCACATAAGCACGCATTAGACTCATTATGTACCTTTGCAAACAACCAACACAATATCAATTTGTGTATACCATACATAAATACAAGTCAATCAATGTTATACATTGATATGGTAGTTTACAAACATTTCATTCAACATAAATCAAGACACACAACAATTAATCATGGATTTTTCACTAAATATTATATGTTTTAATTATAGTATTGAATTGCATACTACATACCTAACCAACCAAATATCAACAATTTCATCAAAATCAAAATCAAAATCAAATTAATTTGAAACCCTAAAATTAGAATCACTCACCTTAGATGATTTTTTGGATGAAATTCGAAATTGAAGAATGGATTTGTTTCACCTTGGAGTAACGATTAAACCCTTTTAATTTAAGCCAACGAATCGCAATGAATCAATATGAAAATCGAAAGGGGATAAAAGGGGTTTGAAAGGGTTTTGAGAGGATGAAAAACTAGAGAAGAAGAAGAAGTGGGAAATCCGAGCCAGCTTCTGATGCCTTTATACCTATAACACGACTACCCAGTAGCTGTATTGGTCAAGTCAATGAGTTGAACCAAACATGGGAGAAATAATAAGAGAGAGAGACAGAAGATAAAGAAGCACACACAACCACAACACAAGATATATGTGGTTCACCTTTACATGCTACATCCACGGCCAACACCACCAGAAAAACTTCCATTAAATCAAAGACCATTACATGCTCTTTCCGCAACCCAAGACAAGACCCAAAGATTTAACAAGACATACCCGAGAACACCATCGAAGAAACCATAGAAACCAATATCTCTTACCATTCCTCGAACCAAATTTCATGTCTTCTCTTCTACACCTTCTTCACAGTTTCTAAGAATGGGGGAGAAACATGGAAACCATCTAGAAACTTGGTTTAGGGCAAAGCCATAAACCCTAAACACTAGAACACCAAAATCCTCTCTCTACAAGTTTTTCTCTCACACCGATATTGACCTTCACGGTAGCACACGACCCTCCCTACCAAAGAGACCAAAATTCTAAGCACAAGGATTTACCACTCTTCTAGGTTGGATTGTCTTCAACTCTACAGTTCTAGCACTATATATAGAGAACAAAAACTTAACCCTTAAAAAACCTTAGCTTTAGGAACAAGCTATTTTTCCAAACTTGGCTCTTAAGTTAATTCCTAAACTTTAGGAACAAGCTTAGTCAAGATAGAGTTTGACCAAACCCAAACTCTTTCCACCGACTACACCCCACAATTCTCCACCTCGGATCATACTTTCAAGCATGAGACGATCAAACAAAGAATCATCTTTATCCGCCTTCACATCATCTCTATATACCATTAGAATTACTTTGAAGCTCAAACCCGAACTTCCATCTTCGTAGAACCATCTCTTCGACCAAAAACACCATGACCTTGATAAAAGTCTTCAAAACATCTTCTTTATGAAGAACACTTATAAAATTGATCATGTTTCACAAACACTATGAAAATTTTCAATTATTATCAACTAATCCTCGTACGTACTCCGCCATTGATCACCAAGAGAACCATCCGAAGAATCATCATTAGCTCCACCTAACCAGTAAGCTAACAACATATTGAACTCTAACTCAGAAAATAAGAGTTAACTTCAATACCATACTCCAGCACATGTCATGATTACTGTGTATCTGAAACAAACCATCAGACATCTCCACTGTGATTAACATACTTAATCCTTTGAGTGATTCTCAAAGCCATCACCAATCTGACATACTCTTTCCACCATCACACCCAACATACTCGCTTAGAATATATACCGCGTGAATGCCCATACTATTGTGGTACATGCTTTCGAGATCGGGAACATTCTTGATATTACGTGCAATCCATCAAGAATACTTTAACATAGACTTAAGAACATAAATCTATAACATCTCGTGCATAACTTCGAAGCGTTGCTGAACTTGCTTCTACATGAGACCTCACGACCCCATCATTTCTTCAAACTTTGTAACCCATTCTTTATAGTGTATGATTACTAACACTCTTCAAGAAGTATGTATGTATTCCACCTCATTCGGCCTTAATTTGCATCCCATCACTACGGGAAAAACAGTAATCTACAACTGTAACTTCACAACTCGTATATTTAAGGTTGTGAAAGATGGTATGTTTGACAACTTTTGTCAAACAAAAGTTGTCAAAGTATAAAACCGTCCAACTCTTAGGACCAAAGAGGAACAAAGAGTCGTGACGAGAATCAAAATCACAACGTTTTTTTGTGAAAAGAGTAGTGACCATCTTTAGACTTTAACAACTCATCTCGTTAAGGTAGTGAATAACTATACGACAACACTTATAAGGGGTTGTTGAAGATAAAAAAATATCATTGGTGTTTGAGAGATTCGAACACAAGCCAACTAGGTGTTAGCACAAGCCCTGAACCATCCTTCCTTCCTCTCAATATTGGTAGTTTTGTCCAATTTTTTTTATTATTACTATCACAACCCTTATAAGAGTTGTGAAAAAAAAAAAAATTAAAAAAAAAAAAATGAGGAGTGAGGTATTCCAACCATCCTTTCACATTTAAATATATGATTATATTTTACATCTATTTTTATATATAAGAAATTTCAAACTGAGCCTTAAAAAAGACCAACAAATGCGCCACTTTGCAAACATACAAGGCATTTAAACATAGACACTGTTAAACAACATAGCATAGAAGACCAAAGTATAGAATGTAATATATAGAGTGATTTAAATCTACATTCTAGAGTGACAATATAACAAAACAAACCAAACTTAGAAGAATATTAACCTTTACTTTATTTATTTTCAATAAGGATAGTTTGGTCATTTTCACATTCTCCATAATATTTATTGCACTTATTTCCAATAAGAGTAATATGGTCATTTTCACAGTCTGTAATATTTAATTTACTCGATTTTCGATAAGGGTAGTCTCGGTCATTTTTCACGGTCTCCATAATATTTATTGCACTTTTTTCCAAAAAGGGTAATATGGTCATTTTCACAATCTGTAAGAATTACTTTACTTATTTCCGATAAGGGTAGTATGGTCATTTTCACGGTCTCCAAAATATTTATTGCACTTTTTTCCAATAAGGGTAATATGGTCAATTTCACAAGATATAAGAATTACTTTACTTATTTCGATAAGGGTAGTTTGGTCATTTTCATGGGCCTCCATAATATTTATTGCACTTTTTTCCAATAAGGATAATATGGTCAATTTCACAAATCTGTAAGAATTACTTTACTTATTTCCGATAAGGGTCGTATGGTCATTTTCACGGTCTCCATAATATTTATCAGCACTTTTTTTCCAATAAGGGTAATATGGTCATTTTCACAGTCCGTAACATTTACTATACTTATTTCCCGATAAGGGTAGTATGGTCATTTTCACAAGTCTCCATAATATTTATCAGCACTTTTTCCAATAAGGGTAATATGGTCATTTTCACAATCGGTAACATTAACTTTACTTATTTCCGATAAGGGTAGTATGGTCATTTTCAATGTCTCCGTAATATTTATTCCACTTTTTTCCAATAAGGGTAATATGGTCATTTTCACAGTCTGTAAGAATTACTTTACTTATTTCCGATAAGGGTAGTATGGTCATTTTCACTGTCTCCATAATATTTATTGCACTTTTTCCAATAAGGGTAATATGGTCATTTTCAAAGTCTGTAACATTTACTTAATTTACTTATTTCCGATAAGGGTAGTATGGTCATTTTCACTGTCTCCGTAATATTCATTCCACTTTTTTTCCAATAAGGGTAATATGGTCATTTTTACAGTCTGTAATAATTACTTTACTTATTTCCGATAAGGTAGTATGGTCATTTTCACAGTCTTCATAATATTTATTTAAGGTTTGTTTAAGGTTTCGGGGAATATTTCGAAGCAATCTTACCTGTAAATGGATGGATTCATCGTTTTACCAAGTTTCCGACTTATAGTAGTCCACTCCCGCCGAGTTTCGATCTCTGAGCCAAGGTATGCATACAATAGAATGTAATAGGGTTTGTTTAAGGTTTCGTGGAATATTTCAAGCAATCTTACTTGTAAATGGATGGATTCATTGTTTTTACCAAGTTTCCGACTTATAGTAGTCCACTCCCGCTGTGTTTCGATCTCGGACCCAAGGTATGCGTACATTATGCCGTAATAGGGTTTGTTTAAGGTTTCTGGATATTATGAAGGAATCTTACCCGTAAATGGATGGATTCATCGCTTTTACCAAGTTTCCGACTTATAGTAGTAGTCCACTCCTACTGTGTTTCGATCTCTGAGCCAATGTATGCATACAATAGGCCGAATATGGTTTGTTTAAGGTTTCGTGGAATATTTGAAGCAATCTTACCCGTAAATGGATGGATTCATCGTTCTTACCAAGTTTCCGACCTATAGTAGTCCACTCCCTACTGTGTTTCGATCTCTGGACCCAAGGTATGCGATTTTATGCCAGAATAGGGTTTGTTTAAGGTTTCGGAGATATTATGAAGGAATCTTACCTGTAAATGGATGGATTCATCGTTCTCACCAAGTTTCCGACGTTTAAGGTTTCAGGGATATTATGAAGGAATCTTACCTGTAAATGGATGGATTCATCGTTTTTACCAAGTTTCCGACTTATAGTAGTCCACTCCCTACCAAAGTTTCGATCTCGGACCCAAGGTATGCGTACTTTATACCGAATAGGGTTTGTTTAAGGTTTCGAGGATATTATGAAGGAATCTTACCTGTAAATGGATGGATTCATCGTTTTTACCAAGTTTCCGACTTATAGTAGTAGTCCACTCCCGGCCAGGTTTCGATCTCGGAGCCAATGTATGCATACAATAGGCCAGAATATGGTTTGTTTAAGGTTTCAGGGAATATTTCGAAGCAATCTTACCTATAAATGGATGGATTCATCGTTCTTACCAAGTTTCCGACCTATAGTAGTCCACCTCTACTGTGTTTCGATCTCGGACCCAAGGTATGCGTACTTTATGCCAGAATAGGGTTTGTTTAAGGTTTCGGAGATATTATGAAGGAATCTTACCTGTAAATGGATGGATTCATCGTTCTCACCAAGTTTCCGACCTATAGTAGTCCACTCCCGGCCAGATTTCGATCTCGAACCCAAGGTGTGCGTACTTTATGCCAGAATAGGGTTTGTTTAAGGTTTCAGGGATATTATGAAGGAATCTTACCTGTAAATGGATGGATTCATCGTTTTTTACCAAGTTTCCGACTTATAATAGTCCACTCCCGGCCAGGTTTCGATCTCGGACCCAAGGTATGCGTACTTTATGCCAGAATAGGGTTTGTTTAAGGTTTCGGGGATATTATGAAGGAATCTTACCTGTAAATGGATGGACATCGTTCTTGCCAAGTTTCCGACTTATAGTAGTCCACTCCCGGACAGGTTTCGATCTCGGACCCAAGGTATGCGTACATTATGCCAGAATAGGGTTAGTTTAAGGTTCCGGGGATATTATGAAGGAATCTTACCTGTAAATGGATGGATTCATCGTTTTTACCAAGTTTCGACTTATGTAGTCCACTCCTACTGTTTCGATCTTGGAGCCTAGGTATGCATACAATAGGCCGAATATGGTTTGTTTAAGGTTTCTGGGAATATTTCAAGCAATCTTACTCAGTAAATGGATGGATTCATCGTTCTTACCAAGTTTCCGACTTATAGTAGTCCACTCCCTGGACAGTGTTTCGATCTCGGACCCAAGGTATGCGTACATAATGCCGAATAAGGTTTGTTTAAGGTTTCGGGGATATTATGAAGGAATCTTACCTGTAAATAGATGGATTGATCGTTCTTACCAAGTTTCCGACTTATAGTAGTCCACTCACGACCAGGTTTGGATCTCGGAGCCAGAGTATGCATACAATATGTCAAAATAGGGTTTGTTTAAGGTTTCAGGAATATTTCAAGCAATCTTACTCCGTAAATGGATGGATTCATCGTTCTTACCAAGTTTCCGACTTATAGTAGTCCACTCCTGGACAAACTTTCGATCTCGAACCCAAGGTATGCGTACATTATGCCGTAATCCCGGTTTGTTTAAGGTTTCTGGGATATTATGAAGGAATCTTACCTCGTAAATTGATGGATCCATCGTTCTTACCAAGTTTCCGACTTATAGTAGTCCACTCCCCGGCTGTGTTTCGATCTCGGACCCAAGGTATGCGTACTTTATGCCGAATAGGGTTTGTTTAAGGTTTCTGGGATATTATGAAGGAATCTTACCTGTAAATGGATGGATTCATCGTTCTTACCAAGTTTCCGACCTATAGTAGTCCACTCCCGGCCAGTTTTCGATCTCGGACCCAAGGTATGCGTACATTATGCCAGATTAGGGTTTTTTTTAAGGTTTCGGGGATATTATGAAGGAATCTTACTTGTAAATGGATGGATTCATCGTTTTTACCAAGTTTCCGACTTATAGTAGTCCACTCCCTACGGTTTCGATCTCGGAGCCAAGGTATGCATACAATAGGCCGTAATATGGTTTGTTTAAGGTTTCAGGAATATTTCAAGCAATCTTACCTATAAATGGATGGATTCATCGTTCTTACCAAGTTTCCGACTTATAGTAGTCCACTCCTGGCCAGGTTTCGATCTCGGAGCCTAGGTATGCATACAATATGCTAGAATATGGTTTGTTTAAAGTTTCGGGGAATATTTTTAAGTAATCTTGCATGTAAATGGATGGATGCATCGTTCTTACCAAGTTTTTGACTTATAGCAATCCACCCAAGGCCGTGTTTCAATATCGGAGCTGTTATGCATACAATATGCCGAATAGGGTTTGTTTTAGGTTTCGAGGAATATTCTAATGTAATCTTACCCGTAAATGGATGGATTCATCGTTCTTACCAAGTTTTCGAGTTATAGTCGTCCACTCAATGACTGTGCATCGATCTCGAGCCGTGGTATGCATACAATATGCCGATTAGGGTTTTTAAGGTTTCGGGGAATATTCCAAAGGAATCTTACTTGTAAATGGATGGATTCATCGTTCTTACCAAGTTTCTGACTTATAGTACTCCACTCATGTCCAAGTTACGATCTCGGAGACAGGGTAAGCATACAATATCAATTTCGGTGACGTATCCTTATAAGTTTGAAGACAGAACCTCCCCGGAGCTTCTTGGTTCATAGTTTGTATGCCGTTATACCACATTTGAAGTTCAAATCGACACTGAGATTAATATTTATCGATTTTGTTGATGTATCATACTACTAATGTGAACTAAAGCTACTTCATGACCTGTATGACCAGTCCAAATTACTTCATGACCTATGTAACTAGTCGAAATTCAAACCGGAAGCACAAAGAGAAAGCACAAAAGCACAAAGAAACACACCAATTATCGAATTCAGTTCTTATTTTTCAGCTTCATTCTTATACATTTTTTGGATTTTTTTATATGAGAATGTCGATAACAATGTCCTAAATTTATTAATATTTTTTTTCGATTTTTTTTCATATCAAAAGTTGATAATTAAACCGAATACACGAGTTTATACTAGCACAAAAAGAAACACACAAGCTTCTCAATCCGTATGAGAATCCTAAAGTGAATCTACACCGTCCCATAATTTATCCAATCCGTATGACCTCCTTATCTACGGTCCAGAGTGTTTTTGACTTATCTACACAAAATGAGAGAGAGAGAAAACCTCTATCCATTCTCCGCCTTTCTCTCTGCAAACCCTAATTTCTCCCCTTTCCCCACTCTAAACCTTCATCTTCTAACGCTAAATCACTCTCAGAAACTCCAATTTCATAATCCTAAATCTCCAGTTTCTTACTCAATTCACTCTAAATATCTAATTTCTTACCCCCAAAAGCGTTTTCTTAAACTCTACTCGACCCACAGTTAGAATTACACATAGAGAATCATCAATCGAGAAGATGCCTAAAGGTTCAAAGAAGAGAAGAGCTGAGAGGAGGAAGAAGGAAACTGGAATCCAAACTCCTCATAATGGTATTTTTTTTTTTCATCTTCAAACTTTAAATCTATGTTTCTACTTTATTGATTTGAAAATTGTTTTGATTATGATTTTGATTTTTTACTTTTGTTTCTTTTGATAGGAATTGAGGATCCGAAATCGAACTATGAAACAGCAGATGTACGAAGTTTGTTTTGCCGAGAAGAGTAGGTAAACAGAAATGAAGCTTCTGTTGTTGAATTAATGGATAAGTGGGAGAATGAAGGTGGTTATTGAAGTTAAAGAGATGGGTTCACTGGATTGTAGGGTTTGAGAAAATTGAATCATGAGAAATCAAGATCTCGATGGTGGAGGTTATTATGATGAAGAAATTAGGATATTGGTGAAATTCAAATTGCAGATGAGGAATTGAAGCTCAAGCTTGGCATAAGATCGAACCTGATTTCGAGGAGGTGTTGCTAGTTAGATGGAATGGTTGCTGGTTAGCTTGAACCTGATTTTATGTAATTTCTCCTTTTTTCTTCTTAATTTCTCATCATTTTTATTTAGATTTTTGAATTCTGTTGATTTGTTGTACAAACCCATGGATTTTACAGGGGTTTATGTGAATTTCATGGTGGTGATTTTGATTGTTACACAGGCAGTTTAAGACTGAAATGTTGGGTTGTAGTTAACTGTCAAGGTAAAATGGGTTTGATTTGGGTGTGGAATTGAATTCTGGTGGTGATAGAAAGATGATTTTGGAGATATTGATGATGAATTAGAAGATGGGTTAAACCCAAATTTGAGTTTGGTTTGATTTTGGTGGTGTTCTCGAATTGTAGGTAGAGAGATGGATGAGAGGTTGCAGGCTGGTAAAGGCAGTAGATGTATGTTAGGGCAGGTACCAATTACAGGTGCTGAGATTATATGGCAGCAAGGTGCAATGGTTGTTATGCAGATCAAGGAATAACTTATTGAAATTTGTTTTTTCTTACTTCTTTTTTGTTATTACAAGTCAGTTGATGCTGTTGTTTGGTTGCAATGAAATTGCAGTTACGTTGCAGTGAGCTTGATGGAGATTGCAAGGGGTCTGATGTTGCTACTGAGAGCTTGTGATAATTACAGTATAGGCTTGTAAGCTGAGCTTGAGCTGGTGATTGAGTTGACATGAAATTGGAACCTGTATGAATGAATGGATTGCAGTGGAGATGCACATGAAGTTGTAGATCAATTGCGATGCTTGGTGGTCACAATGGTCTGCGACAATGTGTTTGAGGTAAAGCCGAATATGCTCTCATGACACTTCACGAGATACACACAATACCCCTCTCATGAGTATGAATTATTTTTGCATGACTTGATTGATTTCTCGTTCTAAAACCGAGGAAGTTGGGGAGCTTGCTAAAGCGGGATTGAGAATCTGTGAGGGTTGAAGTTAAAACATAAGCAAAAGATGAGATAGCGTTTGCATCTTCTAAAACACCTTTGTCATGATAGATGATATTCTTGTGTTACATACGTACCTTTTTTGTGTTGTTATTTCAAATTCATTTCTTTAATTTGGCAAAAAAATTCATTTGACTAACTAGTGTTGCTCCTACAATACCATCCATGAAAGCTATTTAGATTGGATGCTACGTTTATTTGACTGGGTTGATTTTTGTGTGCACAGTTATTACGTGTAGTTTATAGTTTCGTTGCGGTAGTTGTTGGAAAAAAATGTGTGGTTTTAAATGTCTCATTTTTCAATTTAATCGATCATTTAATTCAATTTGGAGCTAAACTTGAAATTTCGCTAAGAAGTCCCTTTCTCCTCTCAGGTGCATTAGTGCAAGTCTTTCTAGCAAGATGGTTCGGTTTTTTTATCTCATGCATTTGTGTATCTGTTGACTTAGAATGGTGCATTATTTGAGAAATAAAGCTTCAACTTTATAAATTTGAACTTTTTCGTATAACTCGATAACCCTTAGTGCTTGTAATTTTACTTAATTTTGAGTGCAACTCTACTTTGTAGATTTATGGTGGTTTTTGTGTTGTTACCTACATGAGTTTTGCGCCACAAGGACTGAAACAAGCCCTTTTAACTGGTGGACTCTCTCAGATTGGTAAATAGATCTACATCAGATTCTGTTTATAGAGCATGCTTTGAACATCTTACGCTTCAGAATGAACAATACTACAAGAGATATCCTCAGGATATTGAAATTGTTCGACAAGTATTAAAGTACATGGAAGAATTTAGAATATGCGTTCTTGTTATAAATATTTTTTGAATGTCTGCTATTTACAGATTTTAAATGCACGTGTAGGTTCCTCCACCATCTGGCGGGATATTAACCCCAAGAGGATTGCAAACTATCGGTCTATCTAGTTTGGGATTAAGTACTGTTTTTTGAGCATAGGGCCGTTTTGAGTTTTCTAAGAGCCCGGAAGTTTGTCATTGGGAGCGAAATATGCCAGATAATGTATTACCGCACACCGAGTTGAAGCTAGTGATAATGATCTTCTACTAAGTACTTCGAAAAAAGAAAAAAAGTAAAGGTCTTATCGCAATGGTTACGCATACAATAATACTTCTTCATATGATGCTTCTTCTGTAGGTCAGACCACTTCACAACTGACAATATCAAACTCCAGCAGTCCACAGCCTACCTTTGCTATTGATGGTCTTCTTGGTTTTAAGTCTAACAATTGCACCTGCACCTCCACCTCCACCTCCTTCATCGAATCTTAATGCAAACTCGTTAACTTATATTGTAGTTTCACATGTAAGAATGGTTGTAATAATTTGCAGTGTAGATCTAAAGACTTTTTTTAGTGTTCGAATGCTGTCACATGATTGATGGTTTACATTTGAATGAATGTTGGGATAGTTTGAATGGTATATTTTGAATGCTGTAACAAATTTCATTTTTTTTCACAAATGAAAAATAACCACAACTGTTATGAAAAGTTGTCAACGGAGTGACTTACAACTCAAACAAATGTTGTCATGGAAATGACATACAACTTTTCCCATAGTTGTCAAAGAAGTGACATACAACTCTAACCATAGTGGTTGACTAATGTTCTACAACCCAAACAAGTGTAGTGTAGAAGTTATTTTCACAACCCAGGTAAGAGTTGTGTTAGGCACTAAGAGAAAATTTCGAAAGACTTTGACAACTGACAAAAGCATTGTACAAAACTAAACGACAACTATGTTTACGACTCTATCTGAAGAGTTGTATAGATTTAAGAACTTTCTACAACCCCCCCTATGCAACCTATGGAGAAACGTTGTCGTACATGTACGACAACTGATTTTTGGAGTTGTAGATTAATGTTTTTCCCGTAGTGCATACTACATAAAACCGAAACGAAGAACATACACTTCTACCAAGTTGAACCTCTGATTTGTAAATCACATCACAAATCCATCTTTGTGTAAACACCGGTTGAAACTTATCTTCATAAAAAATTCTCCACCCGAACAATAAACTATCGTTCAATTTCAGGTTAAATCACACTAGCCCATCCTTGGCTCTGGTACCAATTGTTGGGAAAATTAGCACCCTAGCGCAGCGGAACATAGGACCAGAAAGTGCAATTGGTGATTTGAACCAAACATGGGAGAAATAATAAGAGAGAGACAGAAGATAAAGAAGCACACACAACCACAACACAAGATATACGTGGTTCACCTTTACAGGCTACATCCACGCCAACACCACCAGAAAAACTTGTATAAAATCAAAGACCATTACATGCTCTTTCCGCAATCCAAGACAAGACCCAAAGAGTTAACAAGACATACCCGAGAACACCATCGAAGAAACCATAGAAACCAATATCTCTTACCATTCCTCGAACCATCCTCATGTCTTCTCTTCTACACCTTCTTCACAGTTGCTAGTAACAGAGGAGAAACATGGAAACCATCTAGAAACTTGGTTTAGGGCAAAGCCATAAACCCTAAACACTAGAACACCGAAATCCTCTCTCTACAAGTTTTTCTCTCACACCGATATTGACCTTCATGGTAGCACATGACCCTCCCTACCAAAGAGACCAAAATCCTAAGCACAAGGATTTAACACTCTTCTAGGTTGGATTGTCTTCAACTCTACAATTCTAGCACTATATATAGAGAACACAAACTTAGCCCTTAAGAAACCTTAGCTTTAGGAACAAGCTATTTTTCCAAACTTGGCTCTTAAGTTAATTCCTAAACTTTAGGAACAAGTTTAGTCAAGATATAGTTTGACCAAACCCAAAGTCTTTCCACCGACTACACCCCACAGTTGTTGCATATATGTCGCATGTCTAGGCATGCTCATTGAGACTCTAAACTACCGAAGTAACTAAACCTGAGGTTAGCGACAACTAAAAAAGCATGGTAGAGCAGGTAGGCAATGCCATTTTGTTATGTCTCAATGTTCTTGGAGAATGATAGAATTATGAGTAACCAATCGATAATTGCGATCGCATTGACATGATCGGCTTTGTCTCGTTGAACCAAACCTTGCTCTATGTCGACTTCTTTGAATTCCGAATGTCAACACTCAACCTGCACCCCGCCGGTCTAGTGGTAGAAGATTCCTGGCTCAATCACATTACTGGTGCACACAAAAACCTTCTATTTTTGTTTACTAGGTAATTTTTTGGACCACCATGGGGAACGAATTTTTACCTGTCATGAGACAGCACATTGCTAACTTGAAATGGCTGGACTTATTACCTAAGGCTGAGTCTAATCATGGTGCAAGATTCAACTTTCTTGTTGAATCCATGTCACCAAAAACCAACGCCAAATGCAGTGAAAATCCAAGATTCTACGTCCATACGCGGTTTGAAACTGCGCGGCACGCAGTTAGAAATGACGCATCATTTATCAACCATTAGATCTCCAATAAAACGGAAGAGTTTTGGTTGGGTTTTGGTTGGGTTTGGTGGTCATTTTGTAAGTCTCATTCAGTAGTCATTTTTATGTGTAAGCCTCATTCAGTAGTCATTTGGTGGTCATTTTGTAAGTCTCATTCAGTAGTCATTTGGTGGTCATTTTAAAAGGCTCATTCGGCAGCGGAAATCCAAGATTCTACTTTCCTGTACGTCTCATTCAGTAGTCATTTTTATGTGTCGCATCATCACATGAATAAACGGAAGAGTTTTAGTTGGGTTTGGTGGGTCTGAGGCTCGATACTGCTGGTCGAGAAATGAATGCTTGACAACGGGCTTCCGTGTTAGTGCAAAAAATTATGAACGATTTTTTGGGACCATGGTTTACTTAGCCCATCCACCCCATAATTATAAGGGGTGTCCTAAAATTGTAAAATGACTTAGTTAACCTTTAATTAAATAAATAAATATATTCTTATTTAATTTTTTTTTAACTCTTTTTAAAAAATAATAATTTTTTTATTAAATTTTTTTTTTTTTATTTTTTTTTCCATTTTTTTTTTTGGTTTGGCTAGGTGAAAATAAATAAAAATAGTCGAACTATATGAACTAAAAAGTTCGATTAGGGGAAAAAATTGCGAGCTAACCGAACTAAACAGAGAATAGTTTGGTTAAGGATTTTTTTTTGCGAATTAACCGAACTAAACATATGGGTTTACAGAGAAGAGTTCGGCACCAAATATCTTTTTTGCAAACTAACCGAACTAAACATATGGATTTACAGAGAAGAGTTCGGTTAAGGAATTTTGTTTTGCGAACTAACCGAACTCTGCATTTGGTATTCTATACAAAAGTCCGGTTACAAAAAAAAAATTGTATTAGCCGAAGAGTTCTTCATGTTCAGAAAGTTCGGTTACCAAACAAGATTTTTTTAAAATATCTACTAACCGAACTTGCTACTGTATTTTCCATCTTCACCCTATTTTGATGATTACAACTCCATTTTTTCAATCAAAAACGAATCAAGAGTAATGTGAGACATTTACTACTCAATTTTGATGATTAGTACTCAAACCTATTTTGATGATTAATACTCAAATCTAATAAAAGAAAAGACTTTTTTTTTTAAATAATATATATAAAAAAATTTAAAAATTTAAAAAAAAAATAAAAAAAAATAAAACTTTTTAAAAAATTAAATAAATATAAAGGGTAATTTTGGTATTAACATAAATATTTGGATAAGGGGTGGCTTTGGTTTACTTCTAAATGTCTTACCAAAATAAAACCATGATCCCCTAAAAAAGAATGATTAATTGGGGGATAGAAAAAACTAATTGGGGGATATTTTACTGTAGCTGCCGGCATGATTTTTTCAATGCCGGTAGTCCATCGATCATGCCGGTTTTCATTAAAAACTATGCCGGCACATATCCCGATTAGTTTTTCTATCCCCAATATCATTCCTAACCCATGGTCCCAAAAAACTGTTCAAAATTATTGATGGAAAACTTGGATAATAAAACCTGGCTTGATTGGGGTATACCCAAACTAATTGGGGTATACCCAATAAGACAAAATAGAGTCATTTTGAAGTAAAGTCAAGCTACCCCTTAACCTATATTTTTGTAAATGGCTAAAATGCCCCCATAATGATTAACTTTAATTTAACTAAAATGATTAGATTAGTTAAATTAGTTAGATTAGTTAGTTGATTTAGTTATAAGTTGAGTTTTAGAAATCATTTAGAGAGAGAATTAGTATGAAGGAGTAGAGGAGATTTTGGGGGAAAAGTTAGGGTTTTTTTGAAATTTGTGATATGAGTGAGATGAGTGATTCTAATCCTGATTTTGAAGTGGGGGAGTCTTCTAATTTTCCTCATACATATGAGTACTTGTATGATGATCTACCAGACCATGATCAAATGGATTACATGCATGACCCTCACTTTTATTTTCCTCAAACTTATGATGGGTATGGAAGTGATGAATGTATTGAGCCAAACGAAGAATCCAATGACCAAGAAGAAGAGAATGGAGTCATAAGTAATCGGGTAGATAACCTCGTGGTGAAGATTGTGATTTTTCCATGCAAATGATGGATTTTGCTTCTTCTTTTTTTCAGTTCTGATGTACAGGGTCGGCAAGGTCGACGCTTGTCGATCATGCCGGCCATAAAAGCCGGCGTGGTTCTACATTGACCAACGTGCCGACTTTTCATGAGCAGTACCACGCCGGCATTGTAGAAAATTTGAACCTTGCCGACTTTCATTTTTTGAAACACAGGAGCCTTTACTTGAAAATGCTTAAGCCGGCATTTTAATGTTTTCATACCTTGCCGGCTTTTTTCATGTCGGCAATGTTTATATTCTATTACGTTCCGGTCTTTTCTAGCCGGCATTGTTTTATATGTTGACCATGCCGACCGTGGTAATACACATCAACTAAACTTTTGATGTTTTGTAGATTGTGGCATTGGTACCTATGGAGGATCACCTCAAGCTTAGAAAATTAGGGGTCCCGATACTTCCGAACATTATGCTAATGATTTGGAATGGAAGGAAAAAAGACGACGCGTCAATTGGATTGTTGAGAAAGCCAAAGAGAAGATGTGCGTTCTAGTGAAAAACACCCAACAAAGATCTACGCATTTTGAAATGGTATGCGAGTGTTATGGATCGCCGGAGGAAAGTCACAAGAGAAAGGGTTATGTGTATGATAAGAAGATGACTAGGTGTACAAGACGAAGTCAAAGAAGTGTGGATGCCCATTCAAGATTATTTTTGGGAGGAACAAAGATACCGGACAACGTGTGGAGAATGAGTAGAGTTGATGTTGGTTGGCATAACCATAAAGATCCGGACACTCTTGTTGGGCATTGTCAAGTTGCCAAGTTGAAACCGCACGAGTTCGGACAAGTAAGAACAAGTTGGGGAATTAAACCAAGTAAGCTCCTAAGTAAGTTCAAGAGGGACGGCCCGCATAACCTCTCTTCATTGTCTACAATTTATGCGGCCAAGGCAACTATTAAAAGAATTGAATGGGATGGAAGAAAGGTGATGGAAGAATCACAATGGTTAATACACAAATACAACTACACGGTGAGACACCAAGAGTCATCGAGGGGAAGGTGGATCGTATTTTTCTTGCGCATCCCGATATGATTCAATTGGCGCGTTGCTTTTACCAAGTTTTGTTCATGGATTGTACTTATAAGACGAATAGATACAACATGCCTTTGTTGAACATTGTAGGACAAACCTCGGATAAGCAATCGTTCACGGTGGCATGGTGTTTTATGGATCGTGGTGCAGGATGATAGTTATATTTGGGCATTGGAAACTTTGAAGCTTCTCTACCACGAAGACGAAACTCCGGGGTTATAGTCACCGACAATGAGCAAGCAATAATGAACGCCGTGAGGATAGTCTTTCCCAATGCACAAAATTTCCTTTGCACTTGCCATATACAATGCAATCTTAGAAAGAATTGTAGAAGTCATATCCAAAAACCGAAAGCAAAGAAAGGAACTAAACGTGAAAAAGAGGAAGATGAACGTCTTAGCAAACTAACTAAAGAGGAGCGAGAGAAGGAGAAAGAGAAAGAAGACGAAGAATGGAAAGAAGGTGAGATTAAGTTTGGGTTATTCATGAAAGCATGGGATAAGGTGGTTTGGTCGATGAGTGTGGGAAGATATGAGTTAAACTTGAAGGATTTCGAGGATGATTGGGGAACTAATTACCCCAAAGTAGTGGAATATTGCAAGAAACAATGGTTGAGGCCACACAAAGAGAGGTTTGTGTATGCTTATACTTACGACTATAAACATTTCAAACTTGAATCCACAAGTATGGTAGAGCAAGCTCATGGGAGACTAAAAGGTCTACTTTTCACGAGTCAAAATGGGATTGTGACGGTGCAACATGCTATCCATGAGTACACTAATAATGATATCGACAAGATAAAAAAACAATTCCAAGAAAGTAGCTTCCTAAGTTGAAGGAGTTTAAGGAGGATGATTGGTTGCTTGTTGGTATACATAGAAACGTCTCGCATTGGGCAATACGTTTCATGATGAAGCATCTCGCATTGTTTAAAAAGTATAAAAAGTATGATGACCCGAGCACTCCTTGTAAGTGTAGGATAATGAAGGCTATCGA
Organism: Papaver armeniacum; assembly: GCA_023531295.1. Classification (NCBI taxonomy): domain Eukaryota; kingdom Viridiplantae; phylum Streptophyta; class Magnoliopsida; order Ranunculales; family Papaveraceae; genus Papaver; species Papaver armeniacum. The sequence continues at coordinate 263,043 of JAJJWW010001940.1, read as the reverse complement.
CTTCCATGTCGTCATATGCTTGGTAGGTATAAAACTCCCATTCCTCTTGATGATATCGATCCACTATTGGAAGTGCTTATCTTTCAAACCGGCTCCGAGAAGATCCCGATGAAGAGTTTGGCGACATGGAACTTGGGAGAATAATCCTCGAAAAGTACCCCAAGTTGAATAGGTTGGACAAACAAACTATGAAGCACAAGTTGATGTAGATAGTTTACCCTTTTATGGAAGAACTTGAAGAACCGGAGAAACAAGATCCTAATGGTAGACCAACTACCAAAAAGACGAGGCGGTAGAAAGAGAACAAATCAAAGAGTTTTTGAGTACAAATTTCGATCAAGATCAATCCGAAGGAGAACAAATCAAAGAGTTTTTAAGTAGAAATAGTGATCAATCCAAAAGGAAAACATTAAAGAGCATTTGAGTACAAAGTGTGATCCATCCGGACATGTTTATACCGAGGCGCAATACAAGGAGGAGCCCGCTAAAAAGAAAATAGGTCGTCCAAGGAAGGATTCAACTACACCAACGGTCTCTAACTTGAATACAAATGGCATTCTACCTCTTGAGAGTCAAGCAAGCGTGGAATTTGTTGGAAAGAAAAGGGGTCGGTCAAAGAAGGATTTAACTACACCAACCGTCTCTAACTTGAATACAAATGGAACTATACCTCTTGAGAGCCAATCAAGCCAAGGAGATGTTGCGAAGAAAAAGGTCGTTCAAAGAAGGTAGTACAACCGGTGTTGCAAAAGTATCGCACTCAACTCCCTCCAATTATTCAAGATTTCGTGATTGGTACCGACGATGTTCCGAAAGATGGAAATTGTGGGTTTCACGTTATCTCGCAACAATTGGGACACCTAAGTGGAGCGGTTGAAGAGAATCTCACCCAATGCCAATACATTAGAAAGAAGATGGCCGCTCGACTAGAAAACGACAAGGAGTTCCATATCTCAATGATTCTAGAAGGTTCCATGGAGGAGAAAGAAGCAACTTTCAAAGGTTTGCTAACTAGTGTTAAAGGCCCTGGGGAAACGCACCGATCAAATGGGAGCATTGGTTGAGAATGCCGGAGTGTGGCCATCTATTGGCAGATACTTGGAATTGCGTGGTACATTTTTTTAGTGAGGGACTATCTATAGCATTTGCACCGAAACATGCGGTTTGCGTGGAGCAACTCAAGCATAGAAGAATTGTCATGGCTTTGGTGGATAAAAATCATTTTATTTGTTCTACAACTCAATAAGGAATGTCCATTACCTCCTCTATGTAGGTTTAGTTTGTGGGAGAAGTTCACAAACAACAAGAGCAAGGAATGGATGAAAATTTATGAGGACAACATCGCCTTTGGAATGTTATAGATGATGAGTCTCGGGAATGTCCCATAGATTTGACTAAAGGAGGTTCAATAGATTTGAATGAACTCCCTCCAATAGTGAGGAGTGAATATGATTAGGGAATAAAGCAGCTTTTTGTGTAGTGTACAATGGAGTACTAGACAAAACATTCGTACTTTTGGAGTACTTTTGTAATCGCATGCGTGTTTTGTGTAATGTACTTTGGAGTGCTACAAATGAATGAAATGGATGTGTTTTTTTGGGTGTATTCTCATTTGGTCGGCATAATATTTACTACCAAACCTGCCGGCTTTACCAGGGTCGGCACGGTATTATTTAAATCCGGACTCACCGCCCGCAATGCATGACAATACAGAAAAAGTCGCCTCGATATGGCCGGGCAAGGTCCTGCTTTTGCCAAGCTGTCGCCCTCCGATACGCCCGGAATGTTTATGAAATTTACCATGCCGGCTAAGAACTCCTTTAAAAACATTGTTCCCTGGGTGTTCTTTTCTATTAAACCTAAGCAAGGTCCCTGGTTTTGCCAAATTGCTTCTAGGCGTTTATTGAGCTAAGCATTGTTATTGAGGAGAACCATGCCGGCTAATAACTCCCTCAAAAATTATTCATGAATGTTATTTTCTATAAATCCCAGAAGGTATATTATAATATCCATGCCGATGTAACAACCGGAAGGCTTTTAATATACGAAAATGCCGACTGTAAGGCGCCGGCAGGATTCTAATTTAGGAAAATGACGACTATATATAGGATACAAACCTTAATTAAAGCATACAAACGTTAAAAACTTTACCCTAACACATTTGGGACATATATAGTATCTTTTTCCGTACACAATTTCTTAGAGAGGTAATTAGCTTCATCTTACCGTCGCAACATGGATCTGTGCATGGTAGAAGATTTTAGCAACTTCATCTTCATACGGAGCTACACGCTCATCTATCCAATAGAAAAACCCACAACAAGTGCATTTTGAAGCATACGGCTGATATACACCTCCTATTGCAGCTTTCATGAGAAATAAGAATCCCTTACAACCTTCAATAGTGCATTTGCTTCCTTCAAAGGGACAATCGCTTGCAAAATGACCACTTAGTGTACAAAGACTACAAATATTTGGTGGTGAAACTTCCATTCTTTATGCAAGGTTGAAGATGAAGTTGGGAATGCTTTTATAATAACAACATACCTAATATCTTGATTTTGAAATTTCTAGCCGTTGAGCATTCAATGGGTTGTACTTTGTACCTAAAAGGTGCAACTAACATTTAGTTCGGCAAGGTATAGATTTCATACCATGCCGGCCTCAAGTACGGTCCGTAATGTAGAGACTTCATACCATGCCTACCTCAAGTACTTTGTCTAAAACTCGTATAAACAAAATAATAACTTCTAAAACAACTAAAACCGAAAATTAGAATAAGTTTAACAAGTCTCAAACCACAATCTAAGAGTTCAAAACATAATGAAAGAGTTCAAACCACAATCTAAGATTCTAAACCAAGTGAAACATAATAAAGTTTAAGAATTTCATGGATCATTCTCATTGTTGCTATCTTCCTCCCCATCACTAGCTTTTTCACCCAAGATCACCTTTTGCTTTTCCCTTCCCTTCACTGGACCTATGTAGTCACCATCCTCATTGTAATAGGGGTTCACCCCGGAAAAGTCACATGCCCCGAAAAAGTTCTTGGATCGACCTCCTCTTCTTCCTCCTCTCGATGATGTGCATTCTTCATAGTTGAGGGGATTGCTAGGACTGTTCATAAACCTTAGAAATTCTTCTGGATTTTCCTTACCCATCAAACATAACTTTCTAAACGGACAATCCTCTTCTGGCCATCTTTAGGTTCTTCTAAATTGGGATAAATTGTGTTCAAATATTCAAATAGCTCTTCGCATTGTTAACAAGACAAGGTAGTTCTTCTTTTGTTTCCACCTGGAACCTAAACAATGCACAAATAAGATATATGAAAACAAACAACACAACACCGTTGATCTTCTTCCACCGGCCTGTAAGGTTTTAACCAACTACACCGCCGACTCAGAAAGCTTCTGTATGAGATAACCAAATACCGTAAATGTACGAATACATCGCCGAATGGTTCTATTTATGAAAGACGCCGACTAATAACTTAGGAAATTAAGGTTTCGATGCCTAACGTCTAAGATGGTACAAGTCAAAACCACGCCGACCAAATATAACACTTTTACATGGTTGGTTATTATACCTCCCGCCCGGTTATTGTCCAATGATCCATGGCTCGATGAAAAGCTCGGCATGTTATTCATCCCGAGACCCTTCCGCTTTGAAAATACAAATGGCCTAGCGTGTTGTTCAACTATCGACCTTGCTCAGGGCCACAAATCAAAATCAAAATTTTCGATTTCTAACCTAATCTAACAATCATATTCAACAAAACAATAATGGGTTTGAGTTTATAAATCACTTACAATCTTCTTTTCACCTTTAGAGGTTTTTTTCAAAGACCTTCAAGGATTGGATTTTCGGGTTTGCTAGTTCCAACCTTTCCCTTACCTTTTCCCTCCGATTTGGATCTCAGGATGTTACCAGTTGAATCTCTTTTGTTGGATCGTTTAATCAACCATTTTTTGTAGAAAATCAAAATTGAAAATTTTGGTTGATTTTAGGTTTTTGGAATGAAAGAGAAGAGGAGATGGATTAGAGAAGAAGGATTAGAGGAAGATTAATCGCTTTTAGTTTTTAAGTTTAGGGTTTAGTTTTAGGTTAATTAGTATAGGGGTATTAAAGTAACTTTACCACGTTTTGGCCTCCCCTTAGTAAGGTCACATGTCCACTTAAAATTGGGTATACCCCAATTAGTTTGGGTATTCCCCAATCAAGCCAGGTAATAAAAAATCAGAAAATCATTGATAATATTAAATTTGGTGTGTTCCGCTACCAAACAAAAAACTTAAAGACATGTTGTCAAGTGGTTACATGTTGTTTTTCGCCGACTCCTCAATAACTTGAGGACAACAGCTTTTTTATCCTTTTTGTCCTTTCATTTTGCCTTTCATTAAGGTTTTGATGTCTCCACTCTCCACAAGTTGGCATCATGTCCTACCAAAATAAACAGTGGACCACACACAAAACAAATCCCATAAACAGGACTCCTGTTTTCCCTGCAGTGCGGGCCCATCAATTATGGGTGTGAGCAGTTTTCCAGTGGTTTAAAACCACGGTTTATATAGCTGTTTAATTATATCCTCATCTGTTATGTCCACAGTCCACGAAATAACATTTTTTTTTTTTGACGCACACCTGACTAGTTTATCGTGAGAATGGCCATCTGAAAAATTCGAAAAGTGCTTCCTATCCCCAACATATCCCCAAATTTGTCCATCACCTCACTTGATATGGCCCTCTATTTTCTCCACACCATCTCACTTGCTGAATCAACGACCAACATCAACGCCACCCAATGATGGAAGGGAGTGGGAGAAGTGTAGGTGATACGACAATGTAGAGAATGATCGAAGTTTTCTTATTATTGAAAAGCTTGAATTACAAAACAGGTTTCCCTCTGAATAAATAGGTAGAGATAAATCAAATCTACACGTAATAAATATCTTTCAAACTAACAAACAGGAGAATTTTTGATGGGGGCGTTTTCTGATGGAGGCATGGGAGACAAATCATATCTTGGCATGTGTTTTCCATATTAATTGTATTAACAAATTCTGTTACCAAAAATATCCAGGATAAAATCTCACCAATTAAAATAACCAATATATTCACCAAAAATACATGTAGGAAATACCAATGTGTTCTAGAAATAATATATTAGAGAGAGTCAGTCTAATTGACCTAGTCAATTGTCTGTTTGGTCCTTTTTGAAAATATAAATTATAGTTTGGTCCTAGAAATTATAGTTTGGTCCTAGGATGACGTCATGGATGATGTAATTTTCATCATGTAGTGGGGCAGAAATACCCTTTTGGGGATCATTACATCATCCATGACGTCACCCTAAGATATATATAATCAATTATCAAGAGAGAATATATTATTTCAGATTTACTTTCTCTCACCTCCATATTTTCGTAACTACTTTCTCTCTCCTCGTTTTTTCTTTTCTCTGCTACTGTAAAGAAGATGAAGAAAGAAATAAACTGATGTTGTTGATTAAATGATGAAGACGACGTTTTTCGATTTAAGTTGTTGCTGATGTTGTTTAAATGATCTCTGATGAAGATGACGTTTTAGGATATGTGTTTTCTACTCGTGCCAAAATGAAGATGATGTTTTGTCAGCTCCCGTTAAAGATGAAGATGCATTTCGCTTCGTGTTGGTGATGAAATCTTTTTGAAGAATCTTTTGCTGCTCGTGTTGAAATCAAGATGATGCTCTCTGTTTTGCTGCTCATGCTGAAGATGATGTTTGATGCTCGTGTTGAAGATGAAGACGACCGTTGTTTATCAAACATAACGAACTCAGATCTGCTGCCGTTGAAGAAGATGATGCTGCTGCAGTTCATTTTTACGTCGAAGAAGATGAAGATGAAGATGCTGATGTTGTTCATTTTTACAAATGAACTCTAATTTTTTAGGTTTTTTATCAGGAGTTCATTTTAAAATGAACTCGGGTTTATATAGGTTTTTATAGGGAGTTCATTTCTGGAATGAACTCTGTTTTTTTAGGTTTTTATCAGGAGTTCATTTCTGGAATGAACTCTAGTTTATATAGGTTTTTATCAAGAGTTCATTTCTGGAATGAACTCTGTTTTTTTAGGTTTTTATCAAGAGTTCATTTCTGGAATGAACTCTGGTTTATATAGGTTTTTATCAGGAGTTCATTTCTAGAATGAACTCTGTTTTTTTAGGTTTTTATCAGGAGTTCATTTCGGAATGAACTCGGTTTATATAGGTATTTATCGAGAGTTTATTTTCGAATGAACTCGGTTTATATTGGTTTTTATCAGGAGTTCATTTCTGGAATGAACTCTGGTTTATATGTTTTCTGAAAAAATAAGTAGAAATTAACAGGAGTTCATTTTAACGAATGAACTGCTACAAAAATAAGTAGAAATTAACACAGAAGGGTACTTTGGTCCATTTAATATTTTTAAATAATTATGGACCAAATGGAAAAGGTGATTTCTGAAAGGACTAAGCGATACTTGAGACCACCTAAAAAGGACCAAACGATATTTTCCCCAAAATACATTTCTTTTATATTTTTGGAAACAAAATTTGATGGAATCAATTAATAACAAAGACACGTGTCAAGATATGATTTGTCCCCCATACCCCATCAGAAAACGCCCCCATCAAAATTTATCTCAAACGAATTACATTACCATATATACAATATACACGATAAATACACATATCCTAATAGGAGCAGCCCTAAGCGTTCAATTTGGGAGGTGAATATAATCTATGAATACGTTCTCTGCCTCTCGTGTCTGTTTGATATTGATTAGAAGAAAGAATCTTGCATATTATTGTATTTATTGATATATGGCAGAGGCACACTGAAGAAATGTGCCCATAATATTGCACATACAGGGAAGAGAATGAATGACTATTCTTGAGATGCCAATTTCTTAGGACGGAGCAAAAATATGACCTTACACAGTCTAGATGTTTTATCAACTTTGGTTTTCTTTTGTTGATATGAAGTATATTGAACTTAAAAAGAAATCTGAGTTTACATTTTGGTTTGAGAAGATGGGAAAGTTTTGAATTGCTCGCATACTTTTTATTGGAGATGTGTTTATGAGTGGGGGTAGAGGTGTAATTGGGCACCAAGACGAGCACAAATTTCACCAAAGACGCTAAAATTTGAGCACAAATTTGACCTCAAAGACGTGACTTAGCCTCAAGACGACAAAGACGTTAGTTAAATGGGACGTCTTTGGTTTGACTAATTGGCACAAGAGCACAAAGACAAAGACGCTAAGACGGATAAGCACGTGGCCCAAATTCTCAAAGACAAAGACGTTAAGAGAGCACGCTCATAACATGTACAAATACACCATATAACAAGGCATAATACATCACATTTTTTGTATATTTCACAAAAGAGTCACTATTCTAGCTAGTTTTAACATTTTATGTTGGCTTATTTATTACAACACATATAATACCTTAATATTTGGAAAATATATTTCAATATCGTTGTTATAATGTCGTCACCTATATTTAACTAGAACATTAATTTACATGACAATAATCCAATTTCATATTTGATGGGCTATTTCTTTTTATTGAATAAACTTGTTAATTTTACTTGAAATAATTTCAAATGATATGTTGTCTAATTAAATTCTTGTGATAATGTCCGACTTAATGTATACATTAAGTGATTTCAAATTGTTTATAAAGATGTGTGCAAAGACGGCACAAAGACGCACGTTTATTCGTGTGTTGTGCCTAGCTTTTGACCAGAAAAGACAAAGACGACACAACACGTTTAAATCGTTAAGACAAAGACAAGACGCACAGACGCCAAGACGCGACTTCGTGTCTTTGAGGTGTCAGGCCAGACGTTTTACACCTCTAAGTGGGGGAAACAAAAGACTAGTTGTCCTCCTTGTAGACATGAGATGCATAAAAAAGACAACAACATTGAACGGCAAAAAGTAGACAATCCGATAATATCGCACAATTCATTTCTTAATGAAGCAGGTGAGAGATATTATCTTATCAGAGAAAAAAAATAAAATTTGTTATCAGAGATTTTTATTAAAAAGTGTACTTATATCTCATCAAGGTGTTCCCTATCAATTATTGCACCCACTTTCCAACTTGAGTCGGAATTTAGTGAAACAAGATCCGTTCTTAATTGATTAGCGGAGTGCTTTATCTTTAGCTTTACAATCAAATGAAGTCGTGATCGGTTTCACGCCTTGGCACCCATTGGACTAAAAATCTCTTCATTTAACACAGAACAAGTAGAGAAATGAGTGGTTGACAATATGCTACACTTTCTGGGGAGGGACGAGGGCTTGGTTTATCCTTGCTCTCCGGCCAACCCCCAAAAACCTACAATAATAGCCTTTGTTTTGTGACTTTTATCGACCAAGTGGCTTCCTAGTGACACCTTTTTGAATTTAGTTTTATAGTATAAGTAAAAGAAATTTAGGATAATAAAATCACAAAGTCATTGATAAAAGGATAATACTAGTATCCACAACCAAACAAAAACTTTAAGACATGTTGTCAAGTGGTTATATGTTGTTTTCGCCGACTGCTACATAATTGAAGGACAAGGTTTAGAAACATTATATCTTGACATGCCCTACCAAAATACACAAGATACATATTTTTACTTCGGGTCTTGCCCGGATATACCTCAAATACCTCATGGAACTACTTGCATGCGTGCTATAATCTAATAGAACTTTACCTCATACGATACGATCAACCTAGTTACACAGTTACTCTTGTTCAATGATGAATCTTCATTATAGAAAAATGATGAATTTACAAAACCTAAAGAACTGAAAAACTCAAAACTCGTGAGAATTATCTTTTCTCACTCTTACACATTAAAGACACATGATTACGTAAATAAATATCAGTGTAATGAAGGCTAACATACACAGACAGGATGTCAATCCTGCTAACATACACAGGACCAATGAGAGAGTTACAGCTCATAGAGTACCCCTGAACCAATGAAAGAGTGACAGCACATAAGTGAGTTAAACAGAAAAAGTTATTCTCACATTAGCCCCCTCAAGTCGAAAGCAGAGTCAGTCTTTGCGTAACTTTCAAACTTGTCCCTCAATAGAGCAAATCTTGGCCCCGACAATCCCTTTGTAAAAATATCAACACTTGATCAATAGTAGAAATGTAGGAGATTGAGAGATCTTTGGCCCAACCAATTACCGACAAAATTATAGTCTATTGCCAAATGTTTCATTCTGGAATGAAAACCTGGATTGGAAGAATATGATATGGCACTAATGTTGTCACAAAGCGAGAGAGGGAGCAATGGGAAGAAAAATATGCAAGTTTCGAGTAGTTTGCAAATCCATAAGACCTCAACCAAGCAGAGTTAGCAAGGCTCCTAAACTCGGCTTCAAAGGAAGATCTGGCAATTGAGTGTTGTCTTTTGCTTGACCAAGAGATTGGACTTGAGCCAAAAAAGATGCAATAACCACCGGACTTCTTCTAGAATCGTGGTCACCACTTAATCAAAGATCACTAAAACCATGAACTGCAGTTAATCCTTTGCTAAACAAGATTCCATAGTCAATGGTGCCTTTAACATATCTTAGTATCCTCTTAGCAGCAATGAGATGGTCAGTTGTTGGAGTTTGCATGTGCTGGCAGACTTGATTCACAATAAAGCAAAGTTCTGGTCTTGTCCATGTGAGATATTGGAGAGCACCAACAAGAGATCTATAAGAAGTAGGATTGTCAAGAGGATTACCTGAACCAGCTAGAAGTTTGGAATTTGGAACAATAGGTGAAGAACATGATTTAGCTCCAGCCATGTCATACTTGTCAAGAAGATCAAGAGCATACTTTGTTTGAGACATGAAGAGACATGAGGCATTTCTCTTGACCTCCAAACCCAAAAAATAGCGAAGTGATCCTAAATCTTTGATAGGGAAGTGAGTTTGCAAGTCAGTTATAAGTTCTTGACAGTAAGACTTTGAATTACCTGTCAGTAAAATGTCATCAACATAGATAAGGATAATAGTAATTCTTGAGCCTGATTTCTGAACAAATAGAGATGAATCTGTAGAAGATGGCTTAAAATTGTAGGATAATAAAACTTGCTGGAGTTTGTCATACCAAGCTCACGGAGCTTGCTTGAGACCATAGAGAGACTTATGAAGCTTGCAAACATAGTTGGGATGTTCAGGATCAATGAATCCAGGAGGTTGAGTCATATAAACTTCTTCTGAAAAATCTCCATGTAAAAAAGCATTGCTCACATCCAATTGAGCAATGTACCAATCATAGTTGACTGCAAGAGATAGAATGACCCTAATAGTGGTTGGCTTTGCTACAGGACTGAAGGTTTCAGTGAAGTCAATGCCTTCTTGTTGGTGAAACATTTTGATTCTATCCTCATCTATTATGTCCAAACTACAGTTCACGGAATAGTACGGAGAAAGTGGTGAATCTAGAGAATGAAATAGAGGTCTTGTGAACCCAGTATGTCATGAATTATTGGACGATCATCCGCAAGTAAGGATTAGTTGTTCAGAGGCGGAGAAGAGGGCGATTGAATTAACAATATTGTAGTAGGCAGAAAAAATACCGACAATGTAAAAAGATTCAATCACCCTACTCCCCATCCCTGAAAAAAAAAAATCCTTACTTGCGGATGATCGCCCAATAATTCATGACATATTGGGTTCACAGCACCTCTATTGCATTCTCAAGATTCACCACTATCTCCGTTCTACTCCGTGGCCATAACAGACGAGGATAGAACCAAAGTATTTTGCAGTTATCAGAAATAGAGAATTGACTTGACCGTGGGGTGGAGGAACAGAAGATTTGAGTTATAATAAATCAATGCAGCAGGATAGATACTTAGATCCCTTTTCAGGTATATCAACAGCTGATTTATACTACTAGTTAAAATTTGAGTTGTTGTTGGCTTGTTGCATATACATTGCATGCCTAGCCTAGGCATGCCCATTGAGACTCTAAACTACCGAAGTAACTAAACCTGAGGGAAGTGGACAACTAAAAAAGCATAGTATGGCAGGTAGGCAATGCCATTTTGGAGAATCATAGAATTATGAGTAACCAATCAATAACTGCGAATTCTATTGACATGATCAGGTTTGGCAGTTGAACAATACCTTGCTCTGTGTCAGAATTATTAAAGTTTTTAAATTTCTGAACATCAACACTCAGCTGGCACCAACGCCGTCTAGTGGTGAGATGGGTACGCAATAGAAGAAATTTAATTAGTAACGCCGTAGTGTGTTTAATAGCCAGTACATTGTCACTCTTCAGTGTGGGATGATTTCTGGACAGCTGGACTCGTTGTGAATGGAATACGGTTGTAGAAGGGGTTTATGCCAGGGGCGGATCCGCACTTGCGACCCCTGCCCATTGAACTTCCAAGCTTAAATTTTCAAGCCTAAATTTTCAAGCAAGCCTAATCTTGCTTTCTTGCTACCCCTAACAAAACTTTGCTGCATGGTAGTCTAGTTTATGGCTCCGCCACTGGCTTATGCAGGTGTCCGTATGCCTACGTTTCAGTTGGGTTTTGATCAGATCACTAACAGGTAGCTAATTATGAGTGATTGGAAAGTTCGTATGAAAATCTATGTCATACATGGATTTGGATGGAACTTGTTTGTGTTGTGTAGTAGGGTCTCATCTAATCAAATCTTTTATATACATGGGCAATGGCCAAAATCTATGTCTTGTAAAGGGCAGGTTGTCAATGCTCACTTTTGTTGTTAACTTTCTAAGTTAAGTTTGTCAGTCCGGCAGTCAGGTACCATTGGTCCAAGTGACGCCAAAGACTTGTTGTCCTCCTCGTAGACATGAGATGAGTAAATAACAAGAGCAACGTTGTACTGTTAAATGGCAAAAAGTAAAGGACTTAAATAGTTGAGCTACCTAAATTTTTGAATCAGTTCGGATACATATGCCCAAAAGAATCAGGTACTCAGAATAACAAATTTGAGCTGAGTCAAAACGTAAAGTATTATTAAAAAACCTTCGATGAAATATTTTTCAGTGATCACCGCGAGTAAGGAATAGTTGTTAAAAAAAGGAGATGAAGGTGATTGAACAAACTACTCCTTACTTGCGGAGGATCACCCAAAAAATTCATGTCAACATTGCGTTCACAATAATAACTTTATTTACTGCTTTAGATTCACCATTTTCTTCGAACTATTCTTCGGATATAACAGACCAAGACCGTTTCACTGTTCTCAGAGAATCCGTAAAGAATTCCTACTTTGATTCTACCTCGTCTGTTATTCCACTGAACAGTAAGTATAGTACATCAATGCTGCATCTCTTTTGGTATAAGCTGCATCTCTCTTTGGTATAAACACCTGATTTTATATTCACAAAATTGGTTAAAAAGACCAAAATTAAAATTTCCTATGAAAAGGACAATGATTTAGATATCGTTTAAATGGACAAAATTTTAAAAATAGGCAGGATGTAACCAGTTTCATCTAGTCCATTTTCAAATATTTTTTCTTATTTTTATTTTACACAAGATGCATCCAGTTTCATCCTTGATATTTTTTAAGTTTAAGCCAAGATGAATCCAGTTTCATCCTTGCTATTTTTTTTTGTCCATTTCACCCATAAATTTTTTATTCGTCCAATGGACCGTGTTTTAAATTTTTTTGGACAAATGACCCATTTTCCGTTTTATATTACTAAATTACTAATTAAAATTTGAGTAGTTGTTGGTTGTTGCACATTGGGACTTCAAACTACCTAAGTTACTAAAATTGAAGTTAGTAGACAAATAAAAAAGTATGGTAAGAATGACTCAACTCTTAACGTATTATTGGATAGGACGAATATACATTTGGAACATGTTGTCGCAACTAGCACCAGTGGTCTAGTGGTAGAATAGTACCCTGCCACGGTACAGACCCGGGTTCGATTCCCGGCTGGTGCATATTCATAAGGTTTTTTTTTCATACACCGATCATATTTTTATATCTTTTGGTTATTATGTAGTTTTTGGGCTGTCGAGGAGAACTTTTTTCTGTACATTTCCACTGTGTTTCGATTAAACACACATTATCCAATTTTATTTATAGGAGAAATCAAGAAAAGTAGGCTCCCGTGAAGGAACTAAATCAAAAAAAGTGGGCTTCAATGGCAATGGTTCCTAGTATTTCGACAACACTAAATAAGAAGAACTGGATATGGAGCGGATATGAGACGAGAGAAACCATACCAAGATAGTTTCAAACTGAAACCACTGGAGCGGATATGAGACGAGAGAAACCATACCAAGATAGTTTCAAACTGAAACCAGTATAGGATCGGATTTGAGCCGATTTCCTCTCTGATTCTCTCTATCATCTTCTCTTTTCGACCGAGTGTTTCTCTATTAATCAGTTAAATGTTTCTTTTTATTTTGTTGTCTAGGTTTAGATTAATTTTCCGGCTGTTTTATTAGTTTCTATATATTCTCTCATGTTTGGGCTTGATGTTGGAAAATTGGGTACTTGAGGACAAAATTTAGAGAACGGAAAAGAATGTTGTGTCACATACTTCAAGGTCTTGCGATTCTTTTCAAAGAATATTTCGATCTTCCCAAATAATTGGTAAGTAAAGTTGGTGAATGAAATAGTGCTTTCACGATATAATGAAGCCCTAAAAATGTTGTTGGATTCAAGATTTTTACTCCGTTGACCCAACCAAGAACATACAGTAACTAGAATTTGATGATGCTTAGAGAGAAAAGAAATCATAGATTTTTGATATGTGTTGACATGGGAGAAAGCCTTCACAATTTATAGAGGGCTTTCATTCCTTTTTGAGATGTCTCTTCATCTCCAACAGATGCTGTCTCATGGAGAACACCTTATGGGAAGAGACGCCGCTGTATAATTTTTTGGAAAACCGAATTAGGTTTTTAAATTCAAAACCAGCCCTGGATCCCCTTTCGTAGCGGCAAACAACACTGATTTGTTATACTCTTTCGGACTTCCAAGATAGTATTTAGCAAGGTTTGAAAAACACCCGTTTTTACTAAAAAGCGATCATTAAAACGGTCACACCCATATACCGTGGCCGTGAAGGTCCCCGAACCCCGTGCCTTTATAATGCCGATAAATAGGAAATAACGGCAGTTTTTTAGTACCGTTTTTCAGTTTTCATACACGTTATAACTGTTTTTCTAAAATTAGTTTGAATGTTTTTTTCTTCTAAATAACATTTTAACGTGCGTTTTTTAGAACTGTTTTCCCGTTATCACGCCCGTTATAACCATGTAAATAACTTTCTTACCATCTTTTTTGATTTTTTTCCTCTGGATTGAAAGCTGAAAACTTCGAATTAAATTTTTTAAATGATACAAGGAAAGTAACTACATGATTAAAAACTTCAAATTTAAAAAACATAGGATTGTTAAACTAGTATTCATCATTTAAAAAGCTACGCGAACCAACTACGACCACCACCTTTTTTTGATTTATTCATGTATTCTTCATTTTCTCGACGGTTCCTTTCCACATCATAGTCATCGTTGTCGGGGTACTGGCTATCTTCGTTTGCATAAGTATCATCATCATAATAACCATCATTATCGTTATCATAAACTCCTTCAGTATCATCATTATTGTTACCTACTTCATTATTATTATCAATATTGGAATTATATCCTTTGTTCATATGTTGAACACCATGGTCAGAGCGATCCGAAGTGTAACGAGAATCATATGTTGGATTCACATTCTCATAACCTTGTGTATTGTCTCCAAATGAAAGATTACCAAATTCATAAACAAAGTCACTCACCGGTAACCTTTCATATGGCATTTGAACTTCAGGATCATGCCAGTTGTATGGTAGAGGGACATGCTCTGGATTATTAACGGCCTCCTCTTCCAACATATTTAACCACTGTTCTTTTTGAGGTAAAACCGGTGTTTCATCTTCCTCCGCTATCCATTCAAGCATATTGTCATCCCTCATTAGACTATGAACGTCGTGAACATCAATGTTATGTCTGCTTGCTTTACCTTTAATTCTTTGTTGCTCCAACTTCAAATTGTACTGGAAATACACCAGATCATTTATTCTCGATGAAAGTAAACGATTGCGTAGTTTGGTGTGGATTCTTTCAAACACACTCCAATTCCTCTCTGATCCAAACGATGTATTTGTTTGACTTAATATCTTTACTGCAATCTTTTGGAGGGATGGATACTCAACACCATAAGATAACCACCAACTTACAGGATCACCATGTTGAGCTGCAATACGTGCGATGGTGATGCAAATTGACCTTGCATCATTCGCATTCTTCCCGCCTACAAAGAAAAGTACAGTTGTTACTAGAAATTCAAATTACTTAATTATACATATTTGGAGATAATTTTAGTAATTTTGTACCTCTAGCATGCAATTTGCTTGTTCTTGCGGGCCACTAACCATTTTTGATATAACTTCAGTAAGACAAATTTGCGGCTTAGAAATATCATTATTGATGAGATTAGTTGTCAAGTTAAAGATGTAATAAGGATTGAGAAAATACGATGCAAAGATGAAGAGGAGAACTCAACTGACTTTTCCATCGTTTCTTTATTACACCCACGATAGAAGTATTTGTATAGTTTCCACACATGTAGCAAGTGCATGGAACAAATAGCCCATGGTGGGTTTGTCTGAGTCCAAGTAATGAATCATTTTCAATAAAGGACCAACCATTATGCATGCATTTTGTCTGAGCATGAAGACAATTTATTAAACTAGTGAATTTTTTCTTATTCACTAGTATTATTTTTGGCCTCTATTTAATTTTTGTCCACAAATAGAAAATTCTAGATATCTATTTTGTAGCTATGTAATCAATATATTCTTGAAACAATAAAAAATTTGGTTGCATGCATAAAGGAACATAGACTAGCTAGATCTTTTAATCATGAAGATAATTATTATTATCTTGTGTCTTGACTAGATTGTTATTTTCATAGATTTTATTGACTAGATTTAATTGTGTCTTGATTTTTTCTTCCATCTTGATTTGAGCTTTTGTTATTTCCTTGAAACTCTATTATACTACTAACTTAAATGTTCATATAAGAGAGTACCTGTATAGTTAAAATTTATAGTTCAAAGACAACACTCGACGTCTGCATCATCATTCGGTATCATGAAGAAAAAAAATCAAATTTGATGTAAATAAACTACATAGAAACAAACAATATATTTAGTGGTAAATACTTATTTTAATAAAATATTAAAATTACCTCATAAACTTGTAGTTGGAAGTTGAAACTTGGAAATTTCAAAACACAGAGGAAGGAAGAATTTCTCCGCTTTAAGAAGCAGAGTTATAAAATATTTGTCTACGACAACCATACGCCTTGTTGTGTTTTTTTAAAGGGTGAACATATAAAGAAGAGAAAGGAAAAAATAGTGTGACCATGATTTTGTTTTCTAAAAGAAGGGAAATGAAAGAAAAAAAGTGACGCTGCATATTATTCGTTGCCTCCCAATCGCACCAACTTGAATCTTCAATTCATGAACCAAGTTCTCTCGCTTTAGTTCTTCACTTCTTTGTTAAAACTTAAAATGAAATAAAAAAATACTATATATGCATCATCATGCAGTGGTGGTGGGTACATGATTTGGACGTAATAATTATTTCATCTTATACGTAGTGCAAGTTTTGATCGAATCTGATAATGAGTTGATTGACTCTACCCTAACTCACCATGCAATTCCTACTTTACCGAGTTTTTCAAGCATTCAAGGATTAAATTTTAGAAACTAGTAGTCTAGTACCATATAGACTTGTTAAAACCCGCTACTTCTTGGCATTTGATGGAAATTCCGCAATCTAATAAAGGGACAAGTATACCTAGCTAATTGTTGCCGACTTAAATTTTAGTGGCTATAATTTACCGACACGAATTTTATCAAACTTTCGTAAATTGTATAGTGAAAAGCATTTTAAAACACCTATGTAAAGAATATAAACATGACTATCGAATTATACACATTTATTATACTAACAATAATCAAATAAAATGGTAGTATTAGAATTTCTTAATGATATAGGTCATCTATTAGTTGGACAAAATTTAAAAATTAATAGGTCATCTATTTAGGGACGTAGGGAGTATTAAAAATAAAAATACCTAGTAACAACGTTTTTTAGACACGTTAAAACGTTTTCACGCACGTTATAACCGTTACATAGGAATTTCAGATCATAATTTTTTTTTTTATTTTCTATTTAACCGTTACAATGCCCGTTATTTTCAAAAAACGTCCAAAAAACACGTTTTTTTCCTATATAACGCGTTTTAGCCCGAAACGTGCTCACACCTGTGAAAACGCATTATAACGGTCACGCCTAGTGTCCGTGACCTGAGCCGTGACCCGTTTTTTCAAACCTTGGTATTTAGTCGATGAACTCTATTTATTCAATTTTTTATTTATATCTCTTTGTTCAGGGTTCTTTTCAGTTTGGGTTTTTCTTTTTCATGATTGAATTGCTTTGATATGTTGAATGACATTTTTCAAATTTGAGTTGGGATTTTTTCAAGGTTTTGTTGAATTTCTTGTTGATTTTGTCTTGTAAATCTTTGTTTGATTATCAACCAAGTTTTGGGTGGCAATATCAAGTACCACCTCAACTGCATCTCCCACAACAAGAACAGAAGATATCAAGTCTCATCAAGTTCCAATTCAGACTCCTCCAAAAGCTATACCTCTTAAGACACAGAAACCAACAACCATTATGACGCTAAAGAACCGACATCAACAAGTTCCAAGAGACTGATTTTTATGAAGATCCAGACCGAGCCACACCTATTCCACTATAAGATAATCAATTTATGTTATTCATGTTACCTATGTCATGTGTTAGAGCGTTGGTATATTGAACTCACCAAGCGTTGGTGTGTCAAGGTTGGTTGTCATATTTTAGTTTCAAACTCAAAGTCACTTGATTAGATTACTAGAGTCAACTTTGCCAGGTTAGACTAGGAAGTACAGAAATGTTGAGACATATAAGTATTACTCTGAAGACTTGGATATTTTGAAGACTATCAATATCAACGAATACATCATCTTTCTACTTGAGGTTAGTAATACAAGACTTGACTTGTTTCCATTTCTATCTATGCTATTTTCAAGTCGTTTAGATTGAAAATATAACATGCAAAGTTATATATATGAAACTCTAGTATTAACGGTTTGACCATCTTAATATGAACAAGTGTCAAGGAAGAATATAACAGTTTTTTTTTTTATGTAAACTGAATTACGAAGTATAACGTTTATCTTTTGAACTTCGTAATTGCAACATAGTTATTATCTTTGTAACTTGTTACTAGATTGTGTACTGAACTTAAGATTCATTGCATGCCCGGAAACTATATTTGATTACACGAGCTTAAGAAAGTAGACTTACGAAACTTGTTTTGTAGTTGAAATAAATCAATGGATCGGTGTTCCTATTGGGGATCTATAGCAGGACTGATCCCTATTGGAGATTTCTAGCAGAACCGATCCCTACCTATTGGGGATCTATAGTAGGACCAATACCCATGGCAAACCCAATTTCCGGTATAACATATACTTTATCATTTGTATGATTTTCGAAGTTGGGCTTACAAAATAGGAAAGTTCAAGATGTCAACATTACGAGTAATTTAAATATATGTACAAATCTTATATTTTATCGTTCAAAGATATTACTTGATATTTAAGGTGAAATCCCAAACCAAAATGTTTGAGAATCTTTTTATCAAGATTTTGGAATGTATATTTTGTTTTTCCAAGAAGTAAAACATATCTTTAGAAGATATATTAGTAAAGTAAACTTGTATGCTAGCTAATATTGAGTTGTATTTCAAGAGGGATTTCGGTATTACAGTTTGATAACGATTGGAATTAGACAAACCGAAATGAGAATATATTGCATATCTTGAGAATATTTTCGGTTATGGAAATTCCTTGGTGTCCAAACTACCTTAGTCTATGAATAGTGAATTTTGTTCTTCTGAAAAAGTTATCCTGAGGAAGGAACTTCATTTTGTAGTAACTTTGTAGTCGAATAATAGTATTACTTGTAATACTATGTTAGAGAGGAAAGTAACTTAATTAGGCGAAATATCTTACGTCCTACTTTGCAGACTTCTATCGGATCAAGAAGCATCTAGATAGTACCGTTTGTGGGATCTAGAATTTGCATTGTTATTTTAGTTTTCCGATTGACTAACGGTTGTTAAACCTTGACTGCAGTTTATTTATTCTGGGAACCTTCTCTTCTGATATTTATAAGGTCACTCTAACTTGATCAAGTATTAATGGAAGTTCATATATGTTTTTAAATCTTAAGATAGGCTTGTGATCGCCTATTATTAACATAGTCCATTTTGTGCATGATCGATCACAAGGAAATCAAGTTTGTTTGTGCAGGTACTTTGAAGACATTGAAGATTTCTTATTGGTTTCTGATTTTTGTTATTTACTTCGTGCACACACTTGATCGGCTGGGATCCTATTAAGACTTGTGAATCTTTGATAGATGATTGATTTCTAGATGTATATATATCGACAAAATATCATTTGGTAGTATATTTAGTATCCGAATTCGATAGTTTGTCAACCAAGATCCGTTATCTTGATATTCTACACTAAACCTAAGCAAAAGAGTTTATTATATTAAATAAAAGTTATTTTTTTAACTCAACATAAATTTATGATGTACTTCTTGAGATTGATAGAACGATTACCACAAAGATTAGTCCCTAACCGTTTCAAAAGACGATCCAAATGAGTTGAGTGCTTGAAGTCTTCACAACGGTTGAATAACCTGAAGATAGTGGACTCTATCTTAGGATTCACGTGCGTTGTCCAGATGGTTGTAGGCGCAGTGATACTAAAGAAACTAGGTGTAGATTACTTGGTCTCAACGATACGAAGTTCGTAGTGGTCTTTGTATATCGGCTTAATTCTAGGAGTATTCAAAATTGGACTAGGTGACGGGATTTTTCTGCATTTATGGTTTGCTCGTTAACAAAATCGTGTGCTTTTACTTTACTTTCCGCATTATAATTATCGTTTATTAATAATTAAAGTAATTGCACTTGTACATTAATCGAAACACTTGGGCTGGTCCTTATAATTAGGTTTGGTTTCAGACTTGTACTATATATCAAGTGTATACATTGTTGTTGCCATCTTCCGGTCGGTTATATAGGTTGATATCTAAAATATTATGGTGTATTGGTACCCTCTTCATTTCACCATGTTACTGCTGCTTTGATAAAATCATTGATCAATGGTTGGATTTATGGATCCTTTTAAGCCTTTGCCATCTTCGTTATGATTTGAGAACAAACCCCTGAGAAGTGGGTATACTTTTTAATCCTAGCATTTTTACTGTTAGCAGAATTATTAACTGTGTGGTTTGGATGAGCTTTTTTTTTTTTAATCCAAATCAGGTCATTTGAACTTTTCATGTTATTTTGGAATCAAATTGGCATGGATAGGTTTGTTTTTAGAATATGTCATGTGACTATGATACTAGTTATTTAAATGTCCTTGTTGTCTGTTAATAATTTCTATAATTGTAGGAAATTTTAGAGTACAACTAATCCCGATCTCGAATTTGAAATTAATAATAATAAATTTGATGCATGCCTCTTTTTGAACTTTTTTTGGATATGACTGCAGTTGTACTTAAATTTATTGGTGTTTTCTTAAGATTTCCGCAAGGTGAGGATTCATTCTTTTCTAACTCAATAAACCGAAGGGTGAATTCAAACCAAAATCATGCTATAACATGTTAGTCTCGGTATGTCATGTCCTGCTGCCACCTCTTAAAGTTGAATTTATGATGTGGGCTACTTTAAAAATGTCATGGCCAACACTTGCAATGTTACAAGCTCGTGAAATCCAACCTGCAAGCGTACCTGTATAAGTTATGTAATCTGAAATTGGAGTGTGACGAACATATTCTCTTATATTGCTCATTAATGACAATATAATTATAGTTCTTGTTATTGACAATATAAGTATATTGACAAAATATACTTATTATAGTTCTCTTTATTATTGGCCAAAAATTATTGTAAGGAAAGAGTTTTTCCAGAGTTGTTTAAATATTTTGGTTCATCATAATCACGAAAAGATAATCCTTGGCGTGGAAGAACTTGAATGATTTAAAGTGATAAATATAAATTCAAATGGTAGCTGGTTTTTTCTTTGGTAAATTATCTTGAAAGTATTACGTTAAGGTATTGATTGCCATTCAACAAATCTTCTCTATTTTCATAATTTTATTGTGTGGGTTGTTATGTTCCCACTATGATCTCTGAAGTTGTTATAGTGTTTCCATCTACTGAATCCACCATTTACAAAGGCATTATGAGTAACTTGAAGCTTTCAAAGATACAAAAAGTTTCCATATACAGTAGAACCTCTATATAAGAATATCCTAGGGACCACAAGAATTATTCTTATATGGAGGTCTACCTTGGAGCGAGCAATAAATTTTCTATATATGTGTCTAGGAGAAAACATAATTACTCACAATAAACATCACAATATACCTAGGCAATACTAATTAAATTTTGTTTAGTTTCACATGTATGATACGGAAATTAAATATACGAAGTTTGCTATGCAACACAATGGACCAATGCAATACCTAAGAAAACATAAATTTTGTTTAGTTTCTAATGTGAAATTTGTTTAGTTTCACATGTATTAGTTAAATATACGAAGTTTGTATGTAACACAATCCACATGAAATTCAATAATGATACGGAAAATTGATAATTAAAATCATACGATCAAAGATATTTGAATGAGTCGTGCAAAAAAAAAAAAACATCACACTGCTAAAAGTAAAGGATTTTCCAAATTAGTTAAAAGAATCTATTTGTGTAGTTCCTTAAGACGGACCTAAAAAAATATGACTTATTCTAATATGAAGTTTATTCTTAAATATAATTGTCCCTAATCGGGACCACGATTTTTATTCTTATATTGAGGTTATTCCTATACGGAGTATTCTTATATGGAAGTTCTACTTGTATTACACATGAATAATAACAAAGTTTTTATCTCCAAAGCTTACACATGTTTTTATCTTCTTTTAAAAGCTTCCGAGTAACTTAAACCTTATGATACACCCTTTCAAAAAAAAAAAAAAAAAAAAAAAAAAAAAAGGTAACATTTTTAACTTTTTTTCTGGAAGGTCTTAACATTTATAACTACTTTGTGATCTAAGATTTTTTATATAAAATTTCTACATATTTTTCTATGTTTTTTCCAAGATAAAAGAATTTAGATAATGAAATTGAAGTATTATCAATTTAATTTAGATAGAGGTATATTTTAGTTGGGGAGTTTATAGTTTAGGATGTTTTCTTATATTGCACATGGTAATAGTTTTACAGAAGATTGGACAGATTCATTTACAGTATTGCAAATATCTTCGGCTAGTGGAGCTGTTGGCACCATACTTGCCTTTATCGGTTTTTGTCTCTTTGGTTCAAAATATCTTAGTGACTCTAGTATATGTGATGGGGGACTGACCTGTCCGTGAAGGTAATCTTTTATGCTATTGTTTCTCTTATTTTTTTTTTCTGGATTTCTTTATTCTTGGCGATTGCAACTACAATTGCTGTTCGGGGATGGAACCACGAGGATTTTGCAGAGAGGGAAATGAAGATAAAGCCACAACGCTCGTTCTTAGTTAGTGTCGTGGTTCTAATGCTTGCTGTTGCTTTTATGGGTCTCTCCATATTTTACTTTGAGCAAGTTCGGTTGGGGGATTGGGTGTATTCATTATCTGGGATTCATGTTTTACTTATGTTCATAGGGCTAGGTGTGTGTTTCATTGAGTTGGTTCTGGTTAGAAGCATTTATTACATTATTAGAGCTTAGGTGTCTTTTCTTCAGACAACTTCATATTTGTCAAATAGGGTTGTAAGCTTAAACCTTTTGCATTTTAAGTAGTTAACAATTTTTTTATATTAAGAATTTCTTTTTGTTTACTTCATTTATTTGCATCAATTATCGAAAGACATATAGTTACCATCGTTAAACAGTTAAATAAGGATTTCTCCATGTTTCTTGTGAAAAAAAAACAAAAAAAACAAAAAAAATCTTGGTAATAGTTAATCATGTCGATTATAAGCTAATGGTTACTGAAAACAAGATTAAGTTGGAAAAGAATAGAACCCAAACTTGTGGTTGTAGTTAATGTTTAATTGGTTATCCAATAAATGTTTGATAATATCATTACGTTGTTCGACTTATTTTCCATCATTAGAGTTGATGCTGCATTATTGATTACTATATCAATCTGTTTGTAAAAGGAAAAAAACATTTGTTTTTCTGGGTTCTCTACTTCTTTTATTATGTTATATCTATTATGTGTTAATAATATTTCTTTTGTTGTTTTGGAAAGAAATATTTTTCCCCCCATGAGCTCTGTCTACACGCTCTAGTATGATTAGCTTGCGAATTTTGACGCATGGTCCTTATTAATAAATATGTGTATTAACTTCTTTTTTTTTGTATTACAAGTAAAACTTCTCACATGCTTTGCGATTTCCATAGGTGGTTCCATGCTATATATTTTGAGTGTGTTAATTCTTTTCTAATTGAGTAGAAGCTAATTTTAGAAGTACGTTTCTTTGGAAACTACTTAGCTAAAAATTCCTAAAATTTCTATTAAAAGAACTCTATTCTTGGAACAAGCTTAATTGAGACCAAAGAAAAAACTATTTTAATTAGTACGTATTGAGATTACTTGAGACCAAAGAACTCTATTCTTGAACGGCATTCGCCACCAAGCTAAATCCAAATTATCGCTTTTAGTAGTATGCAAACTTATCTCCATTAATTAAAAAATTTCCTATGTTCTTGACTTAATAACATATAAAAAGGCCTCAAAATTTAAGTTCGCCTAGAGCACTCTGAAACTGTAAGACGTCCTTGATTGTTGTAAAAATTCGTATGTTCCATAGTTCTGCATGTTGACAAGTGGTTGTATGTTCTTTTTCTTGCTGATTGCCATAATCTTACCTCGATATGCTTATGGTTTCGTCTTGGAAGCTAGGATCACTTGTCCTCACATTCCCTACCAAAACCTCACCTCTTACTCTCTCTCGATCATCATCCCGAAAAATACGAGATAATTTAGAGGGTGTTTAGATACAAATAAAAAACAAAAACTTTATTATTACTCCCTCCGTACCACATATATAGGCGGAGTAGTCAAAATCTCTTAGATTAAGAAATCTTTTTGATTTTATAAATTTTTATATTTTTTCCTGTTTTACCCTTAATTATATTCCCAATGTTAGAGACATACACTAAATTGTGGTGATTCCCATGCAAATAAATAAGGGTAGTAGAAGTAAAAAATCATTTTTTAACTTTGGATTCCGCCTATATAATGGTACAAGGAAAAATGGAAATTCCGCCTATTAGGTCCGGAGGGAGTAAGTTTTTTTTATAGTAGAGGCCACTCTTAAAAGTTAAAAATAAACTCAATTTGTTTTTTTAACCGAATTTGCTTTTAAAAAGTAACTTTTTTGTTTTTCAAAATAATCCTAGAAATTTTGTTCCCAAATTCATTTCTAGCTTTTGGATTAAAATAGGTCGAAAAACAACTTCTTAGAATATATTCAAGCACGTTTTCAAAGTCTACATCGCAAGTTACGAAAAAAAAAAAAAAAGAGAACACTAGCAGTTGGCACAGACAGTAGCACCAACTTTTGGCTTTCCTTCTTCTTCTTTTTTTTGGAGGGAAGAAGAAAACTTAATTCCGAAAATGGAGTTGGAAGGCAATTACTTCTTCTACTTCTCCTGCAGGCTAAAGAGCAGAAACTGTTACTGGCTCATCTTCAATAAAAGTTAGTTTTTCTTCCGAAAATGTTGAGGAGTGGGTTACTGTATATGGGTATGATTCTTCTTACTTTTATTTTATTGAATTTATTTTGTTTCACTATTAGATTGTTTCAAAGTCGTCATTTTCTTGCATCTTAGTTCAAGTAGTATATGCCGAGTTAGCTAAAATTATGAGTTCCTTATGGACATATAGAAGCTCTGTAATGCCCTCATGATGTTTGTAGAAATGTGTAAGTCGGACTAGTCTGTTTCGAGTTTTTAATGGGCGGGTTACCTGCAAATGTGAGATTCAGTTACCTTGATTGAGCTTTTAGGTTTTTTATGTGTGATTAGAGTCTAAAATTTCGATTAAACAGGGATTTTCTTGGGAACTTCTAGCCATCTTGGTGAGGAATTTTTCTTCCGAAATTCTTTCTCCGTAGCAGCTGTTGTTTCGGTTTCTCCATAGGGATCTTTACTAACGCGTAGATGGATGCCAATTCTTATTTGTTATTTCTGTGATTCCCAGCTTGTTTTGCGATACTCTGCTTTGTGGTGTTCAAAGACATATGTAAGATGCATTACCAGCCTGGGTCTTTTCTGCTTTTTATCATAACTGTATTTAACAATGTGTATGTAACTATACACGCTACTTTATCAGACACATCTTACACCTCCATTATAATTATGTACAGATTATCCAATAGCTGATACTTTGATAAAAAAACCAAACCTTCTATTGTCATGATTCATTAGATTGTCCTTGGATCTTACATAAGTAATAAGTGCAATTCACCTGCACATGTCCTAGTAGAATCTTAATTCAGGCACTTAAGATATTTAAAAAACTATGATCATGTGATAATGAAAACAACAAACATGAGCGGGGATGTTGTATTGATGCCCATGCTCTTGTTGAAACGCTGTTAACATCATGTACTCTTGACTCGATTATGCGGGCGACGTGCCTTAGTACTAGTTCTTATGGAGCTCCAAGGCCCTGTAGTATACTAGATAGAGGAAAGACTAATGATTACTTGACTCTAATTTCTATCTCCCTTGCCAGGGCTGTGATAGTATGGAAAGCTTACTTTCACCATCTATTCTTGCTTTTATAATGATACTACAACTGCATATTTAGAGGCTTTTCCTTGACCTTAGTACTCTAGGTTTTGTGACTACACCATTTGCTTTCTAAACCAACTTGATCTCTAAGTTTTTCTTGATAATTCTTAATTTCCATTACAAATTATTTCCTGCAGTTAAGCGCCTCTTGTTTTAGCTGTTAGTTGCCCAGAGTAACTTCAAAATTCAAATCGCACACCCATGTTCTCAAATCTCCCTTGCCGTGGCGGTGATACTATGAGGTCTGAAAACCATGCGGATAGTGAGGAAACTGAGGATGATATGAACGCTGATGAATGTCCGGGATTGGGATGTTGATAATGTGGGACATGTTAAAACTAGGACATAAAGGTGTGTTTGCCATTTTCCACAAGTAGTGATAGTGTGCACAAAATTGGACTCATCGAAAACCTGACCTCTTGCTCTCCTAGTCATCCTCTGGGACAGTACCTGAGAACGTGAGAATGCCCCAAACGTTAAAAGTTTAATGCCACGCTTGTGAAAATGCCCCGAACGTTAGGAAAATGTAACGCTTGTGAAAACTAGACACATCCATACCTCTTCTTAAAAGTTTATCTGCCGTCAGTACGTTCATGGCAAGAAATCACCCACCAACACCCTTTCATGCCAACTTGCAGTGTGTGTAGAGGCCACCAACCAAGAGATGTTAACCGTTTTTTGAGTCCGTAATGGATTCAGTTACGAAGTTTTTGTGTTTGATGAATTTTTTGGACCTAGCAAAAAAAAAAAAAAAAAAAAAAAATTAACCCTGAATTTTTATTAACTATTTTCTTTGTAGTGTGGCAGCACTCTTTTTTTTTTTAATCAGCAAATTTTTATTAAGGAGAAATTAAAGAAGAAGTAAAGTACTTTCATTTATTTTTTGAAGTAGAAGTGAAGTACATGACTATGAAACTTAACATTCTGAACCAAATCAATCTATAGAAAAAGAGCCCACACAAAAATACTCAAAAGAAAACTTGACTCCACCACACATTTTTGTTGTTGTTGTCAATTGCTGCATAATGAGTTCAGGCCACTGCCAACAGTATCTGCCACCCCACTACCACAGTTTCGAGCTTCGGACCAAAAGACATTATTTATGACCATGGTGGTGGAAAGTAGGAGTAGTTGTCCCTGATTTCCTAAGCATATTTAAGCGTTTCTTTCACAAAATTTCTTGTAAATCATGTTTTTATCTGTTTTCTCCAAAGACTAAGTTCCGTGTGTTAGATTTGTCTGCTAGATTGCTGCAGATTACACAAAAAGTATTTCATATTCTTTAACACTATTTCTCTTTCTAGATATATCTCGCATTCCGATTAGTAGCGAGATAGTTTCGCTGAACAGTTCAACGCAGCCAAAATCACCATTTCACAGGATGTTTCAGCGCAAAATAGAATATTCCAAGTATCTGCGCTGAATGGTACAACGCTAGGAGTTTAAGCTGATTGGAAACGCGCTGATGTTTTGCGCTGTACCATTCAGCGAAATCGAGTTTACCTTTTTTTTTTCTACACCAAGTTTACACCATCAGTAATTAAATGTTTATTAACCATGTTTTCTCACACACTCGTTACACCACTAATGCCTATGTTTTTAAATTCTGAATTTTGGAATGTTTGACAATTTGTTCTAACGGTTGTTTGTTTCAAAATTTGAAAATTTACCAAACTAAAGAATTCTTTTATTACATTGCAAAACAAAAGGTTACAATGTTTTTTGAAGAAATTAAAAAAAAAAAAATTAAAATTAAAATTCTAGTTCTAAAAATTAAAAAAGTACATTGAAATTAAAATTTTACTTCTAAATTAACTTGTAGTTAAAACTTAAAATCTCGTTTTGCAATTACTGACCAAAATCTCGTTAGGGGATAGGTGGTAAGCCATTACTGACCAAAATCTCGTTCTTCCATAATTTGTAGAGGGGTTTCTCTCAATCCTCTACTTCATTCATATTTTGGCGTAGGATCTTCAAGTTAGCTTCTTTTTGTTGTGTGCCAAAGAACGGCAACCAACCATCCAGCAATCTCAGCTGAAAAATCCATCCATAATTTGAATCCTCCTCTTTTCCTTTCCTCCAATCTCAAACCTTGAGAACCCACCGAAACAAAGAAAAATTTCCTTTTAAGATAAAGAGGTTTTTCCACTCATTCTCTCTCCATAAGTTTGTATTATAGCATGCTAGATTAACATTGCCATATGACTTAGGAAGTTGCCCTAGCATTGCCATTTGATTTTGTTTTAACCACCTGACCTTAGCCCAGTTGGCCAGGGGTGGACTCCCGACCTATAGATTCCGGATTCAATTCCCGTTGCTGATCGATTTAAAAAAAATGCCAATCTAAGATGCTAGATTAAAAGACCACAAAACTTAGCCAGCCCTGCAAATTGTATTTATCCTCGTAAGTGATGATAATCTTGTACTACAACATTTTGGCTGGGCTTGGGTTACTGATAGTAACTGAGCCAAATCTTAACCAAATGACATTAGCCCAGTTGGCGGGGTGGACTCCCAACCTATACATTCCTGGATTCAATTCCCGTTGCTGATCGATTTAAAGAAAAATGCCAATCTAAGATGCTAGATTAGAAGATCACAGAACTTAGCCCTAGAGAATAGGCAAATTGTATTTATCCTCGTAAGTGATGATAATCTTGTGCTACAGCATTTTGGCTGGGCTTGGGTTACTGTCACTGATAGTAACTGAGCCAAATCTAACACAACCGAGTTAACGATCTAGTCGAAAAGAGAGACTCAGAATCAGAAGTCAAAAACTCAGAAACCGAACAACCTTTGGCGCTAAAAATAAACATTTGGAGGGAAAATCATGCCAAAATTGAAACCCTAACCTTTTGTATTTCAACTACTTTTTCCATTTAAAACCCTTTAATCAAAACCCAAGAATCTGAATCAGCAACCTCTCTCTATATCTTCTGATTCTGAAGGAGAAATTGATACAAAATCGAATATCAAAACTCCAAAATCTGGAATGGTAAGCACCCAATTATCTGTAAGGAGAAAGGATTCCCTTACTCCATTGAAACGAAGATTTGAGGCAAGCTCTTCTCACTCCGCTAAAAAGGAGGATGACACTACCGATGACGATGAGGAATTTTACATTACTGATGGCAATGAGGAGGAGCATGATAGTGCTGATTAGTGATTACGATGAGGAGTATGGATTGTACGGTAGGGCTGGTGCCGATGAGGAACATAGTGGTAGTGATGACGATTCGGTTGCAAGAAAGGGGGACGGGTCACCTGAGAAAATCGATGTTATGGCTGAAGTGTTGAAGGATAGTGCACCATCAGAGGAGGAGTGGGTGACTGGTTGGGTATAATTTTCTTTTCACTCATTCATTTTATCTACTTAGCGTTATGATTTCGTCCGATAAATTATGCTTCAATTCATGGTTGTTTACTTAGATTGGTTAATCTTTCTTGGGATGAAGCCTTGATACCATGAAACCCATTTCCGTTCTTCAATTGTGTTTGGAGTTCAAAGAAGGGCACTTGGGAGGATTTTGGTTCATTTTGTACTTTGATGCATGTAATTGCTTCCTAATTTCCTCTAATTATCACTTCTTGTTATGGAATTTCGGGTTTACTTGGTGGAATTCGTGTTGTCGTCTGAGAATTTGGGAGATCCCAATTATTTGAGCAAATATGAATCGATTTACGGAATGCTTACTTTTCTATGGTTCTTGATTCACCAATTTGTTTGCTGCTCTGCTAAAAGTTGTCTCCTGAAATAGTGTAGTAATTCTGCTGCACCACCATTTTACCGATCTTATCTTTGAACTGCCAGAATCCTAGGCTTCTAGCAAGTATTCAACATGTTTATTCTAGTAACAGCTGGTCAATTTATAGTGAGTAACTTTATTAGTGAGTTTTGTAGTCCTTGGCGGATTGTTTTTCACCAGTATTTGTACTCAATTGTAGATTCTTGGTAGTTGCTGCTCATTATTCTACCCTTCTGATTAATTGCTTGTTATCTGAAAGCAGATAACCAACTCAATAAGTTTCTTCGAATTATTCCTCATAGTTGCTCTCGCCTCTCGTAACTCCAAATAAACAAACCAAAATTGAAGGTCTTTCCATCACGTGTTGTACGTTTTATTTGATGGCAATGCATTTGGAGTTAGTAATATCCTCCTTTTGTGCTGTGAATCTGATTTCTTCTTATTAGGTGCAACTGGTGATGTGTATA
This sequence comes from Papaver armeniacum, assembly GCA_023531295.1. Classification (NCBI taxonomy): domain Eukaryota; kingdom Viridiplantae; phylum Streptophyta; class Magnoliopsida; order Ranunculales; family Papaveraceae; genus Papaver; species Papaver armeniacum. Next base: position 232,818 of record JAJJWW010001940.1, on the reverse strand, counting down.
ATGTCAGGTTATCTACAACTTCCTTGTGCAGTTGCCCAGACCGTCAAATTCCGTGCAAACACATACTCTTTGTTTTTCTTCGTGTTCTCGAAGTCTCTCTCAATGATCCTTGTGTTTGGAGGAAGACTCTTAGGGAATGTCAACTTACACGTCTACTCAACATACCCACATCGTCTCAAATCCTTGCTGGTTCTCGTGTACGTGAGAGATTTCTTCATCTATTCTCAACCAAGTCAGATTTGGGTCCTCCACCAAAGCCTGAGCTGGGAAAGTGTGTTAAATGCAGAAAGGAGATGTATGCTGAAGATAGAGTATCGGATTGTGGCGCAGGCGTTTGTGACTCTGTTGGACATGTGAAGTGTATGATATATAGGAAACCCTCTGGGGCACCTTTTTGTGCAGGCTGTGGAAGCCGGTGGAATGAAGACCTGGAGAAGGAATATTTGAACCTTGCGTCTTACATGAGCGAGGACGGAATGGGCATATAAGGCAACTCTTCTTATCAGTTAGAATGCTCCTTAACAAAATGAACTTTTTTTGGTTTCTTGTTATGGTTTTTGTGCCTATATAAGAAACTATTGATCGATCCGAAGTTCTGAAAAACGTAAACCATAAACACAGAAATTATCTATGGTTTTTATTTACTGTAACAATCAAATGGTCTACTAGTGCTGATTTTATTTACTGTAGCAATCTCATTCTTTCTTTGCCTATATTCTATCTGAAAAATTCATATTGTGACTGCCAGGACATTGATTCATAACCTGAATTGCCTTGGGTCTGGATGGCTACACTTGGAGTTCCAGGCTCAATGTAGAAGGATGTAATTCAACTGACCAGCGGTACTGGTGACATGGCCGGTGCGGTGGAGATGGGCTACAGGTGCCATTGATTCATGCAGAGAACTGGTGGGCGGGCTTCTTTTTGCCCATAAACTCTCTTCTTTTTAGTGGGAATGTTATTTATGCCCCTACTATCCATGGGTCATATACAAACACCCTTATGGGTCTTTACAAATACCCCTAATGGCATAATTGAAATTATGGATAAAAAAATAATTCACCTAATCCCCTTTTTAACCTTTACTTCATATACTTCATCTTCTTCTTATTCTCACTCGACAAAAAATAATGAAACTCTCTCCATCTCCATCTCCGTCGCCACTACAGCCACCAAGACCATCTTCGCCTCCGCCACCACCATCTTCATCCCCGCTACTTCATCTTCTTCTTATTCTCACTCGAGAAAAAGTAATGAAACTCTCTCCATCTCCATCTCCGTCGCCACTACAACCACCAACACCATCTTCGCCTCCGCCACCACCATCTTCATCCCTGCCATTATCAGCTTCGTCACTACCTAAACCACCACCTATAGCACCACACCCAACTCTTAATTAATCGATTTTGATTTAGATACAAAACTAATCAGCAAATCAACGAGAAAATAGACTTCAAAACTTAGATCCGGTGAGGAATCGACGATAAAACAATCTTCAAACGAGAAATCACCACCACCACCACCGTTACATTGACGACCTCCATCGTTTCAACAACAACAACTTCCTTTTCCGAGATAAAAATGAAAACTAAGGTATGATTTAGAGATTTGAAATTAAAAATCAAATCGAAACTAATTTTTCGAGATTCAAAGAATTTAGAGTTTAATGTTTCAATTTCTGAAATTTTTCGATCTTTGTTGCACAGATTTATCAAATGGAGATGGATTCTTCATGGATCGATACGAAACGATTGTGTATTGGTGATTTTTACATTACAAAGGTCGGATTAATCATGAGGTGGAGTTTCAAGACAAAAATCAAGTGCGTAATGGGTTCTCAAAGATATTCAAATAAGGTTAAATGGATTTGTGGTGGATGTATAGGTCTCGGTTTATGAGATGGAAGTTGTTTGGCGGTGTTTGGTGGTCAAATGGGTGTTGATTAGTTTGGTTTTGAGTTCGAGTTGGTGGTGTTCTGGTGATTTTTGGGATAACAAAACAAATGAAGGAATGAGATGTTGCTGCTACGGTTGTGAGATTGAGACTCACAGAGAATCAGATATGGTTTGAATGAGGGAAAATGGTGTTCATGGCTGCAACAATTTCTTTTTCTCACATTTCTCTACAGGAAACAACAACATGAAGAAGGAGAGATACAATATAAGGCTTGTATTAATTTTCTCGAGTTGAATTCATTAACAAGAAGGAATATATAGATATGTATTGACTGTGTATTAACTTGGGCTAGTTGCTTTCGTTTTGAAGACAACTTTGGGCTAGTTACTTTCACCTATCAAGACAACTTGACCAAGTTGCTTCTAATATTTGGAGACAACTTGTGCTAGTTGCTTCCAACTTTGAAGACAACTTGACCAAGTTGCTTTCACTTTTGGAGGCAACTTGAGCTAGTTGATTCCGGTTCGAGGCAATCTGGGTTATGTTTTTGGGTCCATTTATTCATCTGAAATTATCTTATATATATATCTTAGAGTATTTTGTGACGAATTTGTGGTGCAATGGTAACACATGGTTGTGTTGAGTTGCTGACGATGGTTGTGCTGCTGGTGCTCATGCTTTACTGCTTGTGTGTTGCTGATGGTGTTTGAGTAGGGGCATGGAAGTAACTGCAGTTATTGGCTCATGTTGCAAGTGTGCATAAACGGTTGTGGTCATGAAGTCATTATGGTAGAGTTGCGTGAGCAGAGATGGATGGTGTGGTGTTGTATGGTGGTTGTTTGAATTGTTGGTTGAACACCGATGGGGTGGCGAACCCCGTGGTGCAATGGTAGCACAACCGACTATATGTCGAAGATGTGTGTTCGATTCACACTAGGTTCACTTATTTGTGTATAATTTTTATTTTTTTTAGAGACAACTTGTGCAAGTTGCCTCCATATATGGAGACAACTTAGGCTAGTTGCTTTCACTTGTTGAAGACAACTTGAGCTAGTTGCCTCCTATATGGACACAACTTCAGCAAGTTGACTCCACATGGCGATGGTGGTTGGCGGCGGCGATGGTGGTTGACGGCGGTGATGGTTGGCGGCGGCGGTGGGTGTCGGTTGTTGGCGGCGGTGGTAGTGGACAGTGGTGGTGTTCGGTAGCGGCTGCGGTGGTTGGCGGTGGTGGTGGACAGTGGTGGTGGTTGGCGGTGGTGGTGGTTGGCGGTGGTGGTCGGTGGTGGTGGTGGTCGGTGGTGTTGGTCGGCGGTGGTTGTGGTCGTCGGTGGTGGTGGTCGGTGATGGTGGTCGCCGGGTGGTGGTGGTTGGTGGTGGTGGTCGTCGGTGGTGGTGGGAGGCGGTGGACAGTGGTGGTGGTTGGCGGTGGACAGTGTTGTGGGATTAGAGATTTTTTTATTTTTTTTATTTTTTTAAATAGTGTTGGTGGTGGTTTTGTATATATATTATACAAAAGAGGGTATTTTAGTAATGTATTAGGCTTAGGGGTATTTGTAAAGTTCATAAGGGTATTTTTGCAAGGGGTCTCATAGTAGGGGTATTTAAATAATGTTCCCTTCTTTTTACCTATTTAACTTGAGCAAAGCGAAGAAAAAATCAAAAAAGTTCCTTGCAAAAACAGAAAACCCTAGGCGTCAATGTCAAGCGATATCGGAGATATCTACTTGGAAATCCTTCTAAGGGTACCAGTGAGAACAACATTAATATGTAAGTGTGTTTGCAAGTCTTGGTTCCAAATAATTTCTGATCGTAGTTTTGTTAAAATGCACCTTAATCTTAATATCGAAAGAAACAACATCCGACTCATGCTCAAAGGTTTAAATAACAAAATTTGCTCCATAGGTTATGATTCGTTATCAAAGAGTGGAACTGAATATGATGCTCCTGTGGATCGACCATTCAAATCCTCAAATTATGATGTTCTCTTGTTGGGTTCTTGTAGTGGTCTAGTTTGCCTAAAGTATACCACTTTTTTTAACAAGGAGTTCCATTGTCTTTGGAACCCAGCAACTACACAATTTAAGAAATTACCCAAATCACCAAGAAATTATGAGGAATGTGAAAACGGCGTATATGGTTTTGGTTATGACAAGAAGACTGATGATTACAAGTTAATAACTGTGGTTGACGTTGATGGAAAGAAGAAAAATTCTTTAGTTGAAGTCTATACCTTGGGAACAGATTCCTGGAAATGCATTCAAGGTGTACCTTATATGTTTTCTTCAGGAAAAAATGTGTTTATAAATGGAGCTTGGCATTGTTTTGGGAAATTGCGTCAAAAAGACACATCCAACTTGATAATCTCTTTGAATGTCAGCGACGAGAAATTCAAAGAATTGCAACTACCAGTACCAAGCAAACTTTTAAAGGATGAACATTTGTCGATGACTATGGGAGTATTGGAAGGGTGCCTTTGTATAGTTGTTAATAAGGTTAGGGTTGATTTTGAAATATGGATGATGCGGGACTATGGAGTTCAAGAATCTTGGAATAAATATTATAGCATTGCCCGTGAGAGAGTTCAGAATACTAGTTATTTGAGGGTTATTTATTCTTTTAAGAAGAATGGTAAGATTTTATTAAGGGATTTCCATAACTTACTTATCTATGATCCGAAGGATTCAAGTGCTAAAAAACCATTGATTTTTCGTAAAATACTGCTCTATGATGCTGAAATTTTCGTGGAAAGCCTAGTTTCACTTAACTCCGATACTTATGTGGGTAAATAGATGATAGGAACACGAAGAAGAGACCTAGAAAGGACAATTGGAGCATATGTTAAAGGGTCCTTGTTATGTGTATTTTCTTATAACTGATCGCTATGGGTTTGCAAAAGCTGTTTAGTGAAAAATGAGAATATTAGTATGAAACATTGAAACATATATATACAATTTTGTTCTAACTTGTGTGTTGTCATTAACTTTGTTTTTCGATTCTTGAGAGCGTCCAATCTTTTGAAAAGACTACAAGACGACGCAAAGCAGTCTTTAACAATCCTTAGCTTAGAAAGCTAATAAACAAAGAAACTTTCCAGTCTACCCATTATGAAGTCTAGACTAACACTTAGTTCCTGATCCAGAAGTAAGCTCGAGATTTGACCTGATCAATAACCTTGCATTGCTAGTGTCTGCAGTGCCCCCCTCGAAGATTAAGTCATTCCTACAAATCCATATGGACCAGAAAATACCATTCTTTTTTTGTATGGGCAAATGCTATCTGTCCCTAGATTAGAGTTTCATATCTCCCTCATGTTATTTGGCAACAAACTCCACCTATATATGTTGAACGGAACCAGTAGAAACACAAGTCCAAATGTGTAGGAGTTAATTTTCGGTTATTGTACGTTAAAAATAAATCTTGAACTGTGTGAAAAGAAAAATGGGAACGGTCTGCTGATCTTCTTTGAAACAATGATATCTTTTTCCATATTTTTTGTTTTGTCAAAAGTTTGCATAATTCAACAATAATTGTTACACATACACCTCCATCCGCGCTGAACAAAACATAATTCAACTGACCAGCGGTAATGGTGCTATAGCCCGTGGAGGTGGGCTACAGGTGTTGGGCCGGTAACCATGACTCGATGCCGCAACGTTTGGCGGGATTAGGGAGGCACTGCCAACTTGTGGGTGGCCATGGCCACCCCAAGATTATAGCAATTAAGTAAGATTACATGTAAATCTCAGTCGTAAATTTTCTAAATTTATATCACGCGGCCCCTCCAAGAAAACTTAATTATCTTATAAAAATAACTCCAAGTAGCCACGTTACTAATGTTTTCCTTGAATCGTTAAAACTTCCCATATACGTAGCGTTTGATATATTTTGAAATTCCTTTTTTATTTTATTTTTATATTTATAGCTTTAGAAAACAAGTTTATGTCGATCTTAGTCATCAATCAAATTAGTTAAAACCTAATTCCTTACAAAACTATACAACTAAGCTATTGCAAACCCCCATGGAAGACAAAACCAGAAACGCTACCCAACCACCTGCAACCACTCCGGCTTCTCCATAACCATCACCAAGCGCTGCACCTCCTAAGGTATGTATTGTCCACGGTAACTTTTTCAGCGCAATTTAAGTAGAAAAAAATGGTTGTATTAGCATTTTTTTTTCTATAAGTTTGAATTTTTATATAGCCCCTCCAACATTTAAATCCTAGCTCCGCCGCTGCTGGTGGGTGGGCTTCGTTTTGCCCATAAGTAGAGATTTCCTAAGTAAGCTCTCTGTTTTTGCCCTACTTAAGGCAAAAACCAAAACCAAAAATGCAAGAAAAGTTTCTTGCGCAGTACAAAAAAAACCTAGGCGTCGATGTCAAGCGTTGCTGAAGATGCCTACCCCGAAATCCTTTTAAGGGTACCAGTGAGAACAGCATCATTATGTACGTGTGTTTGCAAGTCTTGGCTTCAAATAATTTCTGATCGTAGTTTTGTTAAAATGCACCTTAATCTTAATATCCAAAGAAACAACGCCCGACTCATACTTACAGGTTCAAATAGCAGAAGTTACTCCATAGGTTATGATTTATTATCATCAATGAGTGAAATTATAGATGATGATTTTGTATTGGATCGACCATTCAAATCCTTAAATTATGATGTTCGCTTGTTGGGTTCTTGTAATGGTCTAGTTTGCCTAAAGTATACCAATTTCCGTGACAAGGAATACAACTGCGGTAATATACTTAAAGTTGAGTATGAGTATACCACACGATCTCTTTTCCTTGGAGCATAAAGTTTTGAATCAAATTTTTTCACCTTGTAACTAATATTAGGGAGGAATAATTTGCATATCGAAAATAATAATCCTGATTTATTTAGTGGCCGAAGGCCGCCCAATTTTTTTCTAGTTTTAAAGGTTAATATAAGGATGCAAAAATATTTGGAGTTTGTACATATACGCATAATAAGTCATGACATATTGTATTTTTGTCTCATGAATAAACTGTATTTTTAGATTATACATAGATATACATAAAATTGTAGTCACTTCATAGAAGAAAAATGATTTTTTGGACAAACACTTGTTTTTTTTTCTTTTTTTAAAGGTGGACAAACGCTTACTTAGTTAAGGACAAGACACCCACATTTGACACACAGTTTTATTTTATCAAACTGACACGTAACAGGTGAGCCCATTCAATACCTGATTTTAAGAAACATCATGAATACTTGTTTTTCCCTATAGCCTTTGAACGGTTGAGATGTTATTCAAAAATTAATCCATGCAGGACGGGTTCCAAAATCTTCTGATTTCTTCCACGCAGAATCATATCTTAAAAATTAATGGGCTAATTAAAATTTCCACTTGAGCTAAATTTTACAAATGTTAAAAATTACACTAACAAAACATCTTGTTAGAAATTTTGGGGTGGGCTTCAGCCTGGGTAAGCCACCCCCTAATATCGTCCCTGGTTGTAGATCGCTTTGATGGACAGAAGAGAAATTCTTTAGTTGAAGTCTATTCCCTAGGAAAAGATTCATGGAAATGCACTCAAGTTGTACCTTATTTATCTTCTATCGGAAAACAAGTGTTTGTCAACGGATCTTGGCATTTTTTGGGGAAACTGCGTCAAAAAGACGCACCCAAGTTGATAATGAACGCGAAATTGGGGATAAAAAACGGAATCGGGGGATATTGATTACTTCTCCCAACCCATGGTGTGTGTTAAGGGGTGATTTTTGGTATGAAAATACTAAAATACCCTTTGGTTAATTAAAAAACATTATGAAAAGACCATAATACCCTTTCTACTAAAACATTAAAATCAAAAAACAAAATATATCCCCCATTCTTCACAATCTGTTCCGGCACTGTCTTAGACTTAGGTTCTGAAAGAAGAAAAAATTCATCGTTCTTCATACGTTCTTCGTCGAATCAAAAATTTCTTCGTCGATTAACCTATCTGAACCATAAACAATGCCTCCACGAAAAAAACCAAATGCCCAATCGAACTCAACATCATCGATTGCTGAACAAAAATAGGCAGAAAGAATTTCTAAGATTGCTCAAGAGCAAGAGGACGACGAAGCAACGTTCTCTGACAATCAAGTACTCTGAAATATGGCTTCTGCGAGAAGGTAAGTGATTTTAAACTACTTTGGAAACAATTTTTTTTTTTTTTTTATTCGGAAGTGATGAAGATCATGCTGCAAGTGATGAAGACCATGCCGAAATTGATGAAGACCATGCCGAAAACTGGTGCCGGCATGGTTGGTAACGAACATTCAAGATCAGAATAACTAAGTACCGGCATGCTCAATAGAAATCTATCAATGCCGGTAGTCAAGTGAAAAAAAAAATTGAAGTTTCCTGGATACTTTTCATCATGTTCCGGCATAGAAATTTAAGCAACATACTATGCTAGAAACCGGTGCCGGCATGCTCGAGAATTAACTAATTATGCCGGAAGTGGACTGATTAAAACCAGAAAAAATTCAAAACGGGATATTTTTTTACATCGCCGGAAGTGATGAAGCTCATGCCGGAATTGGTGAAGAACCATGCCGGAAAATGGTTCCGGCATGGTTCTTCACTAACATTCAATGCCGTAACTGAGTTCCGGCATGCCTATCAATGCCGGTAGTCAAGTGAAAAAAAATTGAAGTTTCCTGGATACTTTTCATCATGTTCCGGCATAGAAATTTAAGCAAAAACCATGCCGGAACTACTTCCGGCATGCTCGAAAATCAGATAACTGTGCCGGAAGTAGACTGATTAAAACCAGAAAAATAGGTTTTGAAGATCAAAACCTGAAAATCGATAACTCTCTCCTGGTGAAAACCCCGGATAGTAAAAATACCATGATCATTCAAAGAAAAAAATCAAATTTTCAACCTCTTGAAGGTTCCCTCTCAAAAATAGGTTTTGAAGATCAAAACTTGTATAACAACTCATAGTGGGGTTTTTATACAAAATATGAAGTAGAATTGTAATTGTTTACAATTGATAACTGATTGTGTTAATGATTAACAATTGTTGAGAAAGTTTTGGTGAAAACTCATAAATCAAAGGTATTTGTTCTCTTATCATTTAACCTAGCTTGTTGGAATATGAAGTAGAATTGTACTTGTTTACAATTGGGCTTCTAGCTTTTAAGAAAAATGAAGTGAATATGCTTCGCCAATTACTTTGCTAGAATGATTGTGTTAATGGATTAACGTGAATTGCTGAGTTTTTCAACCTCAAATCACCAGCTTTTTTTGTCCATCTTATTTTACTAGCAAAAATTGCTTCTTTTATTATGTTGTTTATAGTTGTGTCTCAAGAGCGTAAGAAAATGATTTTCCTTTCATCTCTAAGTTAATCTAAGGTTAAGTTTGTACAAGAAAATATTGCAAAAATGAATTATGTCTTGTAAAATGAGAAAGTCAAATTTAACAATTTATTAGAAATCATTAATGTTCTTATTCTCATGGGATTAAAATTGATGACTAAGTAATTGATTTTTTCTTTAATTTCTTTATCTTTTTTTCCGGAAATTGAAAAGTTAAACCAATTTTGTCCTTTTACTTATATTTGAATGTATTCCCCAATTCCAAGAATTTTGTCTAGACCAATGTATTTGAACTCATGCATTAAAATGTTAATTTGCAAGTGTGTTTTTAAATTTTGCTTCAAACTTTTCATATGCTCCCCATGTGTCATTACTGATTTATCTTTTTAATCTTAGTATAGACATGAAACTGGAAGTAGTCATGGTTTTTTCCTACTTGGTTGAATACCATGGTTGGTAGAGGAGCTCTGCCTCAAAAAATTCTTTCCCTAAGGAGGTTTTTGGCATGCAACAATATTGGTGGATTCAAAGAAAAAAATCAAATTTTCAACCTATCGTATGTGTGTAATTGATATCCGTGTAATTGATATCTCCGTTCTTTTAATATATACACAATCATCCTCCACTTTCACCAAAAAAATTTATTTTATAGTTCCCTCTCAATTTTTTTCCATCTCTTTCTACTCTCATCTCATTCACCCAAATACAAATACACACTAATCATTTAACAAATACTTAAGATTTTTATTAATTATTATTAACCACTAAACAACGATTAGTGATGGGTAGATTAGGATTTTTAAAAAATACTTAGATAAGGGATTATTAACCACTAAACCTGATTATTAGATTAGGATTTAAAAAATACTCTTGATCCAATTTTTGTCCTTTTCTTATATCCCCCAATTCCTTTTTTTATCCCCCAATTTCGCGTTCTTGATAATCTCTTTGAATGTCAGCGTGAAATACGAAGAATTGCAACTACCAGTGCCCCATATAATTAGGTTAAGGGTAGATTATACATTTCCACACTTTAGGACACCCCATATAAGTCTAAGGTGGACATTCCTATCACAAAGTAGTCCCCCAATTTTGAGTAGTCCCCAAAAAATGGTTTTTCTTATTAGTCAAGTGTGGCTCACTAGGCCTCCCAAACATTATACATAGAAGCCCATGTACAAAGATCCAAGTCAAGGCAAGGAGGGACCAAATCATCAATGCCATATCAGCATGCCACGTAAGCAGAAAGTGACACATCAGCAGTGGGGACCACGCCAATAGGTCACGTCAGTTCGATGTACAACGTCAGCAGCAAAGCGCCACGTCAGCTGAGTGGTGCCACGTCATGAAATCTAGCCAACCAGGGAACGCCACGTCAGCGGAAGGGTACAATCACTGCATAGTAGATCGTTGATCGTACCCTTCCGCTTATGTGGCGTTCCATAGTTGGCTAGATTTCCCGACGTGGCACGATGACGTGGCGCTTTGCTGCTGATGTGGTACATCGTGCTAGCGTGACCTATTGGCGTGGCCCCGACTGCTGACATGGCATGCTTATGTAGTATTGATGATTTGGTCCCTCCTTGCCTTGATTTGGATCTTTACACATGGGCTTCTATGTATAGTGTTTGGGAGAAACCATTTTTTAGGGACCATAATTTTTTTGGGGGAACATGGTCTTATTAGGCCAACCTCCCTATACTTATAAGGGGTGTCCTAAATTTAAAGTTAGGTAAATACACATTTACCCTTTACTTTAATTTAAATTAATTAAAACTAACCTAATAACTATATAAATATACATCTAATCTAAATGAATCTATTAACCAAAATAAAAAACAAAAACAAGAGGGGAATCGAAATTTTTTAGTTTTGAAAAAAAAATTATTCTCTTCTTCTTCAATCTTTCCTTGACGTTCCTCGTTCGATTGAAAAACCCATCAATCTTTTTAATTCATTTTTTGATTGTGAAAATTGAGTAGAAATCAAAATATGGTTTAAATGGAAGATAAAGTGGCATGTTTGGTTAGGAATAGTTTTAAAAAAACTAGTTTTGTAACCGAACATTCTGAAATCAAGAACATGAAGAACACTTCGGTTATCACGAATTTAATTTTTCGTAACCGAACTTCGAGTTCGGTTGGTTCGCGAAAAATAGTTTTAACCGAACTCCTCATTAAAAGCCAATATATTGTGTTCGGTTGGTTAGGTTAATTGGAATTTTTTTTCCTTTAACCTAACACTTGTATTCGAACAACAAATGTTGAGTTCGGCTGGTTCGCAAAAAAAAAAAATTGCTAACCGAACCCTTCTCTGAAAATTGATATGTTGAGTTTGGTTAGTTCGAAAAAAAATGTTTTCTAACCGAACTTCACTCTAATATTGAGTTCGGTTCAGTCGAAAATTAATGTTTGAAACCGGATCTACTCTGTATACTCTGGAATAAAAGTTCGGTTACCTGTCCCGGAATCTGTTAACCGAACTCATCAAAACCTCCACTAAAAGTGAGTTCGGCTACCTGTGTATTTTGGATTTATTAACCGAACTACATTTGCAGAAAGTTCGGTTACATGTTCTTCATATAATATAACCGAACTATGTTGACCTAGTTGAAATTTTTTCTTACGATTTTCATTTTGAAGATATTTTAGGCCATTATAGAAACATTAACTAAGTTAAAATCATACCTCAATACCAAAAGGATGTTTTTTCTCCATATTCACCGATCTCAAAAAATAAATAAAAATAAAAATCTCCATCTTCTTCTTCTTCTACTACTTTAATCACAACGCTTAATTGGGGGCCCTGGGAAATAATTAGGGCACCTAGCTACAAGATAAAAAAAGGTCATGAAATAGTAATTGGTGGTCATCCCTCATCCCAAATTTCTTTAAATGGCTAAAATACCCCCAGATCATTAGTGGTAATTAAGTTAATTAAATGTTAATTAGTTTAGCTAAATTCATTTAATTAGTGTAGTTAGATCAAAATAAGATGTTAGAGTTGTCATCAATTAATCGATACCATCATTGACGACTCAAACCTGCAACTTTTTCAGGTTATGAAAAATCGTCATGTTAATATGATAAATCCTGACGATTCTAACAAGGGTCGTCACCCGAAAATTTTACACACAAACGACCCTCAAATTCCAAATGACGACTCCTTTCATTTTCAGTTTTAAAAAGTTGACGACCCCATAGAGTAACTTTCATTTTTTGGGAAAGTTGACGACCCCATAGAGTAACTTTCATTTTTTGGGAAAGTGGACGACCCCATAGAGTAACTTTCAATTTTTAACATAACGACTCTAGTCTGAACTATGAATGATCGTTCAAAGTTCATTCACAAACTACTTAAATGGGTCTCTCTTTTAATTTCTCTGGCAATTCCTTATTTGCTTGTTCTCTCAGGTAATTATAAGCCATGTATGGGTGGTGGGTGGAGGAGAGTAAGTTGACGACTCCTTTTAATTTTAGAAAGTTGACGACCCCATTCAGTGTTGGAAACTTTTTGTAGAAATACTTCATTAGTAAGTTGACGAACCCTTTCATTTTTGGGACAGAGAAGTTGTTTATTTTTCATACAGAGTCGTTAAATTTTAAAAATTGGTCATTCGCAAAGAATCGTCATACGTTTCTATATTACGGTAACGACTCTAATCTGAAGTAAAAAAAATGAAAAACCAGAGTTTGGGTCGTTATCTCCTTCCTCATATACCCTAACGATTTTTCAAAATCTCTATATCCATATGAAAAATCGTTAGGCTTTAGGATTTTCGGGTTGATGACCCTTCAACCGTAACTGATTTTTTTTTTCTTCGTGTCGTTAATGAAAGATAAGAAAGGGAGAGGGAAGAAGAAGAGACTCCAATATTTTTTTGTTAAAAGATGAAAATGAAATGGAGGCTTAGGATTAAGGGTAAACAGAATTTTAAGTTTTATTATTGAAGGGCAAAATAGTATTTTACTACATTTTGGAACCCCCTAAAATAAATGGTGTGTGTATAAATTGTGTCCTGGCCCCCAATTATTTTCCATGGCCCCCAATTTAATTCTGTTTAATCACTCAATATTTCTGTTTCTTTTAAAAAAAATCATCTATTAATTTAACCTTAATCAATGGTTAATTATACTAATCATTATACAAAAATAATCAAAAGGGTGGTTTTGGTATTAAAATAAATATATGGATAAGGGTTTTCCTCATACTACTTCAAATAACTTGCCCAAAATAAAATGATGGTCCCTCCAAAAAAAAGAGTGGTGCCCAAAAAACGGTTCCTTGGGAGGCCTAGTGAGCCATACTTGACTAATAAGAAGAGCATATTAGGCCTAAGTAAGCCCATTTCTAGTGTAATTTATTAGGGTACAAACAGGAGGTGTCATAAATTTACTCTAGAAGAAGATCTTTCTCTTTGTAGAAACTACGTACTATGCTATCCAAAGATGGGTGAAGAAAAAAGACTAAATGGTATTATGAGTAATAGTTTTTGGGTGAAAATTCATGAGAAATTCTGCTCCGACACATGTAACCTTGATAAACTTGACCAATTACCTTTGTTCATTCGATTTGAAAGATTCGATAAAGAGTTGTGGCTTTTTTTATTTGTATCGGATTGTTGCGAAGAATCGACTTAGGGGTGAAACATACGAGGAAATCGTTTTAATGTCAAAGAATGAATTGAGACGATGGAAAGGAAAGGATTTCAAATATGAAGATCATTTCCGCATCCTTAGAGACTTTTTCATAATGTGTTATGGGTATTAAGTCTTTTGTAATTTCATTTCGTCAATGTATTGTAATTTCATTTCCAAACCGAACTTAAGTCATGTAATAGTTCGGTAATATCATGTAATGTTATTTCTTAACCGAACTTATATAAATTGTATTGCAAACAACAACAAAAAAAAATAAAAAAAACAAATGACCGAAAAAAAAAGACCAAATACCAAAAAACACAATCTTTCTTTCTTATGTTGATTTTCAAAGTATACCTAGTTGGACTAATGGTACATTTAATCATCCGCAAGGGAAATTGAACATTCGTGTATAATTATTTCCGATTCCTTCAAAGCTTTGCACTTATCCATGTTATGTTCATACATAGCGCACCAACCCAACATTGTGTCGGGGTTAAATTCATTCCAATAAGAGCGTACGCATATCGGGGGCAATGGAAAATTGTCTTCTAACCGGAGGCCTATAAAATGGTTGTTGTTAATAAACACAATCACCACTCTCCTATGTCTAAGTTGCTCGACACATCCAAAGAGATTTTTCTTCAACAGGTGGTGAGCCGATTCTACCAAACTTGTCGCTTGATTCCTAAAGTGTTTATGGTGGTTGGTAAAAGCATAAATGAAGCGCTCTTTGTGCGGTTCCAACCATTGCTTCACCACACACGTTACAATATCCTCCGGATATTCGGGGCTAGACCAATGTTCAATAAATTCGGCAATATTTAGATTATACTCTTCTTCGGTGAGATACCAAGTCAATGCCTCCCATTCCCCGGAGAAAGCAACCCATTTAGCGTGATTTATGGTGTGTTGTTTATCGAATGCCTCTTTTTCATCCGCTTGTTCATCTTCCGGTAGCTTACTAATCTCTTCCAATGCTTTCCTCTTAGGTGTACAAAGTTGAGGCTTGCACCTATTTATCACATTACACCATATATGAAATGTACAAAGCATACTATTTGCCAATTGGAATAATGTCTCTATTGTGTTCATCAATGCTACTTCATTGTCCGTCACTATAACCCCGGGGATATCATCATCTCGGTAGATCGCCTTCACTTGTTGTAGCGCCCAAGTGTAACTTGGTTCTAGCTCGTCCTTTAGAAAAAAAAAAATCAACGGTAAACGGTGACTTCGTCGACGTACGACCAACAATGTTCTGCAATCCATTATAAGAACTTCATGGAAGCATTGAGCCAGTTGAACACTCTTCAGATGAGCAATGAAGAGATGAGTTATTTCTTCTTACGGACCTACCTTCTTTTGAACCGCGTAGCCTTTCTCTTGAGCCAACAAAAACAATTGTTGCATGACTTTTCTATCCTTCCATTCATTCCTTTTAATTGTCTCAATTGCATTGTAAATGGTGTGCAAAGATGATACGTTATCGTTGTTATCATCCTTTAATAAGCGAAGCATACCAAGTATTGAAATTCTCATTCTCCTATATTTAGCTATTTTGTCCATTTCTTGAGGAGTGAGCCTTGTGGCCGTTGCATGTCCTTCAAGATCCTCCGGACGAGGGTGGTTGTGATGACCTACAACCTTATCCATAGATAGAACCCATCCTTTCCTTTGTTTGCAATTACTAAATACTAGCTTGAACGAACATTTAATTTTCTTTGAGCACGTTGTGTTCTTCCTCGTCGTCTTTCCTTTATACACATAATCCTTCCTCTTGTGACTAGCATCCGGATCCCCACTTCTCTCACAAACCATTTCAAAACGAGTTTTTCTTTCTTTTCCATTCAAAACTAATACGCACATGGCTCTCTATGCATGCTCTCTAGCCCAATTCTTCGCACCAATAGATTCTGTAAATACCAAATCATTGATATAGTGACCGGATGTATCTTCGAACAACATATCAACCGGAGAAGGTTGATCATCCATTGGTATAGGTTGGAATTAAATCTACAAGAAATGGAACAACATCAATTGCAATCACAACAGAGTTCGGTAACAAGATAATTTGATCGTGTAAACCGAACTCCAAGTTCGGTTAAAAAAGCAAGATGACATGTAACCGAACAAATAACAAGTACAAAGTTCGGTTACCTTTTATTTTATCTAGGTAACCGAATATAACTCTGGAACTGTTGATTTTATTTTGTTTGATAAGTTCGGTTAGTTATGCTGTTAGGATCAAGTTTGCGAAATAACCGAACTTATTAAACTTAGTATACTCTTATATTGTGTATAGTTCGGTTAGATAGTTGGTTTATATGCAGTGTGTGAACAAACCGAACTTTGTACACTAAGTTAAATCTTATTTTTACGTCAAGTTGGGTTTGTTATTGGTTGCGAACCAACCGAACTTTGTACACTAAGTTAAATCTTATTTTTACGTAAAGTTCGGTTTGTTATTGATTGCGAACCAACCGAACTTTGTACACAAAGTAAAATCTTATTTTCCTAAAGTTCGGTTGGTTAATCGGTTGCGAAACAACCGAACATTACTCTGGAAATCCATTAAACTTCCATTAATATAGAGTTCGGTTACCTGCATGTTTGGCTAAAGTAACCGAACTACACTTTCAGATTCGTTCGGTTACATGTTCTTCACATAAGGTAACCGAACTACTTCAAAAATTTACATTTGGTTTGAAAATTTGGAACAATTCAACCAACATTAGCTAAGTTTGGAGCATACCTGGATACCCAAATACTCTTCCTCCGGTTGTGGTTCATAAAATCCATCATTTTCATCTTGAGATTGAGTTTGGGTAAGAATACATTCACCATCTAAGAAATAACTCATATCCGGATCATTGTGAAGATTAACAAATACTTTAGGAGAGGATAGAGATGAAGAATTGATGTGTTGTAGAAAGTGGTAACAAAAGTTCGTTTCTCAAACTTGTAAAGGATGATTTTTAGATTCAAATAAAACTAGAAAACTCAAAGAAGGTTGTATCAAGATTTTAAAATCACTGAGACTCAGGATTCCACCAATCTCCAATTTTTATGTGATTTAATCTAATCAATATTCGTGCAACTCTTTACGTTTAAAGTGATTCTAATATTTTTGCCTAGACAGGTATATTCTCAAAAAAATAGTTGTAAATCTAAAGCATGGACCATCAAAAGACTTAACCTAAGCATGACCCATCAATTGAGAACACAACCACTTAATCAGAATCATATATTCGATTTCAGTTCAATGCAAATAATCATAAAAGAAATTGCAAAAATCATTAAAAATAGAGATTACCACATAATAATTGGAAAAATGGCTTCCTCCGTCGCCTCAGCAATGGGATTTAGCTCCTCATGTTATTCACGTGCTAAAAAGAGTGAAAAACAAGAGAAAAGTGCTAATAGAGAGATTTCCAACAGTTTATAGGTGTTGTAATCGCATTGTTACAAGAAACGTTAATAATAAACTGTTGTAGAATATAAGATTGCTCTGCGACTGACTCCGTTAGTCCAATGTTCTTCGTATTCTTGACAACTGCAGCAGCAGCAGCAAAAATTCCCGCAGCTCTGATTTCTTCTCCTATGTGCCTTTGTTGGTCCCCCAAAGTCTCGATAATATTATCTGACCTCGAACCATTTCTTTTATACACAATAGGTTCAATAAAAATCCGAGAATATCTTATTTTACTCCTCCTCAAGCCACGTGACTTAGCTATTTGTTCTCCGATATTTCTTTTCCCTAATTCCTTCACGTGGCTCTGATTAGTTGCATATTCTCCAAACTTGGTAATATGAATCCTACAAGGATATCTTCTTCTAATTCTTATGTTTCATCCGAGTATAACTCAAAGAAAATCCCGATATAAGTCCACCCCCCTGTTTTGAAAAGGAAAGAATATCTTCCCTTATTTCACGTAACCAAAGCCTTCATCCTTCCTTTTTCGATG
The DNA here is from genome assembly GCA_023531295.1 of Papaver armeniacum. Taxonomy (NCBI): domain Eukaryota; kingdom Viridiplantae; phylum Streptophyta; class Magnoliopsida; order Ranunculales; family Papaveraceae; genus Papaver; species Papaver armeniacum. The sequence continues at coordinate 214,972 of JAJJWW010001940.1, read as the reverse complement.
CACTAAGGTAGTATCATATCATTCCTGTGAATAAATCCCTAAACTCTCGTTCAAAACCAATTGCAAAAATCAAACAGGTCCGCTAACTTTTCCCTCCCCTGTTTCACGAGAACCAATTATCCAGCCCAACTGGGTTGAAGAAATTTCCCATAGCATCCCTGTTAAGTCCAAATAGGTCCATTGAACCCAATTCTGGCGATTGAATCTCGTCCAAAACCTCCACAAATCCAAACCCTAATCTACCTATGAAAGAATTCAGTTTCCCGCCAATTTTGAAAATTCAAAACATAGAAGATGATGTAGTCCCCCTAACATAAATGGGGGTACAATATCAAATGGGTACCCCTTAGCAAAATGAGGTGCCCCTTAGTAATTCAAGTGCCCCTTATCCAAACTGAGAGTCCGAATAGTAATTTTCTCCCACGAGCACAAATACCGCTTTTCGAGCCAATTTTCCCGCAGAAGCTTATTTCTCCAAAAACACCTACAAAAACATAAAATAACCAAATAAGCATAAAATCGAGCACTAACAATACACATAATTGAGAATATATTAGACACAAAAATGTGTCTATCAGATACCCCCAAACTTATTATTTTCTAGTCCCGGGCCAAATCAAATCTAGAAAATAAAATCCTAACTCACTGTCGCAGGCATCGTCGGTTGCATTTAGCGTATGCAACAAGCCTTTAAACCCCTAGGTGGCCCTAGTGGCCGAGTTATAGTCTCGGGAGGGATTACAAGAGATATACTCACAAAAACTTTACTCCAGACCCTTTCTATCTACGCAAAACCTTGGAAGGCACTAAATAATCTCCTTGGTTGGCATACTTATTGACTACAGGAAGAAGTACCTTGATGCGAAATTCCAATTGATGTACACGATTTTGCACTCAAGCATACTAAAATTCATATATAAGTGACAGAGCTCTTCTCAGATAGTTTCTGGACATCATAATTGGAGTCAACCAATCACATGGATAGATTAATAAGATGGATGTAGAGAAAAATGTAGATGGTTTTTATGTTGACTAAGGTGAATGGTGTTTCCCATATCTGTATGAAGGCCACTACCAAAATAAACCTATCCTAATGGACTGAGATACTGGTCTGGACTAATATCAACACACTGGCATATACAAGGGAACCAGTGGTCGATAATCCTAACTCTAGGTCATCTCAACTGGCATATACAAGGGTTCCAGTGGTCGACTTTATTGAATTTATTCCGGTTGGTCTGATGGTCTGGTCTCAATTTCTACTCTCTTTTTTTTTTTCCTCACCTGAGCTCTGTGCTTTTATGAATAGACTCTTTAGATGTTTCCATCTAATCAGATTGGTTCCTCAACTCCTACAACCAAGATGCTTCCATCCACTTAGATTGGTTAGTGCCATCCTTAATAAGCATAAATTTCTAGGCTCTGGAGTTTAACAATGCAACTAAAAATTTTCTCCCATACCCCCAAACTTAAATCTAACATTGTCCTCAATGTTCTAAAGATGAATTTAAAGGCATGAACAAGGAGAAACTGTTACCATTTAAAGCAAAAGAGATATGGAAAGATATTACCGTGTCGCATGGATGTTGGGTTACCTCCCAAGAAGTTCTAAATTTAAAGTCTTCATCTAGACGTTAAATACCACAAATGGCTAATTACCTTTTCAAATCATATATCAATAGTCGAAATAATTGTGGGTCAACCAAATCAAATAAAACTTCCACAATTATGAGAAAACTGCACCAAATCAGAAAAATGAACAGACAGAGCACATCCTCATCCAAGGTTTCCAGCAAGATAACTGGGTTTGTTATGTGGTGCCCACTTGGTCTTCATATGAGTTTCTTGACAAATAGATTCTTCTGAACTATGGGTTTCTAATTCCTGGATTTCTCCCGGACAATATCAGGAGGATCAGGTTGTGGAGTCGGAAGAGACTCAACTAATACCTCAGGCACACTAGGCTCAAGTCTCAAGTTAGGACTTCAAATAGGGATACTTGAAGATTATTAAACCCAAACTTAGAATTTTGGGTGTCTCTAGATAGAATAGTCACAATATTCCTAATTTCTATACCATTAGGTTCCTGAAAAAGGTTAATTGCTTTCTCTAAGTTATTATAATAAGGTGGTTCATCCTCGAAATGCATTTGAGGCACACAAACTGTAGGACTTATATGTTTCATATCCTCTATGGTCAACCCTAAAGTTTCCTTATTATCTTGAAGCACGGTCACTGGCCTACTCTCATGATCACTATCCAAATCGGAAGCTATAGGAAAAATCTCAGATGGGCCTAACTTAGGAGGATCTTTAGGCTCTTCGAAATAAGGGCTTAAGGTAGATTCAGTAGCTAGTAATGGTTCGAACCTAGCTTTCCATCTATCTGTATCCAACATAGGAATGGAATCCAACAGAGCGTTTACTTGTTCAATGTTGCTATCATCGTCGAAATCCATGCTAAAATGGGCTAGACAATTCTCTAATGGATCTTCCAACAAGGTGTTTGGTAATGACACCTGAATTAAGGTTCCTATCATGTTCACCTCTTCAATGCATGTGTCATCTAGCTCAGCATGTACCTTATTGACATTAAAAATATTCAACTCAATAGTCATATTACCAAAAGATAGATTCATAATACCATTTCGACAGTTTATGATCGCATTAGATGTAGCTAAAAATGGGCGACCTAAAATCACAGGTATTTGGTTCTATAGGTTAGGGACAGGTTGGGTATCTAAGACCACGAAATCCACAGGATAAATAAACTTGTCAACCTCAATAAGAACATCTTATATCACACCACGAGGAATTTTAACAGACCTATCAGCTAACTGCAGTGTTATCTTGGTAGGATTCAATTCACCAAGTCCTAGCTATAAGGACACATGGTACGGAAGTAAGTTCACACTAGCTCCTAAGTCCAGTAAAGCTTTTTCTACCCGATGTTTTCCTATCGTGCAAGCAATGGTAGGTGCACCTGGGTCTTTATACTTAGGAGTTGTGGGGTTCTGAATGATCGAACTTACATGACTAGCTAAAAAGGCTTTTTTAGGGACACTAAGCTTTCGCTTTCGCGTACACATATCTTTAAGAAACTTGGCATATGCCTAAATTGCTTCTAGTAACGGAAGTTTTATGGTAACTTTCTTAAAAACCTCCATTATGTCATTAAAATTGGATTCACTCTTTGTTGGTACTAATAGGCGGGAAATGGGGCTCTAGTCATAAAATAGGGCCTCTCAGGAACCGAATTGGCATCATCAAAGATTTTATCAGTCCCCTCAGCTATGGATGGTCTCGAGGGGTGAACTACAGTACGCTCACTATCAGGCATGGTTACCTGATTGTCTACTACTCTGCCACTCCTAAGGGTTCTAACCGAATTCAACTGATGTGATGGTTTTTGATAGACGCATTTATATGTCTATTTTGTTCTCGATTTTCTATATTTTTAGTACCCATTTTTGTACTCGCCGGAGAAATAAGATTTTGGTGCGAAATTGGCTCGAAAATTGGTATATGCACTCGCCGGAGAAAAGTGCTAAATGGACCCAATATTTGGATAAGGCACCTCATTTGCTAAGGGGTAGCCCAATTGCTATTTACACCCATCAGAGGATAAAGGGCATCCCACTCAGGGCAACTACTATTGGCAGACCGAAGCTGGATAGGGGGAGGTCATCTTCTATGCTTGAAAAATCGAATTTGGCGGGAAATATAAGTTGCAACAGCGTAACTATCTGGAATCAGTTTGCACGAGTTTTGTCGGAATTCTAATCGGATTTGGTTTTTGATTTACCTGGCACGAAGAAACAGGGTTGGTAGTTGGCTTTGGATCGAAGAAAAACAAGCATTCATGTATATTTCGGTCAAACAGGGGATGGAAAAGTTAGTGAACCTGCGTTTGTTTTGGAATTGGTTTTCAACGAGATTCCAAGGTATTAATCACGGGAATGATATGCTACCACCTTGTTCCATCGAAACAAGCAGGGTAAGGGTCTAAAACTGAAAGAAAAAGAAGATTACTTCTCACCACGATTAAACAGGGAAGTTTGGGAGTTTCGGGAAATTTGGTCTATTTTTTGAAGTTAAGTAAGGTCTGTGGAGAAGGTATATACTGTTGTGGATTCATATCCATCAAACTTAGAGAAGTTGATGTTGTAAAAGGAAACAAATCCCGAAGAGAAGAGAAAAAAGAGCCGAGACTTTGTGCCAAAGATAAAGTCGAGATTTTGTGGGTATTCTTGCACATGTTGGGTATATATAGGTTGGCAAAGAGTTCCAGGAAGTCTATCGGGAGTTTGGGGGACCGAACGGAGGGTTTGGAGGAGTTGCATAGACGATTTATCATCAGCAGGGAAGAAGGGAAGAAGAACAGAGAACAACACATAAACACAGTCGCAGAATTCGCGGCCTATTCTTTGAAACTCAATAACCTTTGTCACAATTTCTGTAAAAATTATTCAAACTTTGTAACATTTCTGTTCTTTTTCTGTAATGATGGGTTTTGTAACAACTATAATCAAGTAAACCCACTACTTTGTACTTTTCCTCTCTTTTAATCAACTTTTGAGCTATGAACCGATATTTTGAGCAAGTGATTAATATGAGGAGCTAAACCCCAATACTGGGACGATGGAGGAAGCCATTCTTCATGCGTGTGGTAATTCTATTATTTCTTTTATGACTTATTGCATTGATTTTTAATTGATATATGATTTTTATTGAGTGATTGTGATTTCAATTGATGGGTCATGCTTTCTTAAGTGTTTTGATGTCTCATGCTTTTGATATACAATCACTACTTTCAAAATCTACTTTCGGCAATAAATTAGAGTCAATTATGAATGTCTAGAATTATTAGTTGAACCACATGAATATAAGAATTGGTGGAATTCTGAGTCTCAGTTCCTCTCGATACCGTGACAACCTTTTGTATATATTATCTTTATTTTTAGTGTTTTCTTAAATCAAATCTTTACAAGTCTTTGAACGAACTTTTACTACCACTTTCTACAAAAAATTAAAAACACATAAATTTTTGGCGCCGCCGACGGACTTGTATTTAGATTTGTTTTAGGTTTATTTTTATTATTTTTTGTTCTCTTTTACGCCTTTTGTATTTTTTTGATTATTTTCAGATTTGGAGCGAAGCTACAAGGAAAGAACAAGTGCTATAAAAGGAAATCATCGCCAAAGAAGGAAAGAAAAGAGGAGGTCAAGGAGTGAAGAAGATTTTGTACATATTTATTTTATTTAGAATTTATTTCTTTTTATTTTTAGAAACTGTAAATAGGGTTTCACTGTTGTAATTTTTCTTTTTATTTTTGGACACTTTTTGGACTTTATTTTTTTGGACTGGACATTATTTTTAAAACCCTAAGGAAGGGTTAAAAATTAAATAAAACTTGTTCTGCGGGAAGGACGACAAGATTACGTTCTTTGTCTCGGCCCCTCGGGTTCGTACAAGACCGACATAGGAGTCGGTGGCCCGAGTCGACTTCAACGGTTCATCTCCCGTCGGCACGGAGGTAAGACTCTATCCACCCACGAATCCCCTGTCAGTGGGTTTTATTCCGTGTGACAACTCACATCCCTGCAATAGAATGTCGAATTGGTATTACAATAGCCAATACAACGAATATCCAACTGAGTTTCAAAATGGACGTTTCTACTTTGACCATAGTGTGAATAGTGGTTGGGAACATCAGCCTTTTCAAGGTTATGGCTCATACCATGATGAGCCCAATTACTATCCACACACGCACCGGTCATACGAGCAAAATTCTTATATTTCTCCTTTAGAAGAGTCCCTCAGGAAATTAGAGGAGTCGACACGTAAGATAGATAAGATGAATAACTTAGTTTATGACGAAAAAAAACTTTCTATAGAGGAATCCCTCAAGATGATAGCTGAGACGAACGAAAGAATTGCTCGAAATAATCTTAATTTCCAATACAGTGTTTTTAATAATACCCTTGAAAATGAGGATAGTTATTTGCATAATCAAGATGACGAGGTTAGAATTGGTAACACTACTTTAGATGAGGTTCGATCATTTTCATGTTATTGTAATGATGATTATGATGAGGATAGTACTGATGAAGAATCTGAAATATGTAGGCATAGTGATCAGGAATTTGTTACTCCAATTGAGCTTTATAATGATAATGTTATTTCTAGTTCACATCCAAATAATTTTAATAATTATTCACCTATTCAAAAGGCGAGGATTTGACTAGAGATACCCCCGTTTTAGACGATGTATTATTTCCTTTTGATTACGAAGCTAATAATGGTTTAGAGAAACGAGTTTCTTCTGAGAATATTGTTTTAGAGTCTAGCGATTTAGAAACCTTAGTCTTAGACAAAGAAAATGAACTCGTAGAGATAAGTGAGGATGAACCTGACTTAGAAGAATCAATTGAACATTTTTAGGAATCAGATGACCTTGAAATTAGGGAAGTTGTGACTAGTCTTTCTAGAGACATTGAAAACTCTAAGTTTGGGGGTGATTATAATTCTCCACGTGCCTTAACTCTTAGAAGGGTCCCTCACTTCGGACTTGACATATGTGCCTCAACCATTTTACAAGATTATCTTCATACACGTTTTCCTGAACCTAGTGATATCCATAAGGAAGTTCAGTTGTTAGAAACCCATCCCCTGGTTGATATGGTTTGCCCAGGCTATGATACCCAAATTTATTTTGTTTTCCCACCAAATATTTTTCAACCAATTATGGGAACGTATAAGTTTCAGATGTGTCAATTATTTAGTTTTGAGACTAAACCTAAGTACTTTAGGAGATTAGAATCGACATATTTGCCAAAAATTGACCACCACTTTCATCGTGGTCAATTGTGTGAGTCAAACCTGATTGAGTTTAAGGATCCGTAGTTATTTAGGTTATTATTATGTGCTTCTAAGTTTTTACTTGAGTTTTTCCAGACTCTAATACCTGAATCGGATCTTAGCTACGAGGAAATGCAACCCATGAAAATATTTTATTTGGATCCAGTTATAGAACCTGAACCTGAACCACAACTAGATGTAGTTGTCTTAAACAGGAAACTAGACAAGGTGTGCTTTATTGGTTCATTTTCTTGGCATGTTGCAGATTCCTTTTACTTGTGCTAGGTCTATTTGGTTTTGATGACCCACAGAAATTTCGGCTATTACTTTATAATTTTATGAGGTGACTAATCCTTTCTTAGTCTGGCTGAAGACTTTAAACTTAGAACTTCTTGGGAGGTAACCCAATATTCATGCGACACGGTAATATCTTTCCTTAACTCTTTTACTTCAAATTGTAACAATTTCTCCTTGTTCGTGCTTTTAATTTTATCTTTAGAACATTGAGGACAATGTTAGATTTAAGTTTGGGGGTATGGGAGAAACTTTTTATTTGCATTGATAAACTCCAGAGCCTAGAAATTTATGCTTATTAAGGATGGCACTAACCAATCTAAGAGGATGGAAGCATCTTCGTTGTAGGAGGTTGAGGAACCAATCTGATTAGATGGAAACATCTAAAGAGTCTATTCATAAAAGCACAGAGCTCAGGTGTTAGAATTAAAGAAAAAACATGGTAGGTTCGCCATATCTCGTTGAATCCTTTTCACTTCTATTTTTATTTTGTTTTCCTTAAAATATGTTTCTCAAAGTGATTAGGTGGGTCTCACGATTCAAGTTGTTGCCACTGCTAGGGTGAAATAGAGTGATTGAGATACCAAAAAAAAAAAGTTGGAAAAAGTTGAAAAAAGTTAAAAAAAAAAAAAAAAAAAAAAAGACCGACCACCATCGGACAACCTAATAAATTCAATAAAGTCGACCACTTTGTACCCTTGTATATGCCGGTGAGTTGACCTAGAGTTAGGATTCTCGACCACTGGTACCCTTGTATATGCCAGATGTGTTGATATTAGTCAGACCGGTATCTCAGTCCATTAGGATAGGTTTATTTTGGCAGTGGCCTTCAGACAGATATGGGAAACACCGTTCACCTTAGTCAACATCAAAACCATTTATGTTTTTCTCTTCATCCATCTTCTTAATCTATCCATGTGATTGGTTGACTCCGGTTATGATGTCCAGAAACTATCTGAGTAGAGCTCTGTCACTTTATATGAATTTTAGTATGCTTGAGTGCAAACTCGTGTACAACAATTGGAATTTCGCATCAGGGTAATTCCTTCTGTAGTCAATAAGTATGCCAACCAAGGAGATTCTTTAGTGCCTTCTAAGGTTCTGCCTAGATAGCTAGGGTCTGGAGTGTAAATATTTTGTGGGTATATCTCTTGTAAGCCCTCCCGAGAATATAACTCGCCCACTAGGGCCACCTTGGGGTTTAAAGGCTTATTGCATACGCTAAATGCAATCGACGATGCCTGCAACAGTGAGTTAGGATTTTATTTTCTAGATTTGATTTGCTCGGGACTAGCAAATAATAAGTTTGGGGGTATTTGATAGACGCATTTATGTGTCTATTTTGTTCTCGATTTTCTATATTTTTAGTACCCATTTTTGTACTTATTTGATTGTTTTATGTTTTTGTAGATGTTTTTGGAGAAATAAGATTTTGCGGCGAAATTGGCTCGAAAAGTGGTATATGCACTCGCCGTAGAAAAGTGCTAAATGGACCCAAGATTTGGATGAGGGGCACCTCATTTGCTAACGGCTAGCCCAACTGCTATTTACACCCCATCAGAGGATAAAGGATATCTCACTCAGGGAAACTACTATTGGCAGACCGAAGCTGGATAAGGGGAGGTCATCTTCTATGTTTGAAAAATCGAATTTGGCTGGAAATAGAAGTTGCAACAGCGTAACTCTCGGGAATCGGTTTGCATGAGTTTTTGTCGGAATTCTAATCAGATTTGGTTTTTGATTACCTGGCACGAAGAAACAGGGTTGGTAGTTGGCTTTGGATCCAAGAAAAACAAGCATTCATGTATATTTCGGTCAAACAGGGGATGGAAAAGTTAGTGAACCTGCGTATGTTTTGGAATTGGTTTTCAACGAGATTCCAGGGTATTAATCACAAGAATGATATGCTACCACCTTGTTCCATCGAAACAAGCAGGGTAAGGGTCTAAAACCGAAAGAAAAAGAAGATTACTTCTCATCACGATTAAACAGGGAAGTTTGGGAGTTTCGGGGAATTTGGTCTATTTTTGGAAGTTAAGTAAGGTATGTGGAGAAGATATATACTGTTGTGGACTCGTATCCATCAAACTCGGAGAAGTTTATGATGTAAAAGGAAACAAATCCCGAAGAGAAGATAAAAGAGAGCCGAGACTTTCTGCCAAAGATAAAGCCGAGATTTCGTGGGTATTCTTGCACATGTTTGCTATATATAGGTTGGAAAAGAGTTCCAGGAAGTCTATCGGGAGTTTTGGGGACCGAACAGAGGGTTTGGAGAAGTTTCAGAGACGATTTATCATCGGCAGGGAAGAAGGGAAGAAGAACAGAGAACAACACATAAACACAGTCGCAGAATACGTGGCCTATTCTTTCAAACTAAATAACCTTTGTCACAATTTCTGTAACAGTTATTCAAACTTTGTAACAGCTTTGTTACTATTTCTCTGTAACAGTGGGTTTTGTATTAACTATAATTGTTACAAACCCGCTGTTTTGTACTTTTCCTCTCTTTTAATAAACTTTTGAGCTATGAACCGATATTTTGAGCAAGTGATTAATATGAGGAGCTAAACCCCAATACCGGGACGATGGAGGAAGCCATTATTCACGCCTGTGGTAATTCTATTATTTATTTTATGACTTATTGCATTGATTTTTAATTGATATATGATTTTTATTGAGTGATTGTGATTTCAATTGATGGGTCATGCGTTCTTAGGTGTTTTGATGTATCATTCTTTAGATATACAATCACTAATTTCAAAATTTACTTTCGGCAATAAATTAGAATCAATTATGAATGTCTAGAATTATTAGTTGAACCACATGAATATAAGAATTGGTGGAATTCTGAGTCTCAGTAACCATCGATACCGTGACAACCTTTTGTATATATTATCTTTAATTTTAGTGTTTTCTTAAATCAAATCTTTACAAGTCTTTGAACGAACTTTTACCACCACTTTCTACAACAAAGTAAAAACACATCAGTTTTGCGCCTACTTCATGAACTCCTCTAGGGTTGGGTTGTGTTGACTAGGGAACCTACCTTTTTCTCTCAATGACTCATTTATCAGACTAACCTGCGTTTTTAACTCGGCAATAACTTGACTATTTTCTTTCCCTATCCTGTTACTAGCTTCTACGCTTTGTGAAAGTGATTTGTGCATCTTTTCAGTGTTTCGAATAAATGAGGCAAGAGTTTCTTCTAGACTTAAAATTTTCTTATCGGATGATTTTGAAAATCAAATTTGGTCCTGAAGGATTCTTAGTATATCCAAAACCTGGGGGAGCATTCGAATTACTAAACCGACCTTGATTCTGGTCCTTAGACCATGAGAGGTTTGGATGGTTTCTTCAACCAGGATTATAGGTTTCTGAATATGGGTCAAACTTTTGACGATTATAAAATCTTGTGTTATTATTATAAAGAGCATTGGCTTGCTCTTCAATAGTCTGCCTTTCCCAAAAAGGATCCACTCTACCGTTAGTGTGACCCAATTCTAAAGCTTCTAACCTTGTAGCTATTGCTGCAATTTTGGCATCCGATTCAAAGCCTCCTTCTAGCCTATTAACGTTTCCTCTTCCTAGATGAATTATTTTCTTGGGTTCCCTACTATTTTCCCATTGCTGGGTTTTTTCGGCGATTTCACTCAAATATATCATCGCATCATCAACTGTTTGGTTTTCAAACCCACCTGTACACATAGATTCTCTCTAGTGGTTGTAGTGGGATAATCTAAACCCTCATAAAGGATCTGAACTAACCTAACCTTTTCTAAACCATGATGAGGACATTGGGCTAATAGATCATTGAACCTTTCCAAATACCTATACAAAGATTCTCCCTCTGTTGAGAAAATGTGCAGATTTGCGTCCTAATAGACGATGTTTTGTGCCTAGGGAAAAAACTTGTTCAAAAAGGCAGATGTAAGTTGTTCATATGTTTCAATGGACCCGGAAGCCAAACTATATATCCACGATTTATCTTTGTCTTTTAGGGAAAAAGGGAATAACCTAAGTTTCAAAGCATCATCATCAAGGTTTCTAATCTTTAGGGTACTACAGATGTCCTCAAAGTCCCTAACATGGAAATAGGGGTTCTCATTTTCTTTCCCTAAAAAGATTGAAAGCATCTGTAACATCCCAGGTCTAAGTTCATAATTTGCTTCCGTGTCAGCTAACCTGATACATGAGGGACGAGTATTCCTAGTCGGATTCAACAAAGTTTTCAAAGTTGCCATTTCTGGCTCTACCTGAGTTATAAGGATTTTCTCCTCAGTAAAAGATGGATGTTCAAAACTAGACTTTCCAAAATCAGAGGTCTCTAGATTAAGGTAATCAAGATTCTTGTTTCCTCAAATATCACTTCTAGGTTTTTCACGCATAAACCGTCCTAGAGCGTCTCTTTTTCGTTCATGCATACAAAAGAATTCAACAAAAATCTGTGCACATGCAAATGGTGGGCTCACTAATTTAGGTTAGCTTGGGTTACCACAACAAAATATACCCAAAGGTACGAGGCTGAGGTTTGTGGACTTTCAGCTGGTAACTCCCAAAAGGCACAAGGCACGGTTTCAGCTTACTAATCCACGAGTTTTCCTAAACTCGGTGATCTGATGAGGGATGCAATTGGTGTGTGCAACTGTGTTTTTTTTATAATAAATAAGCAACCAAATAAATGAAAAATACAAGTCCCCGGCAGCGGCGCCAAAAATTGATGTGTTGTAGAAAGTGGTAACAAAAGTTCGTTTCTTAGACTTGCAAAGGATGATTTTAGATTCAAATAAAACTAGAAAACTCAAAGAAGGTTGTATCCAGATTTTAAAAGCACTGAGACTCAGGATTCCACCAATATCCAATTTTTTTGTGATTTAATCTAATCAATATTCGTGCAACTCTTTACGTTTAAAGTGATTCTAATATTTTTGCCTAGACAGGTATATTCTCAAAACAATAGTTGTAAATCGAAAGCATGGACCATCAAAAGACTTAACCTAAGCATGACCCATTAATTGAGAACACAACCACTTAATTAGAATCATATATTCGATTTCAGTTCAGTGCAAGTAATCATAAAAGAAATTGCAAAAATCGTTAAAAATAGAGATTACCACATAATAATTGGAAAAATGGCTTCCTCCGTCGCCTCAACAATGGGATTTATCTCCTCATGTTATTCACGTGCTCAAAATAGGTGTTCATAGCTCAAAAGGGTGAAAAACAAGAGAAAAGTGCTAATACAGAGATTTGCAACAGTTTATAGGTGTTGCAATCGCACTGTTACAAGAAATGTTAATAATAAACTGCTGTAGAATATAAGACTTCTCTGTGACTGACTCCGTTAGTCCAATGTTCTTCGTGTTCTTGATAATCGCTAGACAGCGACGAAACAACAATTCCTGCAGACTCGATTTCTTCTCCTCTCGTGCCTTTGTTGGTCCCCCAAAGTCTCGATAATATTATCGACCTCGAACCACTCCTTTTATACACAACGAGTTCAATAAAAATCCGAGAATATCTTATTTTCCTGCTCCTCAAGCCACGTGACTTAGCCATCTGTTCTCCGATATTTTTTTTCCCTAATTCCTTCACGCGGCTCTGATTAGTTGCATATTCTCCAAACTTGGTAATATGAATCCTACAAGGATATCTTCTCCTAATTCTTATGTTTCTTCCGAGTATAACTCAAAGAAAATCCCGATATAAGTCCACCTCCCTGTTTTGAAAAGGAAAGAATATCTTCCCTTATCTCACGTAACCAAAGCCTTCATCCTTCCTGTTTCGATGCACTAAGGTAGTATCATATCATTCCTGTGAATAAATCCCCTATTACTCTCGTTCAAAACCAATTGCACAAATCAAACAGGTCCGCTAACTTTTCCCTCCCCTGTTTCACGAGAACCAATTATCCAGCCCAACCGGATCGAAGAAATTTCCCATAGCATCCCTGTTAAATCCAAACAGGTCCATTGAAACCAATTCTGGCGATTGAATCTCGTCCAAAACCTCCACAAATCCAAACCCTAATCTTCCCGTGAAAGCTCATCTTTTAATTTAATCTCACTAATTATACTCCTTCATCTTCTATAAATTTACTCTCTAAAAAATTCTACTTCTTTTTATAAAAACACATCTTTTAATTTAATCTCACTAATTATTTTTTACTTAATCATTTCACTAATTATTTCACCAAGCATAACCCAAAAATAATCAAAAGGGTAGTTTAGTTATTAATAAAAATATATTGATAAGGGGTGACCTAGGTTTACTTCTAATGTCTTACCCTAAATAAAACAATGGTCCCCTCCAAAAAAAAAAAACAAGGGTCCCCAAAAAACGGTTCTTTAATAACCCTCTACGAGCAGAGACATATGGCTTGCTCTTTCTGTTTTCTTCGGGTTTTCTCATTTAGAGATCGTGTCAGGGTTGAGGTATATTCTTCTAATGGACTTTTAATAACCCTCTACGAGCAGAGACATGAAGTACACAGTCTGCTCAGCAGGTCGGGATCAATTGTATTTTTTTCCATAAATTTTTTTGTTTTGCGAAATGAATGTCTTAATGATATTAGTTCCTCTGCAAAACATTTGGTTAATTCAACAATAATTTTAGCAGGTACACCTAACAATGGAATAGTTTGAGTTTCGGGTTTGGTCTGTCTCGACTGGCTTAGTGAAAAAATTGGCGGAGTATACTTAGGTTATACAGCCATCTGTTTGAGTTGAAGTAACTGAGTTTTTCTCGAGTAATTTGCACACGAATTTAGCTTTAAATGAATGAAGACATGTTGAAATTTATTTTACATTTTTTCATCCCACAAACCACAGAGAAACAACATATGAAGAAGCTGGAGGAACAAATTACAAAGATTTCAACAGAGAACTGGGATAGTTCAAACACGTTACGTCTTAAACCGTAACAGAACTTTCGTCACTATCATCATCATTAGCTTTGATTGAAGTAGATTCCAACAAGTAGTTTTTGTTTAGTCCTTGAATTATAGCTTTTGCACCCTCAACGAATCTTCTTACCACTTCACCAGCCGGAATAATATCATTTACGAGGCCTACTCCTTGTCCTGCATACATGACCATGTCCTCTAGTTTACCACAAGTAGTAGGGTTTGCAACTTGACCTGCAAATCGGCGAAGTATGGTTTCCTGTATCACAAATAATAGATAAGTTCTTTGGCAGGATTGGAAGGTTTCAATACAATCGGTCTTGCTGCCATGAGTTAAAAATTTTCAGTAATAGAAAAAACTTACATGGGTATAGTAGGTGGATTTCCCAATTATAGGTTGATAGTCGTCATTTTGTACCCACTCAGGTGCATTTTTCCACTGTTGATGAAAGGGTGTGTTGAGGCAACGCACGTCTCCTTTCCAAACATAACGGTGATACAAATCAGTACGATCCGTCTGCTCTTCGTTATAATGGAGTAGTTGTTGTTTGTAGTAGTCATTTGCATAAGCTTCGTGTGTGGCTATAAACCTGTTTCACGGGCACCCACGTATATATATATATATATATTTATTTAAGGGGGGAAAGAACTGGATCGTAAAACAAAATAGATAAGGTTAGGTTACACACCTTGTACCCACATTTATGCCCTGGGCACCTAGTGCAAGAGCAGCAACATATCCCCTAGCATCAACCATTGATCCGGCTGCTACCACCGGAATTCCCCGATCTCCAACTGCATCAACTATTCTCGGCACTAACGCCGTCAACGAAACCTGCATGTAAATTTAAAAAAACAATAATTTTAAGCAAAAATAAAATTGATATCGATCTGTCTGGAGAGGGAAAATCATTCCACCGATGCGACTGGTGTTGGTTATAATAAATGGTATAGACAGTGCTCAAGGCCCTCATCATTCAGCACCATACATTCAAAATTTATTAGCTATGAGAAACCTTTATGAAAAAGGCAAAATCCACATCAATATTGATCATATGTAGTTGTGGGTTTAATCATCGTCGGCACTTAACTGTACCAGCAACATGCCCACCGGCCTCTGAACCTTGGGCGATGATACAATCCACTCCGGCAGCTATTGCTCTTTCTGCCGCCTTCACTGATCCTACCTGTATCAAGAAATTAAATTTGTAATTAGTAAATTATTCATTCTATAAGACTCCAAAATGATTAACCCAATGAGAAAATTGTTTAGATTTTCTTTTCTGGACTTAATAAAATCACTTCCTTCCGATGAATTTCACATTATCAAAAGGAATTTAGACGAAAATAAATGTTAGATATTGTCTTGTTATACGTAACATTACTCTAATGGTTTTTTTGTTTTTTTCACTCGCTGACTTAATAATTTTGGTTTTTTCTATTAATTTTATAGGAAAGGTTACAATTGTTTTTTCTTTTTTAACTCGTTGACATAATAATTTTGCTTTTTCTATTAATTTTATAAGAAAAGTTACAAAAGAGAATAGGCTTCAGATGTCATAGAAAATCTTAATACTAAATCACAACCGGTTGCTCAAGGAATTAAGATTACCTGATGGATGACTTTGACTCCATGTTTATGAGCTTCATCAACCATTTCTTTAGGGAAATCTCCCCAGTATACTTGTAAGCAAGCCAATTTCTCATCAAATATTGCTCTGATTGTATTGGTTTGCTCGAACTCTAACAATATCCCGGCACCAAATGGTTTATCCGTCAGTTTCCTTGTATCATTTATCGCCTTCACCGTCAGTTCATAATCATTCTGCGGTTCATCATTTCAACAGCAAAACATTAAGAAAAAACAAATTCAAAAATCATACATGTATGTAGATGAATCATGAATATAATAAAGATTGAGTTTGAGAAAGAGATCATACAACAGGGCTAGCAATGAGTCCAATACCACCGGCGTTGGCGACAGCAGCAACGAGTTCAGGTCCTGCAACATCAACACCCATTGGTGCTAACATGATTCCAGTTTCAAACCCAAGAATCCCTCCAAATTTCATCATCTTGTTTTCGTGATAATACAGATTCGCTGACCTCTTGGCTAGAAGATATCTCTCAACGTCTTCTATCTGTATTCTGTGGTTGTATATTTGGAGAAGCAATAGACAAACTCACTTTTATACCCTCCATATTAATTACTTTCTTGCTTAAATTTTATATCTCGTATCTTCGAAAATTAATTATAATTTTCCATATGTAAAAGTGTATTTATCATGGGATTTTTTTTTTGGCAATGTAAATCAACTTTTTTGTTAGTATTAATTAATTTGCCACCAACAATCCAAAATTAATTACTCCCTTTTTTTGGGATAGGCTTAACAGCCATACGTTGATCAAAAACGATACGACATTTGGAATAATTAATTAAAAATCCAAAATAAATACGAAAAATTAAATCTCTCCTTTAATGTTTTATCCTTAATTTTACATTTCTTTAGGATCTATAACTTTGATAAATAAATGAGAAAATGGGTCATTTGTCCAAAAAAATTTAAAACACGGTTCAAATGGACGAGTAAAAAAAAGTACGGGTGAAATAGCCAAAAAAAAAAAAAGCAAGGATGAAACCTGATTCATCCCCGCATACTTAAAAAATAGCAAGGATGGCCTGGATGCATCCTGTATGTAAAATAAAAATAAGAAAAAAATATTTGAAAATGGACAGGATGAAACCGGTTACATCCTCGCTATTTTTAAATTTTTGTACATTTAAACAGTATATTTTTAATTTTTGGCTATTTAAACAGTATCAAAACCTAAGTGTCTTTTTCACCAAAGAATTGTTGATTTTGGTCTTTTTGACCAATTTTGTGTAAAAATAAATAACCTCTCCGAATAAATAGTTTCTTTGGGTCCTAACTTAAGAGTCATAACCTTGTTAAGTGCGTTAATAATTTATTTTTATTTGAGGTGCAATTGTAATCCTTAAAAGTCCTATGAAAATGAAAACATAAGTGAATTCTCGTTAAAACCTGGAACGAGTTTTTTCCTCTTACCCAAAACAAATTGTATTTCTTCCTTAATATAATATAAGCACAATTTCATGAATATATTACTCATGTTGTAGCAATTAAATTTATTACTGGGAAAGAGATTTGTTCTGATGACAGGTTTGTATATATGACGCTACTAATAGTTCGGGATAATTATCATCGTTTATTAAATTCACATAAGAATTTTGACTTTTTTTAAACATGAATTTCTGACTAATACTAGCCCTTTGTGTATTTGTGCATATTTTTTTTTTTAACTTTATCGTTATCTCAAAAGGTATTTTGATTAGAACAAAAAATGTAAAATAAGTATTTGATTTTTAAGTTGTTGATTATTCTTTGTGATTAAAATATGTTTTAGCAAAATCCAACCTGCAGCATTCACGGGTCTTGCTAGTAAAATTGCAAGAAAGAGTCAGGTTGACACATTACAATCACATAATCTAATCCCATATGGATATTATATTTTTCTAATTAATGATACTGGATGGATAATGGATAACCTTGATAACGTGTTTAAATGCTTAATTATATGGCCTTCGCTTGCATCATTAACCCAATATGCATATGCTTCCATGTATGCTCTGCAAAAGGATATACGCTAATGTGTCGTGGTGTCTTTGGGTGGAGAGAAATGATAGAGCATTTCTTAAGGACAAAAGTCCAACTGCCATCATTTTGGAAGCTAAGAGTAAAGTTTTCTCTTGGGCTTCCTCTCTACCGTGTTTTAGAGACACTCGTTTAGATTATGTTAATCGGAAGTCCGAGTTTTTAGCTCCACATTAGGGATTTTTCTCTTTCTGTTTTGGTTCAAATTTGGGATCTGGTTGGATGACCTGTCGTTGCTGTTTAGTAATTCTCTCCATTATTGTTCCCCTCCTTTATTTTGGGCCTCACAGATTTCAGCTATAGTAAACTATACCTTTTTATAATCACTAGATTTTGTGCCCGTGCTACCCACCGGGCGAATCCGAAAACCATCTACTATCATTTTTTAAAACCATATTACCATATTTTTGGTGTGGTGTGAGGTGGCTTCGCCTTACCCATCACGATATATTTTTGATTTGGTGTAGCTTTGCCTCGCCTCATTCTGTAACGATGCATTTTTTATTTGGTATGGGTATGCCTCGGCTTCGCCTCGCCCCCGTTCGGATGCATTTTGATTTCGTGTAGCTCGGCCTCGCCTCGTTCTGTAGCGATGCATTTTATTTGGTATGGGTATGGCTCGGCTTCGCCTCGCCCCCGTTCGGATGCATTTTTAATTTGGTGTGGCTCGGCTTCGCCTCACCCGCATAATAGCAATAGGCTTTTATCGGAGCGAAGCGCTAAAAAATGATTCTATAAACTCTCCCTTGAGATCCAACCTTTTCATACATGATGAAAGTTCAATTTTCACTCCCACCGCCACAGCAAATATCCAATATGCCACCCCTCTTTTATGTACTACGGAATCATTTCGGAACCAAATAAGTGAACCTTATTTTGAGAATCAAAAATTAATCAACAAATCACAAAATCATTCCCCCACTCTTGTTAACACCATGCATTGAAGAAGCACAAACTACAAACAAATGTGGTTTAAAAAGTCGAATCACTCAACTGCAGTAACATCTATAAAACAAATGAAAAGAATAGAGACACCCGGTGACATCTGTAATTTGAGTTGAACCATTTTTATCATTCATTTCCCCCACAATGGAGTTATCTACTTACCACAATTCACATTTACTTCAACTGTCGTTGATTCTACCTTATTGTAGCCACTACCACCGATCTCATAAACTACAGAGGTGCTTCTATTCCATATCATCATTATCTTTAGCATCAACTCCATCATTGTTCCCCAAGTTAATCATTTCTGATTCCTTAGTAGGTAGCATGAACCATTTAGGCCCTGTAAAATCATTGCCCATCAGTGGAATAAAAAAGAAAGAAAGTAACTTTGGAAGCATCAACCATTAGGCCAAGATCCTAACTGGAATTGCTTAAACTTGTAATGTAGTTTCAATATTGACACCTTCCTCATTGAGGATGTGCCGAATATGCAGAAAAAAGCAACAAAATGAAAGCAAACAAATGAATTTTATCGAGACAAAACAATAGTTGGATGAAAAAAGAAGAGAACTTTCTGCTCCACATAATCACTAAACTGAAAAGCACCTATTTCAAACGAAATTTCCTGTGTTAGCTAATTTATAAGTGCATAAGTGTAGCCATCAACACAAAAAAAATTGCTTCTAAATCTCATGCACGAAATGAAGTCAACCCACTTGTAACTGTTTGAAATCAGAACAGTTCATACCAAACACAACAGACACTCTTTTTGTCGTAAGCGTACGTAACTATATATATATAGTATGTAATAGTATAGTTATCTTACCATTCTATGTAAAGCCAGGTAGTCCCTTCAAAAACTTCACATATATGATACTCCTTTTGTTTTTGGAAAAGAGATACTTTAACTTTTTCATTTTAACCTAAAAATAGGCCAAATTGAAAAAGTGAAAGTATCTCTTTTCCAGAAACGGATGGAGTAATACAATATACACCACTCCAAATATCGGTGTATGCAATAACTAAAACAATACCATGGACACTTTATTCACCGGGAACTTCTTGGAATGCCAAAATAAAAAAAAATAGCTTACTTGAAGAAGCCCTCCAAAAATTGACATTATAGGAATACAACCACCCATTGGTTTAAAAACACCACCATTACCATCCCCACTTCCACCACCATGGAAATGATTCGAAAAGGCAGGCATCGACTTAAAAAAAATGTTACTCCCACTATCATCATCACTACTAAAACCACCACCTTGCGCATACTTAGAAAGAGGACTGTAAACAATGTTTCTCCGAACACTTACACGATAAGAAAGAATTGGACTATGAAGATAGTTATGCGACCCGGAGTATGAGGATGGGAAGAATTATGGAAATTGCTACTACGAATACCACCATCAGATATACACCAACTTTCACATCCCATAATGTTGTTAAGCTAGCACTGTCTTCTATAACTTAGGAATAATTCAGATGGAACTAAATGGTTTTTTACTTATTTTCCGAAGCAAAGACAGGACCAAATTCATGATGGATATTCCTTACTACCAAAAATTAATGGGGTTAAATATCAGTTCCCACTTTATTAACAACTTATTTTCGTGATCATATTTAAAGAAAAACACAAAGTAGATAAACAACAACTTGCTTGAGTAGGCAGCCTAATAAACAAACCATCTGATGATTATCATTGAGATTATTTAGGAAGAGTATTAAACTTGCACATGCGAAGTTTTCAGTATCCATCAAGTGTAAAACCAAGGGCACCTCATACTGAGCTCTTTATTTTGATGTTTCCTGCAAAAAAATAACAATAACAATCATGAGAAGTTTTCGTAGAAAATAATAGACTAAAAGAGGTTAGTCAATAACAAATTAAAAAGAATGGCGAGCTATGAAAATCCGAGATGTTATGTCCTCTTCCCGATTAATTAATTAACCCAAAAAAAAAACTCTATGTTAGTCCTGATCTTGTT
The DNA here is from genome assembly GCA_023531295.1 of Papaver armeniacum. Lineage (NCBI taxonomy): Eukaryota > Viridiplantae > Streptophyta > Magnoliopsida > Ranunculales > Papaveraceae > Papaver > Papaver armeniacum. Next base: position 194,306 of record JAJJWW010001940.1, on the reverse strand, counting down.
CTTGTACAACAAAACTCCCGACTCTATTTAAAATTTTGCCATTTACTTGGAAAGCATCTTGCATAGAGTAAAAAGTACCTTGCATAGATTTAAGCATCTATGAATCTTAATATCAAACTTGCTTAATAGAGAAGAATATTGGTTATAGGCTTCAAACATGCGGTGATTCCATTAGGTATTCGGTTCAATTCATAACATCAAGATATTCTATCTTCCACCTACATGCCACCTACATAAATCGAACCAATTCATAAATCAATTCATGTTACCGTATTCCCTTTGTATATTGATACATCTCATATTGATTTCCTAATAGTAAAGCGTGATTCCTCTTCTAAACCACGTTACTAGAAAATCAAAGTAATCGGCTGATATCTTCTTAATATAAAATACCTTTCTCCATTTTCCTAATCCAGATAGGCATGAAATGATTTCCATCCTGTCCGCATTACAAAGATTTTGTATGAAGGCAAAGGAAAAAAAAGAAAATGATTTTTTTTTGAGAAAATACTAATCAGCATAAAGTACTTCAATAGATAAAAACAAATTTATTAGTAGATTATGAGATACCTCTTCAAACTTTTCAAAGTTTTGTGACTTATCATTATCCTATGGATGAACGCAACATCATGACTGATAAGATTTAGAAGAATAACAACGGTTTCCATATTAGCATTATAACAACATTATGTATTTTTGCAGAGACACTCCATAAATATTCATCACAACATTATGTTTAACCAACCTAACTATGTAAGATCACCATAAATCTATCAATCATACCGACCTTTGCGAAATGTACACAAACCTAGATACCGAGATACTTATGTTATCCACCACCATTCATGATCCCGCACTTACACATAGTGAATAACCAAATTAGATCAATGCAACATCAAATAAATAAAAAAAAATGAGATACAATACAATGTAATTCATTATTACCCAAGATGCATCAATCTTCTCCATCGGTTTGACGAATGAAAGAAAGAACTCTATGCATGAGAGAGATAGAGAGAGAGTCATACCTCAGGGTCCGTTGATATATTGATGGGGAGCGTCTGTTCATATGGCCATATAATATGAAGAAGAAGAAATCGGGGCTTCAATTTCATTGATTCCCCAAAAAAGAAAAAAAAAAAACATGAAACGATCGGGAGATGAAGTTAAACAATCAGAATCATGCCATAACTCATGCCTAGGATCGGCAGTGATAGGGTGAAATAATGGAGAACTAATGAAGATGTTTAATACTAATATGGATTTTTCCGTGCCCTAATCGAGTTCATCTCTTAATTCTTCCATCCCATTACCAAAATCCAAATCACACCCTCTTCATTCAACATTGATCTCATACATCCACCCTTGATTCCTAAAAACCCTAACTTCAATTTTTTAAAATTGTACCTGAAAATATAAACCCCAAACCAAGGCCGTATGATCATAAATCAAGAGATTAGAGTTACAAAAATTAAAACAAAGCGAGAGAAACCTAAACCATGTTTCGTTTGGATTGATTCCTTCAAACCCTAACTTCAATTTCAATTAATCTTCTACTCCGAATCTTTGATGTCATACCATGTTCCATTTCTGCTCTATTTTTATCTCGTGGAAAAAAAGCAGCAGCAGCTTTAGGTGATATAGCAGCAGCCGCTGTTTTTTTCTTTGTTTTTCAATTTTAATCAAATAATAAAGAGATTCGAATCATATACCTAACGAAGAAGATGAAACTAACGGATGTGTTGTCTACCTAATCGGTGTTAGTAACGTCCGATTAAATATTTGGCGTAAACCAAGTGTAAGTAATTAATTAGGTGCATATCCTCACATAAGTGATGTATACCCACATCATTGCTAACGGTGTTACAAATGGTCGATTAAGTACATGGTGTAAACCGAGGTGTAACCCATATTTTAATGTCTCAACCAATAGAGTCCTGCCACTTGTCCTCTCCAGAATTGCTCTGTGTGAAAGCTTTTATCTAATTTAATTTGAAGGGGGTGTTACACTCACCGTGCGACGTAGGAGCTCATATGACTTAGTGTTTTAAAGGAGGGGAGATTATTATTTTCTTTTTCGACCAAAAAATTGCATGTGCTTCCATGGAAACCACACTTTATTACACATGCATTTAGTATTTAAAGATGACTATGAATGAAAGTGCATTAAGTCCTATTCCTATGCATCGTCTCAAAAAAAAAAAAAAAAGAGTTTGACATGTCATGTGGCATGGCAAATAAGTTTCTCCACTATGATAGATGGATGTCAAACTTGATTAAAAACATATATTTAATTGTGTTGGGTGAGATATATATATATATATATATTTGTATTTATGTGGTGGGTATTTATAAAAAATTTAGTATTATAATATATTAAGTGGGACCCTTTAGATATAAAAATATATTAGATGAAAGACCATCGAACGATGGAATCTCTATCGCTAGATAAACACTTCCAGGGGCGGAGCCAAGGGTTGACTAAACCTGGCTCTAGCCCCCCAAATATTAAAACACAAAATTGGTTAAAAAGACCAAAATCAACAATTCCTGGGTGAAAAGGACACTTAGATTTTGATACTGTTTAAATGGACAAAAATATAAAAATAGCCAGGATGTAACCAGTTTCATCCTACCCATTTTCAAATTCTTTTTCTTATTTTTAATTTATCCAGTTTCATCTTCGCTATTTTTTAAGTTTAAGCCAAGATGAATCCAATTTCATCCTTGCTATTTTTTTGTCCATTTCACCCATAATAATTTTTACTCGTCCATTTGAACCATGTTTTAAATTTTTTTGGACAAATGACCCATTTTCCTATATTAAAAAAGTCATCTAAAAACCCTTATATTTATTATATATTTTGTATTTAGTCCACCAACTACTATGGATTTAGTCCACACATTCATACATAATTTTTTTAGACCCCCTCTTTTTATTTTCTGGCTCTGCCACTACACTTCATCCCGTATGCCTATATGTTTCTGACATATAGGCATAATATAAGTTTGACAGTTTGGCATACCCATAATGGGTGCATATATGGCAAAATCTGATGTTTGCCATATGCATAGGAATAGGCCTAACGAATGAGAGAACAAGTTCCATATATATATATGACTATGCGATGAAACCAACCTTTCATCGAATACGGCTTAATTTTTTATTTTACTTTCGCCTCTTGGTTGGACCTTGTGCGTTTGTACTACAATTGTCTCGCCATTCATTAATATTGTATTTTCGCAGGGTCGTTCCTGAGAAACTTTTGCCCGGAAGCGAGATTTTTTTTGTTGCCCCCATAGTTATTTCTTTTTATTGCACAAGATAGTAATGGATGAATCCGATAATCATACGAGAAGATGACGAATACAAATCAATGACTCAAAACTTATGAAAACACCATTACTTTAGATGACTATATGGCTTGTTATTCAAATGTTCAAGTCCGTGACTAATTATCTGAAGTGTTTTCTCGTACATGAGAAAGCTCTTAGTCAATTTAAGCTAAAGTCCTCATATTATATTAAGTTGCTACCCCTATGATTTACTTTAATTATATCAAGGTCCCCAGAAGAAACAAATTCCACAAAAACACCCAATTTTGAAAATATATTTAATATTGCCCCCAAGGCTTGTTGCCCCAAAGTGGGGCTTTCCCTGCTTACCCCTCCGGCCCGGGCCTGATTTTCGTCATCGTATCCACCAGCATTAAGCATTTGCCATCAGTTAGCCCACCACAGAATCACAGATACGAGCCAGCGACACCGAAACAATAAATGATAATAATACGTTCCGCGTGCTAAATGCAAAGTAGTCGAAATGGTTCCTCGGACCTACTCGGTTGGGGAGCTTGGAGCGAGGAGCAATAAGTTCAGGACTGGAAATCGCCAAAAATCGTTCTATTACTCCTAACTTATTTATTCAAACTTATATATTGCTGCTCATAAATCATGAATTATACGTAATTAAAATTAAAATTTTAACACTACCATGTAACTAAGTACTGTTATATTGAACATATTGATCATGTATTTAGATATTTTCTGTTTGATAACTCTCATCTGAGGGGTTACAAAAATTTTATTTTTTGATTTTAGTGCATGCGAGGCCAACTCATAAAAACTGTTAACTCGTTTTGCTCAAAAATCGGTCCAAATCGTCGACGACTTAATCGCTAAAAATAGGAAATGGCTTGGAATCGGAAATCTCCTCGATTCATATAGCTTTGTAGCGATTACTCGGGAGTAATGTCGGCCTTGGAGAGCGATTTTGACAACACTCAAGCTAAATGTATTGTTAAAAGCCAAATGTATATTGCATTGGCTTTGGTTTTAAAAGCATTGACATGGCTTATCTGATTCCTTGTACAAGAATAGTGAGACTTTATCTCATATTTAGTCTGAATTAGAATTAGTGCTTTCTTCATTACTTTTTTTAACCATCTCTAAATTAATTCATGATGCAAGAACCTTTGTTTAATTCATGAATTGCACTTTTTTTTTTTTTTTGATCGGCAAAGAGTAACAATATAATAAGGCGCCTACTAGTGGTAAGCAAAACTAGCTCAAGAGCTACAACAAAAACAACCCGAACAAGAGAGCAACCCGAACTCAGAAACAGGAAAAAAAAACAGCTAGAAAATAACTAAGTTATGAAATACATGCCCCAATTGTTATCAAGAGTAAAACCATTTAACTCTTCATCTGAACGAGCCCAGCTGAAGACTAGGATATGAGGCCATATCCATAATTTATTATAGAACTCATAAAACCCTATTACTTGTAATCATAAACAGAGAGAATTGTTCATTTATGCTTCAGAAAAAAAGAAAAGAGAATTATTCACAATGAAAGGTTTCAACACATTCTTTCTCCACTTCTTTTTTTCCTTTCCCTTGTTCACAGACTTCACTGTGATCGTTATCTTCGTCTTTCTTGGACTCTGGCAAATAATTTTTGCTTAATCCTTGTATTATAGCCTTCGCACCATCAACAAATCTTCTAACCACTTCAGATGCCGGAACAATATCATTTACAAGACCCACTCCTTGTCCTGCATACAGTACCATATCCTCTAAGTTGCCGGTAGTAGTACGGTTCATTACTTGACCGGAGAATCTTCGAAGAACTGCCTCCTGCACATTCCACAAAATAATTTTTATTGACAAAACCGATAAACAGGAAGCTTATAAGTAAGAGTTTGGGTTTATGATCTACCAGGACTGCTAGCTTATCATGAATTAGATTTTACAACGACCAATTCTGTTTCTACAAATCTGTTTAGTTTTTCGTCAAAAAAATAAGTTTACCTTCTCAAAAAAGATGCTCTTCCCAACTATGGGTTGATAGTTGTCATTTTGTACAAAGTCAGGTGCATCTTTCCATTGTTCATAGAAGGGTGTACGTATGCAACGTACGTCTGCTTTCCAATTGAAACGTTCGTATAAGTCAGTACGATCCGTCTGCTCTTCGTTGAAGTGAAGTAGTTGTTGTTTATAGTACTCATGTGCATACGCTTCCTTTGTAGCTATAAACCTATTCAAATTACGTGGGGGAATGAATATAAATAAGAGTAGGAATTCCATAATGATCATCATCATAATTAATAAGATAAATAGGGCTTTGCACAGTTATAACATACCTTGTACCTACAGCCACACCCTGAGCACCTAGTGCAAGAGCAGCAACGTATCCTCGGGCATCGGCAATTGATCCAGCAGCGACCACAACAATTTTCCTATTCCCAACAGCATCAACTATTCTCGGCAATAAAGCCGTCAATGAAACCTACATATGAAATTGAACTGAACTCTTCAGGTGTTTCCACAACAAATTAACACACAGATTTGAGAAACATAGAGAAATCTTATTCAAGGAATCAGCCTAGAGAGAAGAAGAAAACTAAATGCTATCTCATTAATTCATAGCCGCCTCTATCTGGTTTCTTACACACTTGTTGGACTGAACCCTATTCCAAGGACTAACAGATAATTGACACGAGCTCACATCTTAACGGCTAAACCAAAAATACTACTTACTCGATTGACTACTAACAGCAGACTCTAACAAAAATGAAATGAGTAGGGCAGAAATATGATACAGACATATAACATGACATCATTGTTACAAATATCCATGCGGTAACTGCACTATTGTGGCCTTTGTGCATTTGAACTTTGTCGTTACTTAACTGTACCAACAACATGACCACCAGCCTCGGAACCTTGAGCTACGATACAATCCACTCCTGCAGCTATTGCCCTTTCAGCTGCCTTCACTGATCCAACCTAAATCGAATATTGATACAGCGGTTAGCTTCTTGGTTTGGGCTGCTGCAAATAGAGCTGCTCCTACTCTGTCAATGTTGTCAAGAAGGGGCATAACAGTAGTAAATAGTTGTGGGTTTTGTGATAATAGCGAGGAGTCAGTGGAGCACTTGTTTCTTCACTGTCCTGTTATTGGGCAGATTTGGAACCACTTCCTACAGCAGCTAGGTATGGTTTGGAGGCACCCTACTACAGTTATTGAGTTCCTATGGAAATGGAAATTGAAGTTCTCGACTAAGCCTCTTATTTTTTTGAGATATTGTTTGCCTTTTGCGATTTGGTGGTCAATTTGGTTGGAAAGAAATGAGATCCTAATAGCGAAGAAACAAAGGAAAAAAACTTTAAGTTCTCTTATTTTAGATATCAAGTTGTTGTTACTTAGCTGGACTATCAATGTTGATTCGTTTAAAAATATTAAGCTTGATGATTTCGTTTTTGATTGGGTGAATTTGCTTAGGGAGTAGTTTGTTGTAAACTCTCTGTTCACCTCTCTTTTTGTATCTTTGGAGGGTGCTATCTTAGCACTCTTTCTTATTTATTTCAATCTTGCCTTTTTAAAAAAAAAAAAATATTGATACAGCGGTTAGAAATTGTGTAGTCTTGTTTTTCCAGGATATTAGTCTATACAAATTAGAGGACTATTGAGAGTTCTGTAATTATCGAACTGTAGGAATCAACAACCAATAACTTTAAGCACAAAACCAAATCTCAAGTACAGTTTTGATTTGACTTGATATTAATACCTGATGGATGACCTTAACACCATGTTTATGAGCTTCATCAACCATTTCTTTAGGGAAATCTCCCCAGTATACTTGTAAGCAAGCCAATTTCTCATCAAATATTGCTCTGATTGTATTGGTTTGCTCGAACTCTAACAATATCCCGGCACCAAATGGTTTATCCGTCAGTTTCCTTGTATCATTTATCGCCTTCACCGTCAGTTCATAATCATTCTGCGGTTCATCATTTCAACAGCAAAACATTAAGAAAAAACAAATTCAAAAATTCATACATGTATGTAGATGAATCATGAATATAATAAAGATTGAGTTTGATAAAGAGATCATACAACAGGGCTAGCAATGAGTCCAATACCACCGGCGTTGGCGACAGCAGCAACGAGTTCAGGTCCTGCAACATCAACACCCATTGGTGCTAACATGATTCCAGTTTCAAACCCAAGAATCCCTCCAAATTTCATGTTTGTTCTCTTTTTTCCCCCTTGATAATACAAGTTTTGATTCGTTGACCGTTTTGCCTATAAGCTAGCAGGTACTTCAACACTATCAATGAGGTCTTAATGTCTTTGTCTTCCTTCTATCTCTATTGCGCCATGTTTATATAGACGACTCAGTTTTCTGCTGATTACTTTCCTGCTTAAATTTTATATCTCCTATCTTTCCTGCGTAAATTTTACATCTCCTATCTTCCAAAATTAATTACAATTTTCATATTTGAAATTTATTTACCCGCCATGGTTAATCGTTGTTTCACCTGTTTGTAATTAACCAATTTAGACCACACATTATTCACCAAAATGAGTATCGGAACAATTAGTAATAAGGCCATGTTGATTGTTGAGGAACTTGCGAAGAAATTATCCAAAGATATAAAATGAAACGACAATTCAACAGAGAATATCTTAGTTTGGGAACTTTAGGTAGCATTTTATTTTTAGAGTTTTTTTTTTTTTTTGGCGTCGTTAATTATTGTTTGTAATAATCAATTAATTAGTTAGTCAATAAAATCCAAATTTTAGAAATTAGATTTATATAGTGTACCATAATACAATCCAGCCGGCTGCTTTCCTGGATATTAGCCATTATGATCACATAGTTTAATCCAAGTTGAATTAACAATGTTGGACGGATGGTGCGTGATTAATCAAGGTTGGAACATGGAAAGGAAAATCATGGCGTACCACTAACTAGTTTAGTTAGGGAAGAAGAAGAAAGTAAAGTGGATTTGTGGAACGAAAGGGGAAGCGAGCCAAATATAGTTAGGGCTGAAAAGAATCTATGGCTGAATTAAATAGATTAAACCGATGGGGTTGGTTTGTCTATCCACTGACCTGAGGTCCGAAACTGAACCAAGATCAAACGATTTTTATCAATAGAAAACTGTTACTAACAATTAGATAAATAGTTCGCTTCGGTTTAGAGATAAATGATTCGGCTAGGTCTGGTGTTGCAGTTTGCTTCGGTTAATGTGCAGCCCTCGTCAGTATGGCCTTGTTAGGATCAATGCATCATCGACCCGACATGAATGTGCTGCCATGGAAACCAGCTTTTCATCTAATACGATTTGGATCTTTTATGCATTTACTTCTTCCGTACCACATATATAGGCAGAGGGACCAATTCTCTTAAGAAAATTACCTTGAATTTATCATTTTTCATGTTTTTTCTTGTTTTACCCTTTGTCTTATTACTAACACAATTTTTTATGTATAATAAATAACGGTATTTGTAAAAAAATAATCTTGAAAATAGGACTCCGCCTATCTATTGGTACAAAGAAAATTTAAAATTCCGCCTATATAATAGGTACGGAGGGAGTAATATCTGAAGACGACCATGAAATGAAAGGTCATTTTTTGGAATGAGGGCACAGTTTCCATAGATGATGACTCTGCAATGGAAGTCGTGGAGGCGTGGAGCCAACCTTTCTCGAATACGACTTAGATTAGATTAAGTGGTAACAATTTCCATAAATGACGACATGACGTATATATTTTTTTGTTCAATAAGAAGAATAGATTTTATAAAGAAAAGGAAGCTGCCAGGAGGATCCCAGTGACGATTAGAATGCAGAGACAACAAGGCCAAAGACAACGGACATCAGCTCATGCGCATAGTATGCATGAGAAAATGACAAATTTTTCTCATGCATATGATATATATTTTAGCTCAATCAAAAGTTCGTTAAACCATCCTCCTCAATAATTAATCAAACTAAGATAACGCAGCTTATACAAAATATTAAACAAGTCTAGTTGCTCCTATCTCTATTTTCAGTATTTACTGGTATCTCATCGGCTGCTTTCTTGGATCGGACGATTAGCTTTGACTTTGATTTTAATCTCATGAATCATTTTATTGTCTCAAATTTGGTTTATTTCATGATATTCGTCTACCATCTTTATCAAGAGTATAAAGCACAGTTTGGCTAAGTTTGCCTGTGTAAGTGGTGGTCTAGATTTGTCCTTAAAAAGATAAATCCATTGTTGTAGTTCTCCAGACCACACCCTACTACTCGCACATGTGGTGATAAATAAATCTACGGCTGTTGTGTGATCTCATGAAATACGTCTCATTAATTCTACCTTAAATGAAATTTCATTCATTATCGTTTCTCCTCCATACATACCATTTTTAGCGATATGCAGTAAAAGCAAATCGATTCCAGATTAGATCAAACGTGAATATTTTTCTGAAAAGAATCAAATTTTACTTGAGCATTTAAGAAATTCATCGATGTTGGGTTATGAATCAGATACACTATTTTATAGGGTTTCAAAGATGGGTTTGTAATCCTTCTTCATGTTTGTGATTTAAATTTTTTGGCGGGCACAAATTTGGGTTAATTGAAGACACAAATTTCATCAAATCTAATATTGGCTAGGGTTAATCTTTGTAAGTAAAAATTGGAAATTTAATTTGTATTTTCTGTAATGATGTTAAAGATTTATTTTTGAAGGGTGATGAGATTCATTTGATATTGATATTAAGAATACTAACTCCAAGTCTTTCACTTTTCCTATCTTCACAGAATGCTAAAGTAAAAATCTTGAACAATTATTTATGAAGATGTATGAGTGCAGGTATAAAATTTGATAATTAATTTTTTCTCCCTGTACATCACGATTATGAAGATGTCCTAATGGGATTCTAGGATTTTCAGTTTGCAATACCGATATATACAATTTTGATTTCTAATAATTTTGGGATTTGTTTTAAACTGTTTGATGAACCCTAATTTTAGATTGTTTTCTTTTGTTTATCATGTTTTCGCTTCTTTATATTTCTATTTTAGATTCCGAGTTTGTATAGAGTTTGTCAACTAAGCCTGATTGGAGATGTATCTTGAAAATAATTTCAGATAATAAAAGAGAATGTGCTTGGATTTAAAAGACGAGTAAAATTGGGCGAGGTCATTTTGATGGAAAACGAAAGAAAGCTCATTAGGTTTTATGCACGGTCTGTTGCAATATGACTTAATATCAGTGGACTCTACCCCAATATCTTACATGAATCCCTATAGCATATTGGAGACAGCAACTGAATCACACAAAACATAATTATAGGGAAATAATATAACTGCTATCACCTCATGAATCATTGGGGGCCTCCTTAGCCAGCCCTAACTTCCTACGTCTCTTCCTTATTCTTTACCTGAGTCTATTCCTTATTCTTTATATTCGTTTCGCAGAACTAAATGCTCCTATTGCAATCGATTCAACTAACGTTCTCTCTTTCTCTTTGTAACATCTAACCATTCACCCTCTCCACATCCCGCATCTTAAGATATGATCTAGAATGTAGGGGGTTTTCGTTTTAATTATAGTTTGGGGGATTCCATGGTTCGTGGTTGGGTTGATATATTTGGGATGGGAACTAACAATAACATAATAATCTCTCTATGTTTTCCCACAAATTGCAGGTTCTAGAATTTTTTCGTTGTTTTGTTGGCAGGTGGAAGTTCAATTTTGTTATAGATGTGGATTCAAGTGGCAGTAAATGATTTCTATGCTAGGTTGTTTTTGATTAGTAGCGAACATCGTGCCCGCAGTGTGTCTGTACAAACGTGTGAGGAATGTTTTCATTTTACTGTTCTGTATAGACTCCCTCCTGCGTAAGTCCACAAATTGTCATAACTTAAGCATTTTGAATTTTCTTGAATCATTCTTTTTTATTGAAGTGATAACTAAAGGTATAATATAGTCTTTTAGTCACTGGCATGTAAATAACCGGAAAGTGTGTGTGGTAGAGTATGTTATAAAATAAGTTATTATTTGCTATATTTCTTAATCAAAGATGGTAACGTTATTGCTTCCCATTTTTTCTGAAGTAACTGAAGGAGACAATAATGAAATTGACACTCCTGGTGGAGGAGGGGGGTTTGTAGAGGTAGAAAGTAGTAAAAGACGAACTTTTTGAATAAGCTAAACTCTTTGTTGGGAATTTAACTTACGATATTAATGGTGAGAAATTAACTATTCTGTTTGGCCAAGCTGGTGTTATTTAAGTTGGTGAGGTATAAAATTTTCTACTTTGTACATGTTTCATTTCTTTGTTATTTGTTGAATCTTGACTATATGGATTTTAGATTAAATTTTGAGATGATAAAGTGTGGGTTTTTTATTTGGTTGAAGATAATAAACTGAAGGATATGGTTGAGAAAAAAAAATAACTTTGGTCTCCGTCTATGATAATGGTTCATATTTGATTCTTGGTATTTCAGTAATCTTCACTTTGTTCATGATATCTTTTTTTTTTGTCCACACTGAATTTGGAGGTGCAGTTATTGAAGTGTATTAAAGGTGGTTGCGCCAACTATTTGGGAGCATAGGCAGATGCTTTATGGATATTTATCTCCAATTTGATTGATATGCATGATGTAAATCACAAGGAAAATTCATTTGTTTCATTCACACAAGTATTATGTTGTAGATAGGTGTTAGTTACGATACTGTGCCTCTAATTAATTGTTCGGAACCAACATTTAAGAAAATAACGATTTGGTGTACTCAACTGAGATTGAACATTGTTAGGATAAATGAACCCAAAACTTCCAATGCCACTCAGATTTTAATATGTTTTATGGCCGTATTCCAACCCTCATTTAGGCTAGGCATGGGTGCGTTTCGATGTACTGATTAGTATTTATGGCGGGTAGATAGACAAATTTGTCTAAGGGACCAGGTGCAGTGTGAAGAGGTAGATATAACACAATATATTTCGTACCATGTGATGCATAAGTACCATAAGGAGCAAAATATAGTGGCAGAACGTTTTTTTATTCATTTGTAAGCTGAGCTTCTTCATTTCAAAGAAGAAAATTGGAGGATAAAATTGTATATCCAGTGCAATCAAGCAAGGGCAAAAGAGAAGTCAACAGAAGGATTAAGGTTTCTGGATGTATAGGAGTGAAATTATGGATATGACTCAAAGAGGTGTGAGGACATCATAAATATGAGTGGGCGTGTATTCTTCTTTTCATTAAGAAATTGTTTACAAATTTTACTTCCCGAGATATGATTCGATGCACAAAATTTTATATTACAAATTTTCTTACATGTGGGCATATTATCAATTTTAATGCTTAGGATTAGCTTAAACTTCAGAAACTAATTGACGTGGTAATATGTTTCTGTAATGATAAAATGCTTACTATTCTACAAATTCGGATCTGACCAAAATAGTAATATGATTTGATAAAAACCTAATTTATCATAGTGCCAATGAAATGTTACGTTGGCATAAACTCCACGAGACTACTTATGTGGGTTCGTTATGATGAAGACTATTTATTGTGTTTATCTATTTATTTGTTATTTTTTCCAACTTATTTGTTCACACGATTCATTTTTTCATATTCTTACCTCTATTTATTCCGCAGTATTGGTTAGTTACTATTGGATTCTTGCTCCTCTGAATTATATTTTTTTCCTTTAATATCATTAAGCATCGAAGGTTGATGACCACACCATGCTCATATCTTCCTCTCAAAGAACTATCTTTAAGCAAGGAAAGTGGCAACAACACAAAGAACTCAATTATTACAGATCTCAACGGAAGAGTAGGAGATGGAGGGGTTGCCACTCTTACATTTCTTACATGTTGCATCCATAATATTTATCCAACTGGGTGTAGTTCAAACACTACACCAAATTCTGGGATTAGAAACAGAACTGAGCCGTTACTAAAACGGCTTGTAACGGCTTACTGTTGCAAAAGTGGGTGTTACATTTTTTTAGAACGGGCAATGGAGCCGGTCTAATTTTGGTTATGTGACCTTAGTAACGGCTCGCCTCACATTAATTTGCTACGTGGTAGTGAAAATTTTCGAGGAGCGATTCGATTTTTTTGTAACAACGAGGTCGTAACATGCCGAGCCGTTCTTAATTTTTTTCAAGTAACATCAAAAATTACTGCCATCAACATTGACTGGTCAAAATTAGTCAAGATTGACCAATTTTGACTGGTGTCAAAAACTGGCCGACCGTTCATTTTCTCGCCATGAAATAAGCCGGAATTCTAAATTCAATACCACTGCATACACCTTTCAATACATTCATAACCACACTCAATAACAATTTCTTGATCAATTCATATCACATTCATTCAATTCATGTATAACAAAAGAACTAAAATTTCTTCAAGTACCAAACCTTTTTTTGTGTTAAGTATCAAATTTCCAAGGGAATACATTGAAGGTTCCAAATTTCTAACTGCCTACAAAACTTACAAAACTTGAATACATGGAACTTACAAATCTTGAAGTTGCTTTGTTCTCCACCCTTTCTGATGAAATAGAGCAACTCAAACTTGTTATCCTTGAGGCTTGGTTTGTTGAAAGCTTGGGCATCAGAAAGGCTTCGATGTAGGCAATCTCAAAATACAAATGAGCAACATTATTATGACAAGTAAACTGGAAGAAATAATGTTCAAAATATAGCTAAACTACAAAGTAGATGTATCTATCTCACTGAAGTATATACAGTCATCTACTTTGTAGTTTAGCATCTTTTAATACCAATGAATGTATGTCAAGTGGACATACAAGTTAATGTTTTTTAAGAAAAACTTCTATCTCATACCTTGGTAAAGCACCAACTTTCGCAAACTTGCTTGATTAATGAAAGGTTCTTTTAATTCTTTTCAACACGCTACTTCTTTTCTGTTTGTCTCTTGGAAAAAGGATCCTCTCCTGGCTCTGCAAAGACCAAGACATAGAACACCATTAGCCAAACTTTTAATATGTATCGACTTTGAAGCTCTTTTGAACAGTGTGCAAAAACCAATTAATAGAGTAGAATGTAGCGCTTCTTCGCTTAGTTCTTAACTTCTGAGATTATTTACTCGCCAAGATTAAATACACAACCAAAGGGTGCAACAAGATGATAAGAAAACAAACACGTAACAAAAGCTACTAAAGAATAACACTTGCCCGCCATTCCGAGAATGGTCGCAGACAAAGTCAGTGCAAAAGCTATTAAGCTAGGATCTCGATGAGAACAGACCAGGCCTGATCAACTTTAAACAAACCTAGTCCACTATTTCCATTGCCACTGGTAGCACAAGATCGTAAACTTGCCAAATCACAAACCTGTCAAAAAGAAAAAGAAAAAGACTGTCATGCATAGGATGTCGCAAGGATGATTGTGATGTACATGAGCGTATCAAGTTAAATATACAACTAACCTTGTACATCGCTCAGAGAGCATGGCCCAGCACCCTACAGAGGTCATCACATATGAACAAGCTCCAACTTTCCGTTTGATATAGATTGTGCCACCATTGAAGGGGTCCTTTTTCTCTCCTGAACTCCACCAGGTTTTATCTGCGTGAAATATAAAATATGGCTGCAAAATTAGCAATTTTGTACTTGCTTTAATAACAAATTCAGAATGGAACAAAAGCAGGGGTCCCACACACATACAGGTAAGGAAACATATAGCAGAAAGACGTCAGAACTTACAAGAGATATTAAGAAAAAGAACAAACCTAACTCCAGAAATAAGGAATTCAAGTACAAAAAGTATGGTAGCATCAAAATGAACTGCAATTTACATGACAAAGGAAACCTCACAGAGAAAACGCATGATCCGGCTAATATATTGACATACGCTTGAACTAGTGCTTCTACATCGATTTCATCAGTCTCTCCATTCTCATCTCCTGAGGTTTGCAACCCCAATCTTCACAATTTTAGGAATAAGGTTGAATCCATTCTCCCGGATAGCTGAAATACGCATGCACCAAATCGACACTAAATAAACATTCTTCGAGGGTACTTCATTGTCGGTCCAAATAATAGTACCATACCTGCTCCACATTATCAAGTTTCGAGCAATGACACGCAACATTATGAAATCAGCCTCACATATGCAAAGTCAAAATGAGTCATGGGATAGAAAGCTTTGAATAGTAACCTCCGATTATGTCTATAAAGATAAGTGAAAGATATGATTAAGGACATATTGCAGGGATTGGAATGCTAAGAAACTACTTAAACTTTACTTGTCAACATCTTACCTTAAACATTAAAGCTAGAGCAATTATAAGCACCAGTGCGATTACATCGACATTGGTGGTGTGTCATCCATCATCTAAGCATACCAAGAGGGTGACACAACAATTCCATTAGCATCACTACTTTCGATACAAGATACTTGCTGCAATTACTATAAGATGTATAAAAGATAAATTCACATGCAGACCAAAAACCAAAAAGTTAACCATGAAGTTTTTTGAGCTATCGTTCTGGGCCCACAAACCCAGCGGTTGTGATCATCAAGAGATAGTGGTGTGGTAAAAGATCTATCTGATAAAGACAATGAATTTGGATGTAATCATCAAAGAATAAATGAGAATCTAAGAAAAGCTTGTTAGAAAACACGTATAAGGACAAATGTTAACCATGTCTTTGAGTTAACCAAACATCGTACAACAAAACATAAATCTTGATAAAGCTACATAAGTTTGAAGAAACAAATCCGGAACGTACACTTATGATGCTCTTTGCCACCAATATCTTGGAATAGATGGTCCACCAAAGTGTCCATGAAACCGAGATCGTCTTCTCTCGACCTTTATCAAAAAGTTAAACCATATTAGAAGGCATGGCCCTCGGGTGCTAAATTCATGTAACTTACTAATGCGTGATGAGAATTACGCGTACCCAAAGCTACGATCCCCGGTGTAGATCCTCTCAACAAGATAGATAGCCTTCTCTCTTTCAAGTACATTATCACCTCCACTTCTACGCCCGATTTCCCTTTCCAGCTTGAAAAACGTATAGAAAGAACATGAGCAAGACAAATTCAGGTTATAGCTTATAAGAATACAATGATCGGAATTATGAATTAAACTAAAAAGCTATTTGTCTTCGGTCATTTTCTCTCCATCATATTGACGATTATGTCGTTGAGTTCTTTTTCTTACTCTCTAATGACTAGCTATTATACATTTCTCGAGAATATTTAAGAACTAAATGGAAAAAATATAACTATTTCATTAAAACTTTGAACTTTAAATTTTTTCGTGGAAGTACTTAAGGCTTCTACAGAATGAATACCCTTAAGAATTTGTAGAGTTTTGTGGATGCGGCGATCCTTCATAAAGTATCCCAATAGCCATGAGTGCACTGATCGAGGAAAAACAATAAGAAGTTTAAAATGATTCAAGAGGCAAAACCTATTAGTAAGCTTATCCTGACAAAAATTCTCTACACAAATATCATGAAATCAATTGAAATTGTTTTTTTATCTTCTCTGTAACCAAGGGCATCCATGATCCCGGTGATAGATGTATACAAGTAAAGAGTGGTGGTAATGCCAAGCATAAGATCTTCTTTACCTCCGCAAGAGTGTTGGCAACTCCAATCGGGAAAGGTAGATGGATGGCGAGAAGGAATGTGAAAATAAAGAGCACGCAAGGAGACAATATCATGTTCAAGAAAATATTAACCGGACTTTCACATTGAAACATAAAAGACCGCTCTAGAATCAATCATGAGCAAGTTTAAAATAATAGGAAGAAAAACTAAAAGTTGCACCTTGGACCCATTCCAATATATGCCCAAAGTTACGAGCAATGACATGCACATTATGAAATCGGGGCCTTATATTGCAAGTCAAAATGAGTCTCGTGGGATAGAAAGCTTTGAAGCCGTAACCTCCGATTCTTTATGTAGGAAGATAAGTGAAAAGATATGATTAAGGACATATTGCATGGATTAGAATGCTAAGAAACTACTCGAACTTTACTTGTCAACATCTTACCTTCAGAACATCAAAGCTAGAGCAATTATAACACCAGGAACAGTTACATCGACATTGACTAGTGTGCCATCCATCATCTAACCATACCAAGAGGGTTAAAAACAAGTCTCCCAAATTAACCTTGAACCGTCAGCACTATATGACATTGTTGTGCAACAGAGACCGGGGGAATCATAATCCACTCTAGATCCCAAATTACTGTAAAGCCATGCTTTTATCTTTTCATCCACTGCTGTTGAGAAGATAAACTATACATAACACCATTTGAAAGAGACAATAAGAACTAGCAAGGATTTCTATAAAAAGAAAGAAAAAAATACAAGAGGCACAAAAGAAAGTATGATTACTCAAACATATTCTAACCTGAATGTTCTCCTTGTAATGAGGGCAAACAGAATAAACAGGAGCCTCATGATTCTTATATAATGTCAGCATCTGGAGGAAAAAATATCTCTGTTCAAAATTTCTTCAAAGTTCCTCAAACCCTAAAATGAAATCAGATTAACATATTTAGCAAATGATTGGATAAATATATTCACAGATTAACAAATCGCTTTAGAAACATATGAATCAACTCAAGGAATTAAGCTTCTTCCTATGAAACATATGAATTAACTTACATCTGTAATGTGGTCATCTATGTCCTTGACAGCACTTTCAAATCTAAAATTGATTAGGAAAGCAACAACTAACCTTTAGCTCTCCATTCTCTATAACAAGTCTTCCTGCTGCTAAGTTAGTTCATCCGACAAGAAAACTCGAATGATGCTAACACCCTTTCTTTTTCTGCGCTCAGCTAACCACAAGATAAGCAATTCAACAACAACAACAACAAAATAAATTAGCACAATAACATGAGATTGCTAAAATCTTATTACCTGTAGCGTAGATTTTCTTAGAGGTGCTCATAACAAATATCCATTTAGCTCCTTTGAATATTCCTTCATTAATTATGTACTCGTAGTGTTTCCTCTCTTCCGATTTCAATAAAAATTTGTTGCAAACAAGAACAACAAAGTATATCAGAAATCAATCACAAATCTTTAAAATGAAAATTACCCAAGGTTTATGATGTGGTTTTATGTTGTTGTAGAAAGTGGTAGTAAAAGTTCGTTCAACTCAGACTTGTAAAGACTCGATTTAAGAAAATACTAAAAACAAAAAAAATATATATACACAAGTTTGTCACAAAAATCGAGAGATTACTGAGACTCAGGATTCCACCATAACTCATTCATGCAATTCAAATATTTTTTCCAAACAATTATAGCTCAAATAATACTGCGACTCTAATTCTTTGCCAAGGTTGATTCTTAAAAGATTGACTGTAAATCACTAGCATGACACATCAAAAGCACTTAGACCAAGCATACATCATCATACGACATCACAACCAATTAAGAAAAATCATAAAACGATCGATAATAGTGCAAGTAGTCATAAAAGAATTAAATATAATTACCACACGCATGAAATATGGCTTCCTCCGTCCTCCCAGTGTTGGGGTTTAGCTCCTCATGTTATTCACGTGCTCAAAATAGTTGTTCATAGCTCAAATAGGTGAAAAACAAGAGAAAACTAATGACTCGAGACAGTTTGCAACTGAAAAGGAGTTACAAACACCTTTATTACTGAAGAAATAAGTCTGCCTTTTAAACGATACTAGGGTTCTCATTGTTTAATAGCGATAGTTTTATGACTTGTTCCTCGCGTCAATGTTCTTCGTGTTCTAGGGTTCTTGCAGCAGCAGAAAAGCTTTTCCTGCACTCCTCCGATTCTTCTATGCAACTTCTCCCGTACCTCTGTAACATCCCCCAAAGTCCCGACACCCTTTGTGTGACCTTCCAACAATCTATTTATACCCAACAGGGTTATAAAATCTTCACGTAATCTTCCAATATTTCTTTCTTCTTCTTCACGGCCAAGTCACGAGAACAACTCCTCTATCTTATCTGTACGCGTCTTCTCCACCGCAGATGACTCTAAGATTTCTATCTTTGGTAGATACGAATCTCAGCCAATTTTAAATCCCTACGTACTTCCCAAATTTAGTAGCAAATTCCCAAGGAAATATTACTTCCCTGTTTTAGAGCAAACCGGTGAGAACCTCCATTTTTTCCGAATCTCAAAATCCTACCACCCCTGTCTTGTCGCAACAACTCCATGCCAATCAAACTCTCCCAAAAATTCCGACAAAATCTCTCTCGACTCTGATCGAGGGAGTACAGCCAATCCCGTGAATAATTCTCATTATTTTACCAAAACTCTATACACACCTTCCATTATTTTCGAATCAAATCATCTTAGCACTCCTGTTACGATCAAACAGGGCCATTGGAACCTATTGCAGCGATTGAATCTCTTTTAAAGTTGCCCAAAAATCAAATCCCAAAACTGAACTTGATTGTACAAAAAGTTTCCCGCCATTTTGAGAATTCAAATGAAAGAAGATGAGACACCCCCCTATCCGGAAGCGAGTGCGAATAGCGAGATGCCTTGGGGTATCTGGAGGGTGCCCCTTAGTAATTTGGGTACCCCTTATCCATAGCGAGAGTCCGAATAGCAATTTTCTCCCACGAGCGCAAATACCACTTTTCGAGCCAATTTTCCCCGCAAAAGCTTATTTCTCCAAAAACACCTACAAAGACATAAAATACCAAAATAAGCGCAAATCAGTACTAACATTAAGGAGAATTGAGACTAATATAGACACATAAATGCGTCTATCAAAATACCCCCAAACTTATTATTTGCTAGTCCTTGAGCAAATCAAATCTACAAAATAAAATCCTAACTCACTGTCGCAGGCATCGTCGATTGCATTTAGCGCATGCAATAAGCCTTTAAACCCCTAGGTGGCCCTAGTGGGCGAGTTTGGGTCGCATGCACAGTAGAAAAAGCTACCGGCGAGCGTGTTGGCATGCCAATGGCATGCGTGGCCAATTTGGATCGCGCCACAGTAGGAAAAAGCTACCCGGCGGCGTGTTGGCATGTGCCAATAGCATGCGTGGCCAATTTGGGTCGCCTTGGTAGAAAAAGCTACCCCGAGCGTGTTGGCATGTGCCAATGGCATGCGTGGACAATTTGGGTCGCGCCTTGGTATAAAAAGCTACCAATGGCGTGTTGGCATGTGCCAATGGCATGCGTGGCCAATTTAGGTCGCGCCTTGGTAGAAAAAGCTACCGGTAGCGTGTTGGCATGTGCCAATGGCATGCGTGGCCAATTTGGGTCGCGCCTTGGTAGAAAAAGCTACCCGTAAGCGTGTTGGCATGTGCCAATGGCATGCGTGGACAATTTGGGTCGCGCATTGGTAGAAAAAGCTACCAGCGAGCGTGTTGGCATGTGCCAATGGCATGCGTGGCCAATTTGGGTCGCGCCCTGGTACTTATAGAATTTGTATTCTTTTTTGATATGAATTGAATGAGTATTGATATGAATTGAATTATGAATGTTGATGTGAATTGGTTGAGGACACTACCATTGAATGTGGATGATGAGAAAGGTGTATGCAGGACATTTGGAATTCCGGCTTATTTCCGGAAGAAGATGACCTGCTAGTCATATCGACCTGATCAAAATTGAAGTGCGTATTGACTAATTTTGACCAGGTCAATGTTGATTGCGATAATTTTTCTTCACACACAAAAAGTTAAGTAACGACTCTAACTTGTTACAAAGCGCCACGTAGAAACGGCTGGAGGGCGTTAAAGCTGCGTTGTTACAAAAAATTAAATAACGGTCTGAAATTGTTACCACGTGGCAAAATAGTAACGGACTCCCACCTTTATTAGAGCCGTTACAACCAAAATTAAGATGAACGGCCCCATTGCCGTTACAAAAAAATTGTAACACCCACTTTTGCAACAAAGCGAGAGCCGTTACAACCGTTTAATGCTGAATCGGTTCTCATTACCCGGATCCCAGAATTTGGTGTAGTGATAAGGTCGACGAGATATACATTCACCTAAGAGTGAAATTATGGACACTTTATTTCATCAAAATAAATTAATTTTAAGATCAATATAGTCATTATTACAAAGACTAATAAGATAGGCTAACAAGCTGGGTGCACACCCTTTGATCTTTAGTGTCCAATTCCAACTACAAGTGGAACTATTTTAAATTTTGGAGATTTACCATGAGGAAGAAAAAAAATGCTCAATATCCCTTAACAATGTAGCAATCTCTCTTGGTGTTTGCAATTGTTATTATCATAATAATGATACTATATAGGGAAAAACCAAATCAATTGGCTTATATGATTCTTTTTAAGAAAATAAAGAGATCATTTTCGTTATTAAGGTCCATGGTTTTCTCGTAAGAAATGGAAATCAATGGTTTATTAGTAGAAAAATAAAACCATGATCGGTAATGGTTTGTTTAAACGATTATCGTCGAACTACGAGGAAAAAAATAATAATAGTGGCTTAAATTTCTTAGAATGCCAATTTTAACATCTCCTTCTGCAGAATTGATGGAGAAAACCAATACCGGTTGGTATATACGATACACCAAAATTGCATCGACAAAAAGAAAATTCGACTTAGTCATCGCATAGGGAAAATCCACTTCGTGGTTGATAGATGGTTTCTTGTAAAAAAATCGAAACCATATGGATAAATCACATGATCCCTTGTCTACGAGACAAAGATATCAAATTGAATTGACGGTAGGTTTTCAACCGGGCATGTAATTATTTACCGCGATGACACCAATTTTGGTGATTACAATTTCATTAAAGGAATAGAAATTGTAAACCATCATTTGATGGATTTTTTTTTTCTTTCTCTAGAGAAAAGAGAAAAAATTAGAAAAGAAAAGAAAATAAACTTAAGTGGTAGAGTTGACCATCCGCAACTCATAAATAAATACCATGGATGAACCAATGGAATTTAGCTGCGCAAAACAAAAAATAAATAAAAATCTTCGAGAATAACCAAAATTGTATTCTCCTAGTCGGGTTCCGGAAATATATAAGATCCATCCCAAAAAAGAATACCCCATGATGTGCATAGAAAGGGAATGGCATTAGTAAAATCAGATAAAATAGTTATGAACAATCTAAATAGTGTTTTAATAAACCGATGAAGACTTGTGGTGCCCATGTACAGAATATGTTTCAAAGCGTAAAGCCTTGCATCACCGCTTCATAGTCGGTAAACCATAGTTTTGATATGGTAATCCGTCCAAAGATTATTCATGCAAAAGAGACAAAACAACAAAATCAATGTCGAAATAAATTGATGTACGTGTTGATGGGTGAAAACTACTCCTGCAGAATTTGGTAATTTGGGGTGTGGATGAGGAATGAATCTAAACCTTCAACAAATGCACTGCGCGGTGAGTGCTTGTAGATTCGAGAGATCAATGCATTGCAAGTCCGGCCTAAACCAAGAAATGGCCGTTCCGGACTTGTTTCGGTCACAAAGTGAAGGAGATGGGGTTGATCTTAGGGAGAGAAGCGAAGAAGGTGTTGAGATTGTGAAGGTGTTGGCTTGCTTATGACTTGTAACGAAAAGATGAGCAAGCTTACGGTTGATGCAAGCGAGCTACGAGTGTTTGAATACGGTTTGTATTAACACTTGGTTTAAATAAATCCAACTTGTGTTGTTCTCCGTTCTTCCTTGTTGTTGGAAATAGGGCGGAGAACCTATTTATACAAGTCATTGAGCCTCATTCACGTTTCGTGGGAAGTGGAGGTAGTGGAATGATGGAGTAGTGGAGTTGTGTGTCGGTAACACACGACCGGTCTTGCCCACTTTTCCCTGTTCATCTCTAACCGTCCATGACTTCCTAACACGTTCTTGTGATGGCGGGTTGCACGGCTGCCGCCTTAAAACCGCCGACCAATACCCCGTATGTATCCCCCGGTTTGTGACATGATTGATGTCCTGAATGTGGATCGTGGATCCCACGAAAGATAGCATGTAATGTTGAATTGAATAACTACGTTATTCGGAAAGTCGATACTTGTGAAGTATCGTGTGTATTTTATGCGAGTGCGCATTACGGTGTGGTAAAGTGATGGGTAATGACTCCTCACTAACCAAATAACTCGACCGGGGTTGTATAACCAAGTTTGGTGAGGTCGGGCGGACGAGATGATGTTTGAGACACCCATCTCAAGACCGTTGATGAAATTAGGGTTTTTAAAGAGGTGCGTTGTCACTCTTTAGCTTGGTCGAAAACCAAGCATGGGAAGGATTTTGGAGAGGACCGACCATACATGCGTGTTGACGGCATGATGGTGTAGGTGCCTTGTATTCCGTTCCCTCATGAAAGCGCGATCCGGGCCACTCAATTTGACCGTCAAAGAGGAGTGGTCGAGAATGATTTTGCGATAGAAGTTTGATACCGCAAAGCCGCGCGCCACACTCTTTTTCGGCGCGTTTCCCAAGACGACCTAACTTGGTCGGTCTTGGCCATTTGGTTGACGTGAAGATGGTAGGCGATGTTCACGCCTATCTCGACTATCCCATGAAAACATGATCTAAGCCACTCAATTCGTCCTATGAAGTTGAGCGGTCGAGATCAATTGCAATTTGGGAAGTGTAACCACGCATGTTTGGGCGGGCGTTTTGGATTAGCCGGGCATGATATGCCTTGGCCGATTACATGAGGGGGTAGATGGGCCCACGGTGGTCATCTTTGGTATGGCCCAGAACCGCTCTATTTGATCTGTGGCCCTCCATTCGTGCCGGAGAAGATGGACGCGCGTGATGGCTTGAACCTAATTTTGGCTTGCAAAGCCGTGCGACCATGCTCTTTCGGGCGGACGAATTTGTTGTAACCAATCATGTTTGGTTTTGACAGGTGTGGTCAAGTGTGTGGCGGTCACATGGTGATTGTGGCGACATGCTCCGGGCCCTTTGAGTCTACATCTACACCCTCCATCTATACCTCCGAAGGTGGATGGTTGAGACCGTTTTTGCGGCACATGTAATATGCCGCAAACCCTAATTTAGGGTTTTCCGTCCATAATGCTTGGTATGGACGGTTTCTTGGCAAACAAAGGCCAATAGTCGACCATGCGGGGTCGGCCGTGTGTATTCATACACCGCAGGGGTGATGGAATTGATGCAGGGGTCGTCGAATCATGCTTGTGGAGTTGGATGACTGCGATCGGATCATATCCGGACCGATATGAGTGGTCTTGGGATGCTCAATCGGGCTAGTATAACACTCGAGAGGGGCTCAATCGGGCTAGTATAACACACCGAGAGGGCTCAATCGGGCTAGTATAACACACCGAGAGGGCTCGGGCTAGTATAACACATCGAGAATCAACCTGTACGGGTATTTCGTACATGGTTTCATTATAGTGCTTGGAGGTTCGTGTTACTGCAGTAAGAAGTAACACTCGATCGTCATGCCACACGTGATAATGAGTATGCGGAAATACAAGGTTGATATGAAATTCATAGGAAGGGATTGTTGCTACATGCTCCAACCTGGAGGAATTTCATGTATTCACAGAATGGGATTGTTGCTACATGCTCCATTCTTGGTGAATTAAGTGAGGAGTATCCGTCACTTATAAATGGCTTTATCTTTTACAAGATGTCAGCCTATGAGCTTTCCGGTCATTTACAAATTTAACCTTAAACGAAAATCCACCATCAACATTAAGTCCCCTGCCTAGCACATAATAGTTACACTATTGTGTGGTAGGCATGAGATGGTGACATACAGAAATGACCGAGCTAGAGTGAATACATATTTAGGATAGTTTCACATTGTCGAGGCGTTTCCTGGAACCGGTCGGTCTTGATTAAGGATGCGAAGAGAAGCGGGACTTGATCCGGTGAGTCGCTTTGGTTTCTCTTGTACATGTATGAGCTCGGCCGCTCTTTCGGGTGTACTTCTTTTGTCACATACGGCTTTCCTCGGTATATCGATAAGCCTCGTCGATTGTTATCCCCAATTAGCAGCCTTCATGGGTGGTAAGTAAAGACTTCTTTTTCATGCAGGATTACGTAGACTTGTGAGATTATAAAGAATCATCTCACGTGATCGTTTATTCCATATCTCGTCTTTGCTTTTTTTCTGATTAGCGATCGATAGATTTGATGATCCTCTTTTTTTTTTTTTGCTCATAATAACCTCCTCTTCTCGCAGATTATCATGGAAGTGAGTAGACGCTCATTCCGTTGCTTCCCCCGGAAAGAAGTTTTGAAGTTGACAAGCACGAAAACCATGCGCACGGAGAAGTAATGGCTAAGATTGATCTTCCTCTTCGCTAAGCCGGCTTATCCGAGGATGTCTATCTCACACCTTCGTATTGCCCGGAGGACGTATCTGTGCACTTTCGGCTTCGATTGACATGGAGGAGCGGCGGAGGCGCGAGAAACGCTGCGGACACTAGTAATCGCAAGGCGAGAGAGATTTGCGGCCCAGCAGTTGAAGAGGCGGAGAGTTGAGCATAAACGACCTCCAAATGAAGACAAGTGTGATTACCCGATCCCGGGACGGCGTGATAATTCTTGATTACGATCAGGAGTCGAACATGTGAAAGAAATCATCGCGGCCCCTGTGTTGCTATGCCCTTTGATGCTCCGTTGCTGATGTTGGGATGGAGTCCTTCTTCTTTGCGGAGATGTCGATGCGAGAGATTGAGGGAGATTCGAAGGAGGCGCATCAACGAGGTGATGGAGCAGAATCTCAAGCGGCGGTGATGCGAGGTCGACTCTCTTGGCGATTAGAATTTCATCCTTTCTTTTCCAAGCATGTTCCGTACCTTTGAATGTCTTCCTTGTACTCGGTGGCAGGGTGAGTTCAAGTTTTCCTTTCGTTTTATGGTTTGAACAAAAGTTTTTTTTTTTTTTATAATCCTTTGCCAAAATTGCAATCAATCTTCTCGGGAACAAGGGTGTTCCTCACGTGATTCTTTGTGATAAAAGAAGTAATTATCATGATGGAACATTTACGGACTGTGATGCAAGATCTTCCCAGCTTTGCTTGGGCGTATAGCAATCGTTTTCCTTTCGTGCACACGTAATCCTTTCCTTCTTCCCATGAGATACTTGCTTAGGGTTTCCCTTCTTGCTCTGCTCTAGTGTGTTGATTTAGGCCGACTCAGGGATTTGTGTTTTTAGAAGTAGAGAGGTTCTCAGATGGGAATAATACTTCAATTAAATTGAGGATTGAAAATTGGAACCCTAACTATGAATGCAAGCATTGCAATCATTTTTTGGAGGAATTACAAGCATGTCATGAAACTGCAAAAGGAAACACACTGGAAAAAATAGCACAACGTTTTAAAGTGTGGAGAATGTTGGAAAGCGGTAGCACAAGTATCTTAAGTTCGGTGAGGTTTGAGCCATCGTGAGTGAATTGTTATGCCCTCCAGGGTTATCGGCGTTGATGAGCTTGCGGTAGCCACCTAGGATAACATCTTGCTGCAGGTACGGTTCATATTCTCTTTTGATGGGTGAGTCGGGTAGTGGTCATCTTCACCGTCATGTTTCCAACATTGAATGTAGTCGCCCAACCGTCACTGGGTCTCCAATTAGAATGGGTTTGAGCGTGGAACACTTGGACCTTGGCCTTGTTGTCTTTGACCAAGGCAGACTTCTATGCTCTGATAAAGCGTTTGAAAGGGCTGGCTTCCCATTCACACCTCCTAGCTAAGGTTGGTTTGTCGGTTGGAGCCAGTCCCGGAGACTTGTCGAGAATGAGAGGCGGTAGTTTGCAAGGAGGTTGTGTGATGAGACTTACTTGAGACCGGAACCTTTCGGTGTATGCCCGACAGGCTCTCTCCGGAAAATTGTCACGTCGGAAGAAAGTTGTCGATGCGGCAGCAAGCAAATCATCGGGGGTCCAGGCGTGTTGGAGATTCTCTGGTATCTGACCGGTAGAGGACAGAGACCTCCGGTATGGCTTTGTTGTCCCGCATCCAAGAGCTTCTAGGATCATGTCGTAGTTGGATGATCTTTGACTACATAGAACTTTGCTCGTGTTGAGGCATCTCCCAATTTGACTTCAAGGTCGATGTATCCATATGAATCTCTCGCAGTTCTCCTCCACGAATCCCCGACCACGATTGGATGACGAATAGCTTCTTGCTTTGAGATCTTTGCCGCTCTCAAGGTCTTGACGTTAATGATGTTAAATTCTGAAGCCGTATCGATCAACGCGTTATCAAACTCAGCGTTTCTCAAGCAGGTGGCGGTTAGGAGTCCCCGGTTCCGTTGCTCACGTCTTTCGGGAAAGACCGGGGTTCTGGACTCTCATCGGATGCAACGCCTCCACGACACAACGTGGTTGAGGGCCGTGAACATGTCTTGATTTTGTCCTTTGGAGAAATATAAGATTTCACACATGTGCTCCATCATAGATTGCACGGTCTTGCTAACAGAGTCCCCGAAATCATGCGGTTCTTTGATAGGTAGAGGATCTCTATGAACACCTTCGTTTCCAAGGTGAGTTCCCCCTGTCTCTACCTTTTCCTGAATATTTGTTTCAACTTGTTGCAATCTTTGGTTGGATGATGGACGAACCTGTGGTAGCAACAGATTCACGGGATCTGCTATTTCTTCCTCGGAGGACGCCTTTGATAGGGGTAGTTTTACGGCATCATCTTGGATCCACGCTTCCAAGAGCTCTATCACTTCATTCATGGGAAAAGGAAAACCCGTGTCTTTGGCGTTTTGTGCGGGAGTTTTGTCTCTTCCTTTTCGAGACGAAGTCTTGTGTGCTTTGAGATGTTCGCTTAGTTTGTTGTTCCGTTATCGAAGCTTTCCTCTTTTCTCCTCCGCTACCACACTCACGAAGGGCCAGTGTTGTATTGTTTGTTTGTGAGACGCTGCTTCCCTCGACTTTCACGCAAATCTTCACTTGAACAACTCTGGTTCTTTCTAGTAGTCTTGGTGTCTGATTATTCTTCTAACGTTTTGCGGCTTCGTGGGTTCGAGAATGTTTGAAAGCCCGATTCTCTAACAGACGCGGTATATGGGTATCATCCCATTGATGCATGATTCCACCAATTGCCGTTCGGTAACATTCGGTTAGTCGTGACAGTCCGGTGCTTGGGTTCTAATCTTTTAACGAAGTCGTTGGGATGTTCATTGTTCAAATGGAGAATTCTTCCCAGTGTCAAAACGTGATTTGTTGAGACACGAGAATACTTCTGTAGAAAGCACCGACCATCTCGCTCCAATTGGATATCTTTGTTAGCGCAATGTTGTTATACCCGTGTATGCCTCCCGTGAGTGATTTTGAGAATTCTTTTAGGCGTAAAACATGATTGTATTCATGTTCCCCCAAGGCTTCAAGAATCGAGAAATGTGTTCACGAGCATTACCCGATCTGTCGTAGAGGGAGAATTGGGGAGAGGTGTAACCTCTTGGTAGAGAATCCGTTGCACATCTTGAGTGGTACGGCGGTGATGTTGGTGTACGTCCGTTCGGTCCCCTTTTCCTCGATTTTGGAGAAGTCGCTCTAGATCTTCACGCGTAATGAAGTTGGAAGACTGGTCTCTCTCCCTTGGCGCTCGGGAGCAACACGAGTTTCTACACATTCATGTGAGTCCTAGTGGAAACACCGCTCCGGGTGTATTGAATGCATCTCTCGCCGACTCAAGGGTTCTTAGTGAATCTTGCAAAAGAATCGTTCGATCAAAGTTTTGAGGAAAGTGAGTACCTCTTTACGAGTTGCGGCCATGTCTGTTTGAGTTTTAGCAAGAATTTCTGTTTCTCCATCAAGTCTCCCAATGGTACTAGACAGGCGGTCTTCTCTTGTGTCTCCGGCTCCTCGTCTGATGGAGGAGTAAAGTTGTTGCTACGGTAGCCACCGGAGGCGTTACGCTCGAAGAGATGCCGGGATTTGCGGCCGCCCGGCTCTTGGTGATGGGAGGTGTTACACCTGCGGGATGTCTCTGCTCCGCTAGTGTTGGTGATAGAAGTGACTCCACGAGATGTATTGACCATTGTAGCTCCACCGACAGGGTACATCAACACCTAAGTGTCATCCATGCTTCGGCTCCATCGAGTTGATTCTTGATTCGGACCTCGGTTCTACCATCTTGGAATGAATTGTTGATTGAATTGGTTCTAAGATCTACCCTTTTTGAAATTGATGAAATTGAATCGGATTTCAAAGAAATTGATTTTACGAATTTAGAGATTAATCTCCCACCGTGGTCGCCAATTGTTGATGGGTGAAAACTACTCCTGCGGAATTTGGTAATTTGGGGTGTGGATGAGGAATGAATCTAAACCTTCAACAAATGCACTTCTTGCGCAGTGAGTGCTTGTAGATTCGAGATCAATGCATGCAAGTCCGGCCTAAACCAAGAAATGGCCGTTCCAAACTTGTTTCGGTCACAAAGTGAAGGAGATGGGGTTGATCTTAGGGAGGAAGCGAAGAAGGTGTTGAGATTGTGAAGGTGTTGGCTTGCTTATGACTTGTAACAAAGATGAGCAAGCTTACGGTTGATGCAAGCGAGGCTCTGAAAGTGTTTGAATACGGTTTGTATTAACACTTGGTTTTACGTAAATGCCCCGAACTTGTGTTGTTCTCCGTTCTTCCTTGTTGTTGGAAATAGGGCGGAGAACCTATTTATACAAGTCATTGAGCCTCATTCACGTTTCGGGAAGTGGAGGTAGTGGAATGATGGAGTAGTGGAGTTGTGTGTCGGTAACACCACGACCAGTCTTGCCCACTTTCTGTTCATCTCTAACCGTCCATGACTTCCTAACACGTTCTTGTGATGGCGTTGCCGCACGCCGCATCGCCTGTAAACCGCTGACCAATACCCCGATATGTATCCCCCGTTTGTGACATGATTGATGTCCTGGAATGTGGATCGTGGATCCACGAAAAGATAGCATGTAATGCTGAATTGAATAACTGCGTTATTGAGAAAGTCGATACTTGTGAAGTATCGTGTGTATTTTATGGAGTCTTTGCATTACGGTGTGGTAAAGTGATGGGTAATGACTCCTCACTAACCAAATAACTCGACCGTGGTTGTATAACCAATTTGGTGAGGTCGGGCGATTTAGATGATGTTTGAGATACCCATCTGCGACCGTTGATAAAATTAGGGTTTTTAAAGAGGTGCGCAAGCATCACTCTTTAGCTTGGTCGAAACCAAGCATGGGAAGGATTTTGGAGAGGACCGACCATACATGCATGTTGACGGCATGATGGTGTAGGTGCACATGTTAGTTCCCTCATGAAAGCGCGATCTGGGCCACTCAATTTGGCCGTCAAAGAGGAGTGGTCGAGATTGATTTTGCGATAGAAGTTTGATATCAAAGCCCGCGCGCCACACTCTTTTCAGCGCGTTTCCCAAGGCGACTAACTTGGCCGGTCTTGGCCTACCGGGTTTGACGTGAAGATGGTAGGCTGATGTTCACGCCTATGTCGACTATCCCATGAAAACATGATCTAAGCCACTCAATTAATCCGGGTGAAGTTGAGCGGGTCGAGATCAATTTGCAATTTGGGAAGTGTAACCACGCATGTTTGGGCGGGCGTTTGGATTAGCTGGGCATGATATGCCTGGCCGATTACATGAGGGGGTAGATGGGCCCACGGTGGTCATCTTGCTGTATGACCTGGACACCTCTCTGTTTGATACTGTGGCCCTCCATTGCGTGCCGGGGAGAAGATGGACGCGCGTGATGGCTTGAACCTAATTTTGGCTTGCAAAGCCGTGCGACCATGCTCTTTCAATGCGGACGAATTTGTTGTAACCAATCATGTTTGGATTTGACCGATTGGTCAAGTGTGTAGGCGGTCACATGGTGATTGTGTCGACATGCTCCGGGCCCTTTGAGTCTACATCTACACCCTCCATCTATACCTGCGAAGGTGGATGGTTGAGACCGTTTTGCGGCACATGTAATATGCCGCAAACCCTAATTTAGGGTTTTCCGTCCATAATGCTTGGTATGGACGGTTTCTTGGCAAACAAAGGCCAATAGTCGACCATGCGGGGTCGGGCCGTGTGTATTCCATACCTTGGGGGTGATGGAATTGATGCAGGGTCGTCCAATCATGCTTGTGGAGTTGGATGACTGCGATCGGATCATATCCCGGGACCGATATGGTCGGTCTTGGGATGCTCAATCGGGCTAGTATAACACCGAGAGGAGGCTCAATCGGGCTAGTATAACACACCGAGAGGGCTCAATCGGGCTAGTATAACACACCGAGAGGCTCGGCTAGTATAACACACCGAGAATCAACTTTGTACGGTATTTCGTTGCATGGTTTCATTATAGTGCTTGGAGGTTCGTGTTACTCACCGCAGGTAACACTCGCCGTCATGCCACATCGATAATGAGTCTTTGGAAATACAAAGGTTGATATGAAATTCGAGAGGAAGGGATTGTTGCTACATGCTCCAACCTGGAGGAATTTCATGTATTCACAGAATGGGATTGTTGCTACATGCTCCATTCTTGGTGAATTAGGTGAGGAGTATCCGTCACTTATAAATGGCTTTATCTTTTACAAGATGTCAGCCTATGAGCTTTCCGGTCATTTACAAATTTAACCTTAAACGAAAATCCACCATCAACAGTACGTAAACCAATATGCAGAGAAATCTAACTCCTTTAAAAGCCTAAGGTCCTTAGGCTCCACGTTGAACGGTGACCCTCATCCTCGCACAGAATTGCTCCGTTCCACTTTTCCTCAAAGGAGAGAAAAAAGAGGCTTTTCCTCACAAAATAAAGAAATATTTTTATTTGTCCCGGAAATAAAAAACAAAAAAAATCGAGAGAACAAATAACCTTAAATTTTCACTCCTTCGTTTTAGTTTGCTCTGTCTGGAATTAGGTTTAATGTTTCTCTGTTTAATCACAATGGAGGACGTTATTGATGGAGTAACTAACCTCAACATCAACGAGTCACACAAGAAGAATCGAATTGAAGTATCTAATACTAAAAAACCCAACTTCTTCTATGTAAATCTTCCCAAGGTATTACCCTAATCCCTTCTATACTGCATGATTAAACTATACAGTGAATTTTTATCCGTTTGGTTTGGATCTTAGTGTAATGTCTAATATAATTTTTTCTTTTCGGTGATTTTTTCCTCGCCTCTCTGAATTTTTTTCTGTATTAGGTTAGGGTTTATGTTGATTTTCTGCTACAAGAAGTTGAAGCATGGCGAGAAGAAATTAACTCAAGAACAATCAATCGCCACCATCAACAACAATCGATCGCACTGCTTCATTGAAGAGCATCTCTTTTAAGGTATCGCACTTTTCTCTTTGCTTCTCTGCGTTTCAATTCTAAATTCTGTATCAAATTCTTCTCTGTTTCCTTCTGCAAACCATTATCAAGGGTTTATTTTGCCAAATCAGTTCTTGAATTTATGACAATTTCGGCCATGGAATTACTTCATCTGATGGTAGAAGCAGTATTGTTCCAATTTTTCTTAATGTCTAATATAATTTTTTCTTTTTAGGTGATTTTTTCCCTCGCTTCTCGGATTTTTTTTTCTCGTATTAGGTTAGGGTTTATGTTGATTTTCTGCCACAAGAAGTTGAAGCATGGCGATAAGAAATTTAATCTATTCAATGAAGGAGAAGAAGAAGCTCCCCGCAATTATTCAATACCTAAAATGGTTAGTACTTATAATTGGCAAGTATAATTTTTAACAAAATCATACAATTGATTCTATTCAACTGAGTTTCTATCAAGCCAAACGACCTAAGTTTAATTTTTCATGTAGGGTAATTTTTCCCACGTACTGTATCTAATTTCAGACTCTTTGTTTTTCTGATACAGAAACACTGACCTATTAATTATGAATCAGGTTTTTCTACCATTGTGTGTATGTGGTCATAATCAAGTTACACTGAACTTTGTGTTTATTGATTAATGATCTATGTGTTTATTATGTGGGCGGTCTTTAGAAAACTGTAGACAGGTTTAACAACACAATCAGTAGGATGTGGTTTGATTGTTCATGTTTGTCTAGGCTCTAGATGATGACAAGATCGACAGGAGGAACTTATTTCCTATATCGATAAGAAAAGGAAGAGAAACAAATGGGTACTTTATCAAGTCTCTTGCGATATATATAAAGATGTTCAAATCCGTCTATTGGATATCATCTGAAGTAATTTGTTTTGTCTTTCTCTTACAAGTATATTGTGTGATTGCAGAGTTTGTTATGCTCCTGGTGAGAAGAAACAACTCAAACCTCCAAGAGACTTTTAGTTTGACGCTGCTAAGCTCTGTTATTCATTTTGATTAATATTTAGTCATGCTTTTTAGTCGCTTAGGTAGTTGTTACCACTTTGTTTTTGTTAGATCTTTGTGCTTCGATTTAATTAGTGAAATTAAGCTTACAAGAATAGGGCGAGCGAGCTCAAAATATTTGTTCGCCTGAAGCTGGAGGACCTTGAACTATTTAAAGTGAAGGTTGTATGGTTGAAATTGCTGAAGGATTTGGATGTCCAGAAAGACGAAGAATGGGTCAGGTAAGAACACAAATTCTATTATCAGCTAATTGCAATATGGTATTGAGAAGTATTTGTATAGATTTTTAACACCTGAGACATCACAAAATGTCAGCTAATTGCAATTTGGTATTGAGAATTATTTGTAGAGATTTTTAACACCTGAGACATCATAGTCACTCTACGACTTTGAATTGGGATAACATAATTGAGTAAGAGAAACTTACACTTAGTTATAGCAACGCGTGTCCTCTCTTTTCAGAAAACATTAGTAAAGAAACTATTAATCCGAACCACCATTCGTAAGGCTAAGTACGGTGATGTCCTATTCCAAACTGCGGTGCAAGTGATATTGCTTCAATGCGACAACATGGTAAGTGTACATTATAAAATGCTACATTTGACTTTAACAATTCTTGTTAAATTTATGTAGGACAGACATTCACTTGCACAGAAAGGAACAATTGATAATTTAATTATAGGCAAGATATTGTTAGTTTAATTTTAGGACCAAGGAATTTCATTATATAATGCCTCAGATGCTGGCCAAGGTGCACAATATTAGGGGAAATTTGACTACTGACATTCCCTTGATGTAGTGTTAATCTTTGGACTTTCAATATAACTTTCCTATATTTTACAACATTGAGTCTTCGATTTTGCGATATTCATTTGTTTGATAAGTGATATATATTTTGGCTTTCAAATTAAAGTTCTCTGATATGGTTTTGCACCTCTAAATTCCATAAATTTATCCCATGTTTCTGAATGCGCATTGATCTTAGTGGTACAAGCCTGAGGAGTTAATTTTTTTTAAAGTGGTTCAATGTATTTAATGTTCTTATCGTTTGTGTGTTTCTGTGTTTTGTAGGTCAGTTGTATGGCTCAAATTATATCGGTAGAAGACATATTATTTGCGCCGATTCTTAGCCGAGGACATCGTGTTTGAGCCAGGATTGATGGGTGAGAATCAAAATACGATGTGATTTTGGAAACTCGGTACCAGATGTGACTACTGATGTATTAGAGTTTCCAGTATTACATTGCATCTTGGTTGCTCATATTGCCTCCAGATGAATTCAGATCTAGGGATGGTACGTTCTTATGCGAATGTAAATTTTGGTTTTCATAGAATCAATTTGGACTAAAAAATTTGTTTGTATGATTAGCTCACTCACTTGGTGTTTCGTATTTTTAAGGTCTCTTTGAATTAATGCCAACTTATTTTAATGTTGTGTAAGGAAAACATTATTTTAATGTTGTGTAAGGGAAACAAATAGTATCCGCTGGTGAAAAAGATAATAAACGATCGGTCCTTGGGCGAGGCGAAGCCGAGCCACACCAAATCAAAAATGCAGCTAAAAGAGTAACCTATTACTTACGTATTATGTAAATACTTCTCAAGAGGCTAATTATAAGCTAAAAGTATTGTTTTGAAAATGCTTTTGACTAATTATAAGCATAACCTCATGTTTTGTCGGTTTGGAATCATTATTCTAATTTCAAGGGTTGTATACTCAATAATTAATGCAAAGTACTGTAATAATAGGCTACTGATCATAATTATCAAGGTTATCAAGGTTCTGTTGATTCTTACACTTTCTTTTGTTCTGTTGATCATAATTTATCAAGGTTATCTAGAATTTTCTGTAATATTGTTTATTCTAATTTCTATTATTGATAAAGAAATCATAACCTTATCAATGGTTGTACATTTCTAATCACCATTCAACCGCATAAATACGATTATGATGGAACATAATCGCTTACACCTGAATTTTTTTCATATTTAAATCTAAATTTAAATTTTATCTTCATATTTATGGTTCGCCAAATCAAAAATCCTAAGAAACGGGCACACCAAATCAAAATCTGGATGGGGGGAGGCCGGAGCCGAGCTTTACCCAAATTGGGTCCGGGCGAGGCGAAGCCGAGCTTTATCAAATCAAAAATATGGTTCAAAGAAAGATTTTCAATGCGTAGCATAGGCATACAACAATATTAGTTCAAATAGGTACATGGCGAGATGAAGCCGAGCTTTACGAATTCAAATCGGGACAGGGCGAGCGTTATCAAATAAAAAATATGGTTCAAAGAACGAAAATGCCCGAGCGTAGCACGGGCACAAAATCTAGTAAATATAAATAAATAGATACACCACGAGATTGTTTGAAATCCCAATAATATCGACAAAATCTATGAAGTTTCTTTTCATCCAGCCTGTGCACATCATAGGGAGAATACGAATCATTTCGCTTAATTGGTAGAGCTACGTCGCTGATAACATATTGTAAAATGGAGAAAGAGGAGAAGAAGACACAAAGTAAAGGGAGAAAGAAGAAAGATTTCTCATTAGATGTGTAGAATTACGAGGGTTTATGTATCTATTTATAGGGATAGAAGAAACCCTAAACTTAGACACAAGGGCATCTTAGTAAATAAATATTGGTTTATAACAAAACCCAGCTAACTAACAAAGAACTTTCCCAATTTATTGTCCACATAGATCCTTCACAAAATTGGTTAAAAAGACCAAAATCAACAATTCCTGGTGAAAAAGACATGTAAAATTTGATATTGTTTAAATGGACGAGAATGTAAAAGTAGCCAGGATGTAAATAGTTTCATCCTATCCATTTTCAAATACTTTTTCTTATTTTTAATTTACATCAGGATGCATCTAGTTTCATCCTCACTCTTTTTTAAGTTTAAGCCAGGATGAATCCAGTTTCATTCTTGCTATTTTTTGGTGTCCATTTCACCCATACTAATTTTTACTCATCCATTAGAACCATGTTTTAAAAATATTTGGAAAAATGACCCATTTTCCGTAGATCCTTTTCATGGGTTCTAAATTTTTGGATCAGAAAAGGACTTGAGATGTAATTCGCTTAATCACCAGACCAGGCCCACATAAAAAATGGTGTGTTCGAATTCGAATTTGTTTCTTTGTGTCCAAATGGTCCAACTGATAGAAGCTGGAAGGAGCTTCCATATCATTCTACTTAGGGGTGTGCATAAAATCCGGAACCGCGTATTTCATCCGCAACCATCCGCAAAAATGCGGGTGAAAACCAATCCGCAATCATCTATGGGCCGGACACGGGTGAGTTCTCAAATCCGCAAGGTTTTGCGGTTTGGTTGCGGTTGGTCTTGTAAATCCGCGGATTCACCTACACCGTAGGATAGTAAGGGAATTTAATAAAATTACTGAGGATAATATTGGAAGTTTTAGTTTTATATATAAACTTCTTTATCCTGAGAGAAACTCAGAAACCTAATTACAGAATTTTCCAACTCCTGTCTCTCTTCCATGATTCCATCGATCACCTAAGAGCAAGTCTTATGGTGGAATCCATCCATCTTCCATCTTCCACGCCACCCCAACACTTGGAACTGTGGATGGAAGCGCATGTGTAATGGTGGAATAGTAGAAACGTTATTATTAATGGAGTTTTACGCCATTATTAATAGCGCTTGACCACGTCAACGGTCAAACCGCTAATAACAATAGCGCTAAAACGCTAGTAAGAATAGCGTGTTTTGAGTTATCTATACAGGAAGAACACGGGCATACCCCCTGTTCGTCTTCTTCTTCACATTACTCCTCTTCTTCTTCTTCTTCTCACAAAAAAAAAAAACCCCAAATCCCACTCCATTATTTTTTTCTCCAACAAGAAGGTCATTGAATCAGTGAGAAAGAAAGTTGGATCATCAAAGAGCCTGATTTGTTTCCTATTTATAAACAAAGTAAGCATCTTTATCTAATTTGAGAATTAGGGGTTTAATTTTGAAATTAGGGTTCATTGAGTTCTACTTTTAATTTGAGAATAGGGGATTTTATGTGTTCTACTGTTAATTTGAGAATATGTTTCAACCGGTTACATAAAAAATTCCCAAAATTGAAAATTAGGGTTTCAATTCTTGTATTTGGGTTATTTAGTTGCATGTATTGGGTCGAACTCAACTATGGTTGATTCTTGATGCAGGTACCCTATTCTTTATTCAAAATGAATGATCTTATGACCAAATCAATCACAAACTAGGGATACTTCAATTTCTCAATTTGATTAAGAATACAAAGAGAGGTTAGTTGATTTGTAAATTCCTTGTAATATTGTTTACATAATTTGATATTGTTTACATGATATTGTTTGATGAATGACTAATTTGACATGAAACTTAGGGTAATATAGTTTCAAGAGGTTAGAGAACAAACCCTTTGACATGAAATTACCATGTTTTACATTATGTAAACAATTTAAGTGCATTGTGTGATTGTATTATTTTTATTTGATGATTTTGTATATATATGGATGTGTGTATGATCTTGAGTTCAAAAGAACCGGATGAGAAACATATATCTACAAGTATAGACCCACTTGATACACAACATGATATCACGTTTAGAAGTAATCTAGAAGACCTTGGGGATTTACATAATCGTGTGGTGGTTCATGAAAGTGCTAGTCAAGTTCTTCAAAATTCCGGCCTTGCTTGATTTTTTGAAATTAGAATTAAGAGAGCTGATCAACAACTAGCTTATGCAATCATAGAGAGGTGGTGGTATAGCACCAATTCATTTCATTTCCCAAACTTTGAAATTGGTTTCACTCCTTTAGACTTTGTTCACTTAACCAGAATTCTTATTGGAAATGGTCGTAGAAGATTGGAACACGCCGCTACAAGTAAATGGAAAACTAAAGAAAACAACAACTAGAGGATACCTACTTTAGACCTATGCATGGGTATGCACACTACAACAAGCACTCACCTGATTTTCCTATTAGTTTCCTCGCAAACTATATCAAGGACAATCCAATTAATGATAAAAATTGGGAGATTGTGACTCGATACTTCTTATTATGGGTGATTTCAAAAGTTTTATTGGCATGTACCACTACAAGAGCAAGCAAAGGTTGGATCGCTTCCTTGCGTGATTTGAATGCGATTAGTAATTATGATTGGGGTTCGGCTTGTTTTAGTCACTTGTATAGTAGCATGAGTGCGGTTCCTAGAGGTGCAAAAAACATGTGTGGAATGTCGATGGTTTTAGAGTATTGTTTTTACATGTATTTTCGTACTTTGACGCCTTTTCTCCAAGAAGGTGTATCGACTGATGTATGGTCTACAATTATGATATTTAAGAAAAATAGTCTAGTGAAGTTGCAAAGGGGTACTTCTCAAAGAGTGGCTTTCTATAATCCGGAAAGCGATACTAGTATCATGTATCTTGGTGAACGGTTTTTAAGGCAAACAAGGGGATTAATAACAATTCCAAGAAGTCCACGTGAACGTTTGGAAGACCTTGCTACCCCCCATGATCCTATTGATGTGGTTGAAGGACGAGACTATAAGCATGTTGATCGAGCATGTATGTGTGTGGTGGTGGAAGCAACAATCTATTGGATTTTTGCTCCCGAGAAATATATCGTCAAGAAAACGAGAGATGAAGTTGGAGCTCAAGTACTCAAGATCCGACATTTAAGGTGAATCAGCCCCCCAATACATCCATCACGGTATAAGTATGACAACGTCTCACAAGCTTCACCTGAATTTCCTAGAGTTTCTTTCTGTACCGTACATTCAGACAGTGAAGGCAACCGTGTTCAAGTGCCTTTACAAGCACCCGATCCTCCTCCATTTACATATGATGTTAATTGGGGAACAAGGGTTAGTAATTTTTGGTTTTAACTCCTTCAATTATTTTGTTTGCCATATTATTATGATTTTATTTACACATTAGAAGTTCCTTAATATATTTTCTATCATGATGTTTCTTTTCAGGAGCAATGGAAAGATTTTGCGCATAGGTTGGCGATGTTAAATCTTGCAAAGGACCAGCATTGGTTTGAAATAGATCGTGCACGTGCTCTTGGGGAAGGATCGACGTCAACCCAATCATGTTATGATCTTAGAGACAACTCTCAATGGTCAAGCCGTAAAAGACCAGCCACAAGTCAATCAGATGATGCACATGGTCATTATGTTCCACAAGATGAAGTAGTTCCAGAAGTAGTTCCACAGTCACAAATAACTCAATTGATGAATAGTGGTGGGATTGGTTTAAGTGAAGATGAAATGGCAAGGATGTTAGGATTAAGTGATTAAGATGAACTTGTCTTTTCTTTGGTATGAAACTTGGATGTGTTTTCTTTAATGAACTTGTCTTTTCTTTTGTACGAAACTTGGATGTGTTTTCTTTAGTGAATGTGTGCCTGAATGTCTTCTCTTTTGTATGGATGTTTTTTCTTTTGTATGGATTCAAAAATCTTGGAATGCTTACAATATTTGAGTTTTGTTTACAGGTGCAATATGGATGATGAAAATCCGTTAAGGAGTTATGTACTAATGACGTATGGTATCGATTTTAGCATTGGTGATGATAGTGAGGAGAGAGCAATTGTGGTGTACCAGTATATGACTCAAAGAATGCATAGGCTCTTCCAACCGGTGCCTCAAAAAGTATTGACAAGACAAATGGTGGACATGCAACGAGAGGACGGAGATGCAAGGATGATGCATGACTACTTTGGACCTAACGGTACTTGGGGCCCTAAGAAGTTCCACCAACGTTTGGGTATGTATTGACCTCTTTTCTTACGTATTCTAAGTGAAATAGTTGTTGCGGATCCTGCATTTGATTTCCAAGTTGATTGCACCGGAAAACTTGGTCACTATCCCCACATGAAGATGTATGCCGTAATGAAATGTTTGTGTAAAGGCATAGCCACTGATAGCACAGATGATTATGTCCGTATGGGAGCGCCGACCGTCTATATGTATATGAAGAGGTTTACCAGGGTAATTGTTCTCCACTTTGGTCCAAGGTACATGCGACTTCCTACAAGAGAAGACACGGAATGATTATTGGCAGAAAATGCGGCTAGAGGGTTTCCTGGAATGCTTGGAAGTGTTGATTGTATGCATTTCGGTGGAAGAATTGTCCAACAAATGACGGGTACATTAAAGTGGTCATGAGAAAAAACCTCCCATGATCTTCAAAGCCGTGGCATCATATGATCGGTGGTTTTGGCATGGTTGCTTTGGAATGCCAGGGTCGAACAACGACTTGAACGTCTTGGCTCAATTTCCACTTTTTGATAAGATGGTTAATGGTTTAGCAACTCCTTGTAACTACCGCATCAATGGCCACGGCTACGAAAAGGTTTATTACTTGGCGGATAATATATATCCACGATTGTCTTGTATTGTGCAGTAATTCAAAAATTTTCTTCCAAATCAGCTAGCTAATACGTTGTTCAATAGATACCAACAAGCGAAGAGAAAGGATGTTGAAAGGGCTTTTGGAACTCTCCAAAACAAGTTCCAAATAACAAAATAAGCCAGCATTTTACTGGGATAGGGAGGATATAAACTTTATTATCAAGGCTTGTTTGATTTTGCATAACATGGTCATTGAGAATGAAAGACGTAACTTAGATTGGGGTGAAGTCGTGAACGAACCAATACGACAGGTTACTAGAATACCGAGGTCATACCACGAGTTAAGGAATGACGAGGCATATCTCCAACTCCGCAATGATCTTGTTCAACATATTTGGATATGACATGGACTAGGTCTCAGAGACAGTGAAATGCCACCAGATGATCTTGACGGTTCGGATGGTGAATTCGATCCTACCGATGTTTACCCACCAGAACAACTTTAGTCTTTTTTCGTAAGATTTCGAATGAACTTTCAGTATGTAAGCAACTTGGTTGCAATCCTATGATTTCTAGATTTTAAAATTAAGAAATATTAAGATTTTCATTGTTTTCAAAAGAGAAGAAAAAAAACCTAAGTATGGAACTTGAGGAATTGGCTTAGGTTCTGGATGTTTTTCAAGAAAAGCGCTATTAAGAATAGCGTTTGGCACTATTAAGAATAGCGTTTCATTTATAACCATTAGATCTTTAACGGCTCCTTCTAATCAACGACTTACAAAAAAACGCTATTAACAATAGCGTTTTAACAGCTATTTTTTTGAATTCGAAATTTTCCCTATAAATTGATCACTTCTCAGCTCAGACCAAAACCTTTCAATCTCTAGATGTTTTTCTCCATCTTCTTAAAATTCATTGCAATTCAGACTTTTTGTTTAACCATGGCAAAATATGCTACACCCGAAGATGTTGCAATCACCAAAGCTTGGATAAGCATTACACTTGATGGTGTTCTTGAGTTGATCAAAAATCTAACCAAGTTTTGGGAGCGGGTATTCGATACCTATGTAACCACTTTGGGAATAAGTATGATAAGACCTGTTCATAAGTTGCAGAATAGACTTGGTACCTTGAAAAAAGATGTCAAAAAGTGGGTTGGTATCTTAAGAAATTTCATAGAAACAATGCAAGCGGATGTGGAATTGATGATCTTGTAAGCTTTATTAAGATTTCTTAATGTATATCATTTTGTTTTATTGAAGGATTTCTAACTTGGGTTTTTGTTTGTTTTTTGTAGGATAGAAAAGCTAGATTGGAATATAGTAAGGTTAGCAAGGGAAAACCTTTTAGAAATGAAGAGGTGTACCGACTTTTCAAAGCCCATGTTCCCGGATTCAATCCCGAAGAATTTGATCCTACCCAAAATGAAGAAGATGAATCAGATAGTGTTAATGCTTCAACAAGTAGTGCTCCGACAAGAAGCGACCCAAGATGGCATGAAGAGGATGGCCCTCGTCGACCAACGGGAAAAAGGGCTCAACAAAGGGAAGCTTCGGAGCTATCGGCCATCAACGACGGAACCAACCGTATTTTGAAACATTTTAGTGAAGAGAATGCAAAGAAGATGGCAAGGTTGGATGTACAAGAAGAATATTTATTAATCACAGAGACAAACAAGAAATCCTTGGATTTAGCTTTGGAGAAACATGAACTCGAAGTGTTGGATGTGGTGGTTGAGACCTTGCCAGAATGGAAGCAGCAATTTATGTTGGATAAACAAAATAAGATTTTGGAAAAACATGGTTATCCTCCTAGAACACTTGGTACAAACTATGGTTATCCTAGCACTAGCAATGTTCGTCATTTCAATATATGAAACCATGTAGCTTATGGAACTATGTAGCTTCATTTATGTTTTTTTTTTTTTTTTTTTTTTTAAATTTGATGTAGTGGAATCAATGTAGTTGAAGTATTTTTAGTATCAATCAAGTTTCAATTTCATTCAATTTTATCTTCTTTTTGATTCAATTTCATTCAATTGTATATTAAACCAAAAAACTAGGTTGTTCAAGAGGAAAAAATGAGAGACTAGAAAAAAGACTAAGTATAGAATAGGAGAAGTTGAGTGGCTCCTGGATGTTTTTTGGGATTAGCGCAGTTAAGATTGGCTTTTGGCGCAAATAAGAATGGCGCTTAACGCTATTCTCAATTGCGTTTTATTC
Organism: Papaver armeniacum; assembly: GCA_023531295.1. Taxonomy (NCBI): domain Eukaryota; kingdom Viridiplantae; phylum Streptophyta; class Magnoliopsida; order Ranunculales; family Papaveraceae; genus Papaver; species Papaver armeniacum. The sequence continues at coordinate 151,156 of JAJJWW010001940.1, read as the reverse complement.
TACACCATTGGATTCTCAACGGCTCCTTCTAATCAATGACTCAAAATAAACGCCATTATTAATGGCGCTTAACGCTATTCTCAATAGCGTTTCAACGGTCAGATTTTCAAAATTAAAATTTATCTATAAATTGGCTTCTTCAACACAAATCAAACCATCCCAAAATCTCAAGATTTTCTTTGCTCATATCTCTCTCAATTTTATATTTTTAATTCCAAACCTTCTTTCAATCAAGTTCAAGTATGGCATACACTACAAATGAAGATGTTGCAATCACCAAATCTTGGATGAGAATTAGTCTCCAACCAATTGTTGAACAAAATCAAGGAGTCAACAACTATTGGGAAAGGGTGCTTCAAGCCTTTGTAGAAGAAGCGGGTGGTAATGAAAACGGAAGAACAAGACAAATTATTCAAAATAGGTTTTCGGTGATAAAAAGCAAATCAAAGTTTACATGGGTATCATACATTCAATTTATGCAAATATGCCCGAAGGAGGATGGGCGTTAGAAGAAGTTGTAAGTATTATTCAATGGAACCTCTTATTTTTCAATTATTTACATATTTTAAGTCATTAATTTTCTAAATGAGAGATTATGTTTATTTATTTTGTAGGAGGCACATGCTAGAACTCTATATTCTCAACAAAACAACAAAGATTTTGCATTTGATCATGTGTACCAAATTCTTAAGAACCATCCCGCTTTCGGAAATTAAATATCGTGATCTTACTGATGATGAAGTGAACTTTGAGAAATGATGAAGCTTGACAATGAAAATCGGATAATGTTAAATTCTAAAAATTAGTTATATTAATCCATGTAATGTCGCTTTTAGTTTTTTTAATCCATGTAACTTAATCTATGAAATGAAAATTAGCTAATTTATATCCTGTTTCAATTGCAAATTTATAAATTTTGTTTTGTAATTTTAAATTTTTTTTATTTTCAATTTATAGGTAAAGAAACAGGAGTGATGTGAGTAGAGTGTAAAAATAAATAAGGTGAAACGTTATTGTTAATAGCGCACAACGCTATTGTTAATGGCGCTAAGAAAACGCTGTTGTTAATAGCGCTAAACGCCATTCTTATTAGCGCTTGACTTACGCTATTTAGATTAGCGTTCAGCGCCATTCATATTGGCATTTCTTGTCCTCTACCGCGCCAATCTTATTGGCGTTCAGCGCTATTCTTATTGGCATTTCCATGGATTCCACGGATCCTTCCACCAAACTATGGAACCTTGCTTGGATTTTCTGTGAAAAACCCCAACTTGGAAGCCACTAGACTTGACATTCCATGAATTTTCCACGCTTGGAATAGGTTGGATTCCACCGTAAGACTTGCTCTAATTACAGAATTTTAATTATGTTTTCCAAATTCGTTAGTTCCTCTCATTCTCGGTAAGAGGTACTCTTTTCTGCTGCTGGTGGTGGAATTATTTCTTCCTTCAAAGTTCTCGCTGGTTCTTCTTTTTCTTAGACTTGTAAGTTACTTATTATTTTCAATCTAGGGTTTTCTTTTCTGTACTCCAACATTCATATCTTCCGTCAAAATTACTGATTGATTGATTATTATTCATGGAACATAAAATTTAGGGTTTAAAACCTTTTTTCTGGTTCCTCCCAATCTTTTCATTGTCCGTGTGCTTTTAATTTGGATCTGTGAAATTAGTACTTTGATTATGGAGTTGTTGCGTTTGCATGTGCTGTGTGTTTTGATTTCTTGATGTGGGTTTCTTCAATTTTGTTTGTGGGTGAAGTTGGTGTGCCCTTTTGGGGGAATTTTGTGTATGTGTAGATTGGGAACTTTGCCCCATAGCTTTAAGCATCAAATAAGTTAATGGGTACTAGTTTGTATTGCAGTTGTTAAAATTTTTGGGTTTTCCCTTGTTGCAAGAAGGGATTTGCTTACATTGTTGGTTAGGTTACATAGGTCGTCAGTGTGGAATTTTGGATATCCCCTATCAGTGAAAGTTAGATTAGATAAGGTCAGTGTAGCTCAACTCCTTTGATTGTTTGTTTGTTGTCTGGTTGGTTTCTTGTTATGGGTTTCTTCCAATTTGTTTGGTGGTGAAGCTGGTGGCCTTTTTGAGGTTTTGTGTATGTGTAGATTGGGAACTTTGCTCCGTTGGTTAAGTATCAAAGAGTTCTCAAACTTTGGGTGCCATTTCAATATCCATGTTCATAAATGAACGTATGTGCTAAACTGTAGCTATTTGTTACCTAGGCTGGTTATTGCATTCATATGCCTGGCAAAGATAAGATGCTCGGTGTACTCTTAAAACATCCAGACCTTGTTAACAGAAACCAATTACTAGCAGAATTTTAACTGATACTACATGTCACCGAAAAGTAGATTTGTAGATTTGACGCCAGGAGGATGTATAACTGATTGCATTGCTGTATGTTTTGTAAATCTGTTGATTGCATTGCTAAGAAGTGGTGTAAATAGGTCTATCTGATGTGTTTTGTACTAGTGATTGGCAATTGGTAAGCAGTTTGTTTTATTTAAGTAAACAGTTGGCTTAGGGAGGGGTTCATGGCGTATGGGAATTTACCTCTGGTTGCTTGGTTTTCGGCAATGTCCAAATGTCTCTACATTTTGTTTTATATTATTCACATTTTCGGGCCTGATAGATGTGGGCTTGCCTCCCGGCACCAATGTCTTATAGTATTCCATTAGCACTTTTGGGACTCTCGCTCTCCTACTCACAAATGGAGTGTACTACACGATGAGTTCAGATACCTTGTTACATTTTCATTATAACCATCATTTTGTTTCTCGTGTTTTGTTGATCACCTGGTCTATAACTCCTTCTCATTTTACAGATGCGGAAGAAATCTTGAAGGAAATTCCGGACATATCTATTATGGATTGAATGAACTAGTACTCAAATCCAATGACTCTTTTTTGGCAGCAAAAGTTCCATTGGCTTGGCACCAGACTTGTTGTTGCATTTGATAGTTTACCTTCCGTTGTTGCAAGTATTAGTACTTTTTTGTTTTCGTTAAAAAAAAAACTCAATACTCTTTTGTGTGAACTGTTAACTATCTTTTGTGTTAAAATCTAGTTTCTGAACTTAGTCTTTTTGTTTGTTTTACTTTTTTTTTCCCCAGACTAAATACGCGGTTAATCCGCATCCGGCCTGTATCATCCGCTGATCCACGGATGTGAAATCCGCGGGTGATTGTGCCGGACACGGTTGGATTTTCCAAATCCGCAACTTTGACGGTTCGGACGCGGGTGACCCCTAATCCGCAACGGACGCAACCGTCCGTCCGTTGCACACCCTAACTCTACTCACTGTTAAAAAGTTTATGCATCTCCAGCCCTTAACGATTACATCAATGTCGTTGGGCAGAACCCATATGATGTTTACAAAAAGTAACTCCAGATGCTAGAAGAGATAGGGTAGTGGAAGAAACCCTTTGCGGCTGGCCTATCTCCAAAAAGTAATATGCTATATAGTCTCTTATGTGCTGATAAATTGTTAATAGGTCACTTAGAAATTGGGTGGTTCTAGGAATCCGATACTACTAGGGTCTCCAACTTCTATACGATGGACCTTTCGCCCCATTCCATCTTCTCTCACTTTCAACATTCTCCTTTTCTTCAATATATATTCCATTTCAAAAAATTAACTTATGCTCCAAGAATCATATACCGATCACTATTAGGAATCCAAATTTATGGTCCAACAACTTGTCTAAGCTTGTTTGGCATCCGTCGTTGCTTAACATCATTTTCCAAAATATTTTTTCTTTCTAAATTTTAGAATTTAAATTGTCGAACCCTATGTTGGACCACAAGTAGTCACTCCATTACTAGATGCCGCTACTCAAGACAATTAAAGCGGAGATTGGAGAGTTCTGTATTTAGAGGCGAAGCCATGACTAGTCGCTCATTTTCATATCTCTGTTTATCGTATTTGTGCACAAACTAACTAAACCCTTTTGGACAAATGCAAATCATATTAACCAATGGCTAAATGCAATGTAGGCATGGGAAAAAACTTGGAGTACAAACATTGTGGACGGCTAGTGTTTGGTAAACTGACACTCACTGGCTAATAATTTGAAAGCACTAAAAAGTACTAGTTGAGATGAAAAACCACGGATGGACCGATCAGAGGGCTAAAGTGATGGTAGGCTGGTAGAGCCCAATTAGCTCTTTGGCCCATTACAACTTCAAATTATGAATCGGGAAGAACCCTAATTTGGGGCATACAAAAAAATTTGGGGGCATACGAGATATTATGGCACCCAATGCAAAATTATAAGGGCTGCCATAATGATGCTTAAGTTACTATAATACCCCTGCCTAGTTTAAATTACATTACTACCCTTCCACTTAATTAAATTCTAATCCTAAAACTCTCCCACTAATTAACCCATCCCCTAATTAACTAACCACCCACTAATTAACTCACTAACCATTACTAAATAACCCTTCTCTGACACTCTTCTTCTCATCTTCTTCTCCAAAACACAAACAAAATTCTGAAAATTTCTTTGTTCGATTAAGTTCTCGATTACACAAATTAATGACACATCGTGTTAAGCGATGCCCCAGAAATATGGTGCCAATCCTGGTGTTGCTTCTGTAGCATCTCAATCTAGGGTTTTAGAAAAGATGGTGATGAAGAGGATAGTGGATTGATTGGTATTGGAGAGCGAGAAATAGAGCATGATTCTTTAAAATTGCACATAGAAAGGTATTTCCCACAAACCCATTGCTTGGTTTTTCGTATTTCGTTGATTTCTGACATGTAATCGATGATTCCTCTAGGTTTTGGAAGTTCCAGAGTAGTGTTCGGTTGAAATTTAGCAGCCGACTTCTTTTTTTTTTTTTGCGGCACGAAGAACAGTTCGACTTATGTTTTGAAAATCGATTGCGCCGAACCTTTGTGTTCGGCTTATAATATTTTTGTATGATAATGCGTCGAACTGTTGGGCACATTGTTCGGCTCATTTTGATAAGTATCGAATGTGCCGAACTTTACTCATGTATGGCCAATAGTTTCCTATAAACTTGTCCATTTATAGGTGACTTATCACATTATTTAGTAGAGTCATATTTATTTAGTTTGGAAAATTAATTAAGGTGTATCATTTGTTTTAGCACCCATCCGGGAAAATTCAAAGAGAAGCTTAAAAGGAGAACAATGGAAGTGACTCCTTCTAATTCAAGAACTCCCAAACCTCGAGGTGGTGGCACCAAAACTTGCATGCAGGGAAAAGGCGAAATGACACGGGTGGATGTTTGCCTGTAGAACAAGAGGTTGATAATGACGAAAATAAGGGTGTAGTATGAGGTGATGATGAAGATGGTGGTGGAGGGGGAGGACGGGATGATGAATATGGTGGTGATCGCGAACCTCTAACTTGATTTTTCTTCTCAAAATTGATGCATGTCGCTTTAGACCTTTGGATGTATTTTTTTATGATGTGGAAGATAATATGAATGATAAAATGTCGTGTAAAGAGATGATAAAAATTGAAAGATCTCTTCTTAAGGATTTTCTTATATAGAGCTCTCAAAGTTAGGCTTTAGAATCCTTCCGAAACCGTTTCTCCTTGAGATAAAAGTCAATTTTGCGTCCAAACATGTCCCGATCAAAGTGTCGGGTTGGGCTAATACCTTGCCAACCTTTCCTACCGAACCTAACAAGTGAAATTTACCCTGGTTGTCGAGGTTCGGCTAAATCGATTAGATTACTTTTAAGCCGAACTTATCTCTCAGAAACACTTCGAAAATCTTGATTTTAAGGCTCCGAGTTCAGCTAACTCGTGATGATGAGTTATCACAGACCGAACTTATCTCTCGTACACTCAAGTTTTTAGATTTTATTTTGGCCGTAACTTCTTCGTCCGATGTCGGAATGGCCTCATTCTTTTTGCGTTGTTTTCATCTTTTCGTTCTCTTGACGATGACGCTAATATCTCATTGATTTGAATGAGTTTAATTTTGACCTTAATGTTCTCCATTGGTAGACTTCACTATTGTTTGGGGTTAGGTTAAACTCATTCGCAATACTATTTGAAAGCCGATCTTTAAAGTTCGCTCATTCGTGTTTGAATTGAAAAGCCGAACTACTTGTCATATATGCGTTCGGCTTATTGGGGACTAAAATTATAAGCCGAACTGTTCTTATTTATCAAGGTTCGATACAAATTATCCGCTCGAACCTAACTCGTTGCCCAACTACATAAAAAAAAATCAAAACTTTTGGTGAATTCAAGCTACAAAACAGGACATTAAACAACGTCTACAACCATACCTATGTATTATTAGCATTGGGTTCCTCATCCATGTACTCATCTTCGGGATTTGGCTCCAAAAAGTCATCATCTTGAGCTTGAGAAAAAAGTTTGAGTTTGAAATTGAGTTTGGGTAAAATTATTTTCATAATTCAACAAATAAGCCATCTCCGGATCTCCATCGTAATTGATATGTTAGCTTTACGTGATGAAGATTCACCTTCCTCAGTCGAATTTGTATCACACATCTCTCAATAATCACAAAGATCACAAAGAAAAAAAAAATTCCTCCTTCCCTTCTTCTTTCCTCCTTCTTCTTTGTCTAAAATAAGTCACTAATTATCTTTAAAAAGATAATAATTATCCTAAATTAACACTAAACTAACTACAATCATTAACAACTAATTTAACACTAATCTCAGAAGGGTATTTTCGCATTTTTGAAAAGAGGGGGATAAGGGCCACCCTAAAAATACTATTAGCACCCTTTTTTTGTCTTATTCCGTATGCCCCCAAATTTTTGTGTATGCCCCAAATTAGGGTTCATCGGGAAAGTTAGGTTTTAATTCCAAACCTATATAAGCTATCAGACAGAAAACAAGAAAGAGAAAAAAACGGATTAGGAAACTTAGGTTTTTATTTCAAGCCTATTTAAGCCATCGGACAAAAAAAGAAAAAAAAAGCGAGAGAGAGTTTGTTTTGTGTTTTATCTTTTTATGGCATAATTAATTTGGGAGCCGATTTTCAGAGTTTGCCCTAGATTTTTTCATTGATACAAGGAGAGCTTCAACGTGGTGGTGACATTTTTCAATGTTGTAAGTAACCTTTTACTTTGTTTATCCACAAGCAACTAATTGTTCAATATAGGTTGTGGAGGATGCGAATTTAAACAATTAATTTCTTATATTTATTTGCTTGCTTCTTGGTGCTATATGCTCGATTATTTCTCTTCCAAAAAGCTTTGTTTTAATTATAATTTGATTAATTATTGACACACATGTCGTATTTTTGTTACAACATTAATTATATTTTCCCAGACATGAGATTAGTTTCGATATTATCCTCGTAAAAAGTGTGTTCCTATAAAGACAAAACGATGTCAAGTCCCTCTAAATTGGATTTTTCGGCCTCGACATACTTGTAGCAGATTCTAGATGGCGAAGCTCACTTCAGATCCTAGGCAATAAAATTATTAAGACAACTAAAGAATCCTTGAGGATCGTTCAAAGGTTTTGATTTTCCTTGGAGGTTACCTCGACGAGGTCTTAAAGTCCCCATATCTAACAATAAATGACCCGTTACTCTTTCTGAGCGACACCAAAAGATCGTCTTGGTCACCAAAATTTTTTACTTTTCCATGTGCAGTTTATGAATGGATGCAATCAGGCGTTTTTCTAACTGTTTCTCGATTAAGAAGAGTGCACTCTTTAGTAGCCCTTCAGTGAGGATGTTTCTCCTTAAACGAGAAACAATTCGAGAAAAATGCCAAATTGCAGTTATTCGTACTTTGCGTGTGGAAAATAACAGTTTTTCTGGAGATCAAATCGATTTTTTATTTTCGTCAACATGGTATACGTGTCTTTCACTGTGAGATATTAGGACTTCAAGGCCACATCGATGTTATGACGAAGGAAAGTCAAAGCCTTGGAGCGATCCTCAAGGGATTTTTCTTTGTCCTTAATAATTGTATTGTCAAGGGATTTTGCACTAAGGTGCACTTCGGAGTCACGAAAAGTAAACCTTCCCGGATGCGTCAAGTGCCAAAAATTCCAATTTAGAGAGATTTGATGTCGTTTCACCGGTAAAAATTTATGCTAATAACATATCATGAAAGCTAAAGGAAAAGAAGTAGATGCTTTCTATTAATTGGTAGAATAAAAATATAACTAATTACTAAATCTTTATTTATGGGGCTAGACAAACTTTTATTTATAGAGTTAGACAGAAAAGCACACGATTGTAACAATCTTGAGTATGTTGATAGTACTTTTTTTTTTCCAAAGAGAGAAGTTTATATTAAAAGAGAAAAGCAATCAGGTGCAAATCAGGGATTTAGCTAAATAGGGATTCGGCTAAGCAAGTTACGTATGAATGGTTGTCTCCCAGTCATAAAAAATAGAAGCACCGTTAGTGAGCCTAAAAGTCTCATAATCGCGGCCCCATAAATAAAAACTATTTATTATTTATTTTCTTTTAGATTCAAGCCCAGCTCAGCTGGTCATCCCCATTCCCCAAAGTTGCATGCGTTCCAAAAGGTCCCAGGTTAAAGCCCCCAATGGCGTAATATTGCAGGAATTAACATGGAAAGTAGTGTTAGTTTGCCCCCCTTGTGACACAATTTCAGCCCCCATCTGTTTCGGCTCTCTTGGCTAGGTTACCCATGAGGCTCGTTGGTAGATTAGCACAACAACCTGTTCAATTAATGTAGTAGTATGTTGTTGGAGCTTAGCTTGTTAGGCTTCTGACTAGTTAATGTATACTATTTATCCGATAATAAAAGAAAACAAATTAGGTTTTAAAAAAAGGTTAATATATTAAGAAAAAAAATAAAAATCGTGCAAAAAGGATGTAAAAACAAAGGTCCAAAGAGCCAAGGACAAGGTCAAATTCATACAAATACACGATCCAACAGAGAAACCAAAAAAAAAAAATAGGAATATTCTAAAGATTTTTCTGCACCATTTCAAGAGAGCAACTTACCAAGCTATGCTATCAAGCAATCCATCCAAGCTCTCTCTCTTTCATAGGTTTCTGATATTTATCATTAAACTTACGAAGATACTTATATATGCCAGTTCTACGCTAGGATCTCCCATCCAAGCAGAAATTTTGTCAACTTGTTGAGCATTAGTCTTATGTATCTTGATAGGAATATCTGCAAGAGATTTTTCCTGCACCATTTCCATATCATCACCCGAATAACTACTATCTTCTGTGTCAATTGCGACAGTAGTATGACCTTCATCTTCAACCTGATCTGCCTGTTCAAAATCACCCTCTAACATGCTAAAAGAGTTCAAACAACCAACTGCCTTTTGCTTGTTTACTTGCGTTCTTATTCCTTCTGTTATAAGCTATCCAGTTTTCCTCTATTGGAAGAGTCTCCTAAGAAGAACATAGAAAAAGGTCATCCACAAACAGGAAAAATGTATACACCTCAATTCTCCTGGCTGCTAATGGCTGCTAATCCGATCCCCATTCACTGGTACCCCAATAGCAATGTTGTAGTTTTTTTTTATCTTAAAATATATATGTTATTGTTTGTTTATTTTTTGTTCTGGCTCCTCTCAGTTGGATCGATTCAACCATGAATTTCTTACTAATGATATGCTAATCCAAATGTTAAGCTGAAAGCAGACATTGAAGAATTATAGAACTAAAGAAACGTAATGCACAAGAGTGAAGCATGCATACCGCAACAGGCGAACTGGTGATGTTTGAGTAATAGAATACCTAATGATCAGGGTGTCAAATGGCACATAAATGTACTCCAGTTGATAACCAGCTATCCATACCAAAGGATGAATAGGAGTGACAACTTATTTGTTCATAAATCAATCGATATGAACAAATTAACACTTACAAATTTATATATATAATATCTACCTCTTTTTTGTTTGCAGCCACTAACCGCACAATAGTCCGGAAACTCAAAAGTAGGGGAAAATCGTGAGTAACTTTATCATCATCGGGTCTTTAAAAAATTTCATGCAAGTATGATATTGACATTTTTTGAGTGTCGACAGATAATTCTTTTTCATCCACAAAGAGGAGAATCGGATATAGATGTGAACCTCCAAGAAGTACCTATGGACTTCCTGTGTTCACTTGATGTAAGTTTCATCCGATCTGTTTCTCTATTCTCAAGCGTGATACACTTTTTATCAAGTGTGATATATAGAGAGAATGCATGGAAAATGCAAGACATAAATGATGATGACGGGACCATATTCATCTAGTTGCTGATTACTGTATACACCATAAAATACCTTGACACGTGGAGGGTGATTAGAAGCTGGAGCAAGATAATAATAAAACTGTATACTACCTTGACACATGGAGGGTGATTAGAAGCTGGAACAAGATAATAATAAAGCAACGCAACACATTACATCAATTCTAAGAGTGCTTAGAAACTAAGTTAATGTCATTGTTGTAATAAGCAAGTATCCCTTTTCCCTATAAAGCGGGGGGGGGGGGGGCTGGGTCGACTAAAGGGGAGTAAGAGATTGAAGGTTGAAGAGCCTTCATTCTCTGTCTTCCCTCTACTCAATACCGAAGGTTGAAGAGCCTTCCTTCAGCCTTCATTCTCTATCTTCCCTCACTCAATACCTTCACTGAACCTCATTTTCATCAATGGAGTTCATCAATCTTGTAACACCAATGAATAATAATACCCATCTTTCGTTACCTCGTGGATGTAGACACTCCGTTGTCGAACCACGTTAATTATTTGTGTGAATCTCTTGTTTTCCTGTTTATGCTTTATTTTTGATTTACTGTTTTATGGTTTGAATCAAGATCCAATGATCTTGTCCTTCTGATTGTGCTACTAGAAAAATGAGTAACAATTACACTGCTAATGGAAATTATGGAATATCCAGTTCTTCCTTCAGGGGAAATAGTGGATTGTTCCCTTATCCGAAGGCATATTCTCAGGTTCAATGTATGTATTCCACACACATTACCCCTTCTCAATTTCGTTTATCCTATTGAAAGTGTTCTTGTTTATTATTTATGTATTTTGCTCATGTCTCAAAACAGCACGGGTTGATATATTTTTCAATGAGAAATCGATACATCAGTAGGAATTTTCTTTTTCTTTTGGGATAATTGGACTTTAGTACTCTGGTTTTGTCCAACACTAGGCTTTGGTCTAATTTTTGTCCAATGTTAATGTTTGGTACCTGGACTTGGACATTGACCTACATTGACTAAGTTAAGTCTAATTTTAATTAATTTTGTGTATTTTTTTTTGTCAAGATTACAAATTTACCCTCAGATCCAACGATTCTTAGCAAAAACATCAAATCAATAGGACCCCAATTCATTACAACAAACCCATTTTTTTTCCCAGCTGACATCTTCTTCCCAATTCATCTTCTTGTTCCCTGTACGTGAGAATCACAAAGCAAATGACTCTAAAATCAACTGAATCATGAAATTGAAGTTCTATTTTCAACTCTGGGGTCTGTTTGATATTGTGATGTTGTTCTTAACTCCAATCTTGGTGCTGCTTCTGCTGGTGCTGTTATGTTCATGGCGATTTCTAGGTTTATTTTTTTTCTTTTGATTTTTCCTTCCTCCTTTTTCTTTTCCCTGTTTTCCTTATCTATCTCTATCTCGCGAGTTTATTGGAGAGGAGGACTAGGTGCCCGAGAAGTGATGCAGAAGCGGGTGTTAGATGATTTGAGAGAAGCGGATCTGAGATGTTGATGTTCATAGGTATAGAAGAACTGGTTATAAGGTGTGTTAAGAATCAAAGAAGAAATTTTTAGCTGGGGTTTGAGTTAATTTTGAATTTGGCAGTGAGATGATTTGATTCGAATTGACGGTGAAATTAGGGTTCTTATAGCTTCCAAATTAGGGTTATGAATCAAATAAGAAATTGGCAATTGGGGTTTCAGTTAATTTGGAATTTGGCAGTGATATGATTTGATTTCGAATGGATGGTGAAATTAGGGTTCTTATAGCTTTGAGAATAATGGGTTTCTGTTGACTCTGTAATTGAATGTTGAAGGTGAGTTTGAAATGGAATTGAAGAGTTGAAAGTTCGAATTAGATTAAAAGAAATAGAATTAGGGTTCGGTGATTCTATGAGTTTGTGGTGATCAATGAATTTGAGATGAAAGTTTTGGTAGTGTTGCTTGAAGATGAGAAATCAATCTCAGATCTTTGGTCATTGTTGTGCACAAACGGTACGAAAGGGCTTTGAATTGTGGTTGAACTGGAGAGTGTTGTGGTGGCATGGTTCTCGGTGATGTGCTGCAGAAGATACTGCAGAGAAGGTGGTGGTGCTGAATTGATGTATCAGATGAGTGAAATAAAGGAGACGGTGGTGCTAGGGAAAAGATGGATTGTGTGAAGGTTATTATAGTAAATACGTACATCAATTCTATTTTTATTTCTATTTATCTACTGTTTTATTAATTTCTAAACGGAAGTTAGGACTTAACTTAGTCAATGTGAGTCAACGTCTAGTCCAGATACCAAACGCTAACGTTGGACAATGTTAGACCAAATCCTAGTGTTGGAAAAAACCTGAGTACTAAAGTCTAATTATCCCTTTTCTTTTCAACTTAATATTACAGATGTATGAAGATTATTTACTACCAAACAAAAAAATCGTCTACTATTTACTACCAAATAAAAAAATCGTCTACTATATTTGCATGATGCAAATTCAAATAATACCTTCTAAAACAAAATATTACAATCTGGATATTCTAAAGTCAATTCTATTCTAAAGTCAATTCTGTGAGAGGGTGACTTTGATATGGTTCGATGAGACGGTGACAATCCCTATTCAACAAAGAAAGCTCCTCTTATCGGTGCCGAGGTAAAGTTACTAAGTGATGATGTCAGTGATCTGAGTTCGAAACTCGCCAGCGCCAAATTCTTTACAGATAAAAAAAAAAAAAAAAAAAGGGAGCTCCTCCTCATACTTCTCCAATCTCCACCAATGAGACAACCGCCTTTCCATTAAATTGCCACCCAAGATAGAGGTCAAGTTTAGGAGGATCTTTCGAACAAGTCTTCCTTGCCTCATGTTTTTTTGTAATACTCGTTGCAGCATCTTCCACAATTTTCGTGTCTTCAAGGATCACGTGTTCTATAGTTGAGGATGACAAAGGCGATGAAGATGATCCAATAAGTTTCTCTTTTCTACAAAATCGAGCTCATCCATGTCTATACTATCCCACCAAAACTATCATCACTCCCAACGCCGTCCTTTTTTTGTGCATTGATGAACATATATTGAATTCTTACCCTTGCAAAGTTCTTATTCTCTGGTTTGTTGTCTTTCTTCTGTTCTTCGAGGAACCGTTCAACCATATAACAAACACCCATTGGAGAGTGACTAAAGGTGAAACCCTTTCCAGCAGGAGAGAATAAGAATATGCTGACAATAATATCTGCAAATAACCTGCAAGCTGCAAAGTTCAGCAGCTTTATTCTTGAGACCGGTTCTTCTTTTTGAAAAAGTTACTACTAATTTGTTTGTATCATCAATTTTTTATGTCTATCTATCTTCATTTCCTTCTCCCCATCATTCTTCTAGTGAATCGTATGTCTACATTGATTAAGGTTGGATAATATTGATTAAGAAAGATTATTCTTCTGTTACAGGGGACCTGAGTATATATACTCAGACTCATTCAACTCTTAAACCTCACACGTACTCCTCACACACTCACATACAATGACTCATACTATTATCCCCCCCTCAAGTTCAAGTGCCTTACAAATGGATAAGGAACTTGCATACACACACTCACAAACAATGACTCACATCACATACACACTCTCTTCACATTATCATGCCATTACACTCACAGTACAAAACCTATAGAAACTGAAAACATGAGAAAGACAGGCCAGAAATAGTTGTAGCTAGGAGAAATAGTATTAGTGCAGGAGCATAACATGACTAAGTTATGCAGATAAAAGGCATGTCAGTATGAGGCAGCAGCAAAGTCCAGGTGATGATGATCACAGAGCATTTGGCAGCAAAAAATAGACAGGGATAACAATAAAAAATGGAGCAAAACATAAGGAAACGATAGAAGTAGAAGCATCGTGTTGCAGAGGTTGAACAAATGGAAATTGTTGCAGCAGGATAGTGATAGTTGATTGCAGCTTTTGAACAGTAAGGTGAGAGAAGTTGCAGGCCAGAAGCAGTAGTTGGTGTAGTAATATAATCACAATGACTCAGTAGGCTTAGAATTATATATGCAGTTGGTGTAGAAAATTGAAGCACAATAGTAGGAGGCAGGACAGTAAACAGTGTTGCAGCTTGAACAAGAGAACAAAAGTCCAAAGCTAACATATCTTAGCAATCACCAAGTGTGTTATGACCAATCTCACCATTTCTTTTAAGAAATAATCTTGCACATTGTAGAAACCCAGCAAACTCTAGCAATCACCAACTATAAAAACTTGTCTTCTCTAACCAATCTTACCATTAACTTTGTAAGAAAGAAGCTTGCAAATATAACCACTTAGGGAGATCTCTTCAACATTGTTCAAAGTACTTATGAAAGCATTTTCTAAGCATATCAGCAAGAGTGATAGGATTGCAGTATGTAGCACACAAGGACTTATTTAAGCACCTTGGATTATTCAAGGTCTTCCAAAATTGAAGGAAGATAAAAAACTTAACAACAATAAGAGAGAAGAACCATAGGTTGCATATTTCACCATATACAATTGCTTAGCAATAGGTTGCATACAAACTCATAAGCAAACTCAACAAACATAACTTCAACTCAAAATCGAATCCGCAGATTGTACCCATAATCAAAACTCAACTTCCAAACTTCATACCTAGCTCTATCATCTCACACGCGCAGAAGACAATCAACACCATACATTAGGTGGGGACTGAGATGAAGTAAATAAGATGAATGAAACTGAATAAAGAAATTTAAGCAACTTTAGTGCAACAAATATTCAGTAACAGAGGTCTTGGATGTTCAACTACACAATTTAAGAATGTTCCCCTAACTCTTTGATAGTAGAAACAAACACGAACAGCGTAACATCTACCAATGTTTAGCAAATGGTGATCTTCACATCCAAAATAAACTTAGAATGCTTTCACTAACCCCTTAGGCAGTTGTTTGAGGGTGAAAATAGTTTTCTGCATTTTGGTAATTTCGGGTGTGCGAGTGAGGAACAAATTTAAACCCTAAACAATGTACTTCAAGGGAGTACTTTAGATTCGAGAGATTTATCTGTACAAGTCCGGCCTAAACCAAGAAATGTCTGTTCAAGACTTGCTTCGGTCACAAAGTGAGGGAGAATGGGTTGATTTTTGGGAGGGAAGCAAGGAAAGTGATGAGACCAGAATAGTTGATTCTGGAAGAGTAGTTGTGTTACCGTGACTTGTATCAGTTGGGAAGGCTAACAAATGGTAAGCTAGCAAGTATTTTCTGAGTGTTGTATATCCCCCCATGAACTTGTTGTTCGATGGAAATAGGTAAGACCTATTTATACAAGTCGAAGTGAAACGTACTATGGTCTCATTAAGGAATGGAAAAATGGGTGAGTAAATGGGAGGAGGTGGTAACATTAACGCATGAAATTGATATTCCATAAAACTGTTAACGCATGGAATTGATGTTCCATAAAACTGTTAACGCATGGAATTGATGTTCCACAAAAAGAACGTTTCACCATTAACTCCATGTATTTACTAACCGCCTCATCCTTATGACACTTCCTTTTGACGGGCGTAGTGTACGTGACGCTTAAACATAAACCATTACCCAAAGAGGATCCCGGTTTGTGATATGTGTGGAAAACATGTAGCATATTGTTGTTTCTGGCAAGTCATGCTTGGGAGACTTGCTAGCTTGGTGACCTCGGAACGGTCGAGATTTTGCATCTTAAGACGAGGGTAGCTTGATCGTTGCACGCTTTCGTTTTGGTGTCAGTATAGGGAAAGCGGATATTGCGCGGCAAGGTTGGCATGCCGTTGGCATGGCGTGCCTTGGCGCGGTTTGGCGTGGCCAAACTAGGGTTTTGGGTCAAAGGTTACCATGTGTTGTTTGGTAACCTTGGAGGGCTAGGATATTCTCCTGGGATTGTAGGGAGACCGTTGATTGTCGCATGCCTTCGTTTTGGCAGCCATGTAGGGAAGGCCAGCATGGTGGGCGTGGCTAGGTTGGCATGTCGTTGGCAAGGCATGGTTTGGCGTGGCCAAATTTAGGTTTTCGGGCCAAAGGTTACCATGCATTGTCAGGTAACCTTGGATGGATAGGATTTGCTCACGGGATTGAAGGGCGATCAAGATTGTCGCGGCCTTCCGTTTTGGTAGCCGTGTAGGGAAGGCCGGTGATATCGCTGTGGCTAGGTTGGCATGACGTTGGCATGGCATGGTTTGGCGTGGCCAAACTTAGGTTTCGGGCCCAAAGGTTACCATGCGTTTTCGGTAACCTTGGATGGCTAAGATTCGCTACGGGATTGAAGGGCGTAGTTGATTGTATCGACGCCTTCGTTTTGGTAGCCGTGTAAAGAAGGCCAACATGGTGGGGCGGCTAGGTGCGTTTGGCATGGTGGGGGCAAGGACTTAGCATGCCGTTGGCACATGGTGCGGCTATCATGGCTAGAGCCAAGACAAGGTGCGGTTTGGCTTGGCATGGTGGGGCCAAGGGTTGGGCATGCTGTTGGCACATGGCGCGGCTAGCATGGCTAGTGCCAAGGCAAGGTACGGTTTGGCTTGTCATGTGGGGCCAAGGGTTGGGCATGCCGTTGGCACATGGCACGGCTAGCATGGCTAGGGCCAAGGCAAGGTGTGGTTTGGCTTGGCATGTGGGGCCAAGGGTTTGGTAGGTGCGGCTAACATGGCTAAGGTCAATGCAAGGTGCGGTTTGGCATGGCATGTGGGGCCAAGGGTTTGGTAGGTGCGGCTAGCATGGCTAGGGCCAAGGCAAGGTGCGGTTTGGCTTGGCATGGTGTGGCCAAGGACTTAGCATGCCGTTGTCACATGGTGCGGCTAGCATGGCTAGAGCCAAGGCAAGGTGCGGTTTGGCTTGGCATGATGGGGCCAGGGTTGGGCATGCCGTTGGCACATGTTGGCGGCTAGCATGGCTAGGGCCAAGGCAAGGTGCGGTTTGGCTTGGCATGGTGTGGCCAAGGACTTAGCATGCCGTTGGCACATGGTGCGGCTAGCATGGCTAGAGCCAAGGAAAGGTGCGGTTTGGCTTGGCATGGTGGGGCCAAGGGTTGGGCATGCCGTTGGCACATGGCGTGGCTAGCATGGCTAGGGCCAAGGCAAGGTGCGGTTTGGCTTGGCATGTGGGGCCAAGGGTTTGGTAGGTGCAGATAGCATGGCTAGGGCCAAGGCAAGGTGCGGTTTAGCTTGGCATGGTGTGGCCAAGGGTTTGGCATGTCGTTGGCACATGGCACGGCTAGCATGGCTAGGGCCAAGGCAAGGTGCGGTTTGGCTTGGCATGTGGAGCCAAGGGTTTGGTAGGTGCGGCTGGCATGGTTGGCATGCCTTGGCGCGGTAGGTGTGGCTTGCATGGTTTGCCATTGGCACAAGGGTGCGGCTAGCATGGTTGGCATGCCTTGGCGCGGTGGGTGTGGCTGGCATGGTTTTCCATTGGCACAAGGGTGCGGCTAGCATGGTTGGCATGCCTTGGCGCGGTGGGTGTGGATGGCATGGTTTTCCATTGGCACAAGGGTGCGGCTAACATGGTTGGCATGCCTTGGCGCGGTAGGATGTGGCTGGCATGATGATCCATTGGCACGTGCGGTGTGAGAATCAGGGTTTTGGCTTGTCGAAACCCTAATTAGCATTTAAAAAAAGGTACCCTGGTAATTATCTCGCAGACAAATTAAATGGTTTAATAAATGTGCTTGGTTTGGACATTATTACTCAAGTTATGTGACGTCACTGTCTGACTAGGATTTTATGATTTTACCCCTAAGTTAAAAACCACCATCAACAGCAGTATAGGCAAAACTAATTGATGATGAAAATCAAAGATGAAGATGAAATTGAATTTTGAAGATAAATTGATTTTGAACTGAACACATGAATTAGAGCTGAAGTAATCAAAAAATTGACATAGAGATTACCAGCGTCGTTTTTCAGATCCTCAATTAAGGAAAACCAACCGAAATCCAAATCGGATATAATAAATCGCCATGAACACGATTGAGGAGACCAAAATTCATATCTAGAACATGCTTATGATGTTGTCGTAGAAGTATCAGATTCGAAACATAAACCCTAATTCTTACCTAAAAACACCATTAATGGAAGAAGATAATGATGATTTCCATTGTTGAAGAAGCAGAGAACTCAGATCTATGAATTTGGTCTTTTAAGAGCAAAACTCGGATCAAATTTACATGAATCCTTATTGATTTCATTTCCGAATCAACATTTTAAATCTCTGAATCATAACAGCAGAAGAAGTTGAGGATGATGGCGGTTGGGATTATTGGTGATGATGAAATAATGGTGGTGTTGGTGAAGAAATCACAGGCTAGGATCGATTACCCTCAGAAATTGGAATTTCTGAGTCTGATACCATAGTGAATCTGATATCTACATTGATTAAGGTTGGATAATATTGATTAGGAAAAATTATTCTTCTGTTACAGGGGACCTGAGTATATATACTCAGACTCATTCAACTTTTAAACCTCACACGTACTCCTCAGACACTCACAGACAATGACTCACACTATTATAACGTTTGTTGTGTGATTAGGAAGCACGTACGCTGCAGATGAATATTGAGTATACCTATTGTGATCTAGCTTCTTACTTATGATTGAGCACTAGGCGTAAGGCTGGCGCCTGGCAAAAAAAGGCGCCCAGGCGCCAAATTATACTTCATTCCGGTTTTTTCTAAAAAAAAAAGGCCTTCGCCTGGGGCGCCTTAGGCCCCAAAGGGGCTAGGCGCTGGGCTTGGCGCCTCGCCTTGCCTAGCGCCTTTTACAACATAGAGCACGAGCGCACGATGCATTAGGAAGTTATCAGATACTCCTAAATCTAGATCTAAGGAATTTTGTTTTCAGCAATTTCCATTTTTATGAAACTCTTGTATCCAAATTTAGGTCGGTTTTCCAAATATAAGTTTGCGTTTTCACGTAGGTCTCATGCCTGTAACAGTAAGCGAGAACAATCCCAAAGTCACAACAAACAACTCAGGCTAGAGGCAAGATTCTAGCAAACGACCCTAACTCTAGCCGAAAAGAAACAACAGAGTAAACTTAATCCAGTTAGCAATTATTGTGTATAAAACCTAAAAAAAATAAGACCTAGAAAAAAAAGTTTTAGATCAACACAACCTGTTTCTAAAGAAATTAAACAAAAAAAAAAGTGGGAATGTTATTTATGCCCCTACTATCCATGGGTCATGCACAAACACCCTTATGAGTCTTTACAAATACCCCTAATGGCATAATTGAAAATTTTAATAAAACTATAAATCCTATAATTCCTCTTTTAACCTTCCACCATCGTCCGTTCTTCTTTAATTCTCTAATCTCAAAAACGCTTCATCTCTCCCCCGCAACCACCATCACCATCAGCTCCCACCATCTCGCATCGCTCCCACCACCATCACCATCTCAATTGCCGCCACTATAACCATCACCACCACCTCGCGTCACATGACTATTAGTAGATCTCGTTACATTTGTATGTTTGATTTCAATCTGTTATCAATTGTTCTTCATCTTCTTAGGTTAAAATAAATATCGAAATCATATTCAGAGACCAGATTTATACGATTCTCTCTTTCTTTTTGCCATCTAATCAAATCTCAAAATCATCAGGAGAAGCAGCTTCGTTAAAGTTTCAGGTGAGATCCCTATTTTAGGTTTTAATTTCTAGTTTCGATCTTATTTGAAACTAAATTTCTGATAGTAAACGATTTAGATTTCGAAATGAAAGAGTTCTTCGCTGAAATAACGATCAACAACAGCAGAAATTAATCAACAATGACAGCAGAAATGAAAAGCTTCTTCTTCTCTTTTTATCATTGATTTTTTCAATAACAAATTTAGAGATCGAGATTTTTTCAATATCAAATTTAGAGAGATCCAGATTCAATTTTTGGGTTTCGTTTAAGTAATTTGTGACTTGTGAGGTTGAAAATCAATCTTTAGGTTTAGGTTTTGACTTTGGTTTTTGTTTCCATTACAGGGAGCAATCATCTTCATGTAAAAGATAAAATTGAAAATTTGAGTGGTTGATGTTGTTGGTGGATGCTTGTGGTGGGTGGTGGTTCAAATAATGCTTGTGCTCGAATGACATCTTTGGGACGAACTGGATATGTACCCATCTTCTAGCTTCTCATTTCATTTCCCCGCCTCTCGAATGTCACTTAATTTGCGCAAATGAAGCATTAACTTGCGATGTTTCCTCTTGACAACCCGAGCTAGTTGCTTCCTTTTTGGGGAGACAACTTGAGAAAGTTGCTTTCATTTTTGGAGGAAACTTGGACTAGTTGATTCCAGTTGAAGGAAACTTGAGCTAGTTGATTCCATTTCGAGGCAACTTGGTTATGTTTTGGGTCCATTCATTCATCCTAAAATTATCTTAGAGTAGTTGTACGAATTTGTGGTGCAATGGTAACACAGGTTGTGTTGATTTGCGATGATGGTTGTCTTCATTGATGCTCATGCTTTTTAAATTCAAGAGAATAGATGAATGCTTAGGAAGTTGAGCATGAACTCAATATGTATCCAGTAGCAGTGAAACAAGAAGTTATTCTTTGCTTATGTGTTCGATGGTGTTTGAGTAGGGGCATGGAAGTGATCGTGACTATTGACTCATGTTGCAAGTGTTCATAAACAGTTGTGGTCATGAAGTCATTGCGGTGTAGAGTTTTGCGATGAGAGATGAAGGATATGGTGTTTGTTTGGTGGTCGTTTGAATTGTTGGTTGAGCACGATGGTGTGGGCGAACTTTGTGGTGCAATGGTAGCACAACCGATTATATGTCGGATGATGTGTGTTCGATTCACACTAGGTTCACTTATTTGTGTATAATTTTTATTTTTTGGAGACAACTTGTGCTAGTTGCCTCCATATATGGAGACAAACTTAGGTTCCTTGATTTCACTTTTTGAAGACAACTTTGTGTAGTTGCCTTTATTGTTGAAGACAACTTGAGCTAGTTGCCTCCGATATGGACACACTTCAAGCAAGTTGACTCCACATGGTGGTGGTGGTTAGCGGCGCGATGGTGGTTGACGGTGATGGTTGGCGGCGGCAGTGGGTGTCGGTTGTTGGCGGCGGCGGTGGTAGTGGACAGTGGTGGTGTTCGTTAGCGGTGGCGGTGGTGGTGGACAGTGGTGGTGTTTGGCGGTGGTGGTGGTCGTCGGTGGTGGTGGTTGGTGGTGGTGGTGGTCGTCGGTGGTGGTGGGAGGCGGTGGACAATGGTGGTGGTGGTTGGCGGTGGACAGTGATGGTGGTGGTTGACGGTGGACAGTGGTGGTGGTGGTTGGCGGTGGACAGTGGTGTGGGCATCAGAGAGTTTTTTTTTTTTTTTTTGGTGGTGGTGGTTTTTGTATATACACTATATAAAAAAGAGTATTTTAGTAATATAGTAGGCTTAGGGGTATTTGTAAAGTTAATAAGGGTATATTTCAAGGGGCCTCATAGTAGGGTATTTAGATAATGTTCCCAAAAAAAAATCTCTTCAACAATGGTTCTGCCCTCCTCCTCTGATGGTGGACTGGTACTTTTCATGGCTTTGCCTTTTTTACTGTTAATTCTCAAGGGAGTATGTAAGAGGTTTGTTATATCCTGATCAGGGATCAACTTTGGAGATCGCTGAGCTCGTGCAATTGCTGAAGAAGCTCTTGCAATTTCTGAAGAAGCTCGCGCAATTGAAAAAGAAGTTCGTGCAGGTATTGAAAAAGCAACTCGGAGGACGGAAGAACTGGAAAACAAAGATCCTTGCGAAATAAGGAGTCCAATAGCGGGTGACCACCATCTTCATTCGTGGCTGCTGCCTCTGTGTTCTAGTTTATGGCACTTTAGTTTCCCTAAGCATCATCGAGTCTATTGCATGCATGTCTTCTATCAATGGCACTTTAGTTAGAGTCCAAATTTGTTCACACTTTCTAAATTCGATCAAGGAAAGAGATTGAAATGTTACGTAAGCATCATTCGAGTCTATTGCATGCATGTCTTCTATCAATACAAACCGTTGGTTTGCTTGGATTAAGATGAGTTTGACGGAGATTGGATTATTTGGTACTTCGGTTGCTTTTATCTTATCTTTGCTGTATATACAAAATATCTACCGTGTATAAAACCTTACCTTCCAGAGCTTCTCCTTGTACCGGTCTTAGAAAGAGAACACTGTCTCATAATAGTATTTTCTCTGCGGTACAAACGCCAAGGTAGTAAGGTCTCTAATGATGCACATCATTATTCTTTTTATCTTACAAATAGAAGATGCATAACTCATACATTAAAAAGAATTTTCTATTAAGACGCTATTGGTATTGATTGGAGATTACACAACTTAATTTTAGACATCAAAAACTTATTAAGTTTTCATTCCTCTTGGCAATGTTCCTATGTGCCTAAAGAGAAAAATAAAATAGCAGATTCCCTTTCTAAGTTAGCTAGAACTCAATTTATTAGTGGTGTTTGGTATTTAGATCCCCTGATGAAATTATTCATCAGCTTCAAGAGGACGCAAACAATGTAAACTCTATCTAATATCCAATTCAATCTTTCGTTCTATTTCTATTGAAATTGAGCTTACAAATATGTGAAGATCATTAACTAATGGCCCTTAACTAATAAAGAAAAAAAAAACACAAAATTGGTCAAAAAGACCAAAATCAACAATTTACGGGTGAAAAAGACACTTAGGTTTTGATCTTGTTTAAATAACCAAAAATTAAAGATATTGTTTAAATGGACAAAAATTTAAAAATAAGGGATGTAACCGGTTTCATCCTGTCCATTTTCAAATATTTTTTTTATTTTATTTTACACAGGATGCATCCAGTTTCATCCTTGCTATTTTTTGCTATTTTTTTTGGCTATTTCACCCGTACTTTTTTTTACTCGTCCATTTGAACCGTGTTTTAAATTTTTTTGGACAAATGACCCATTTTCTCAAAAAAAAAGTGTTTACTAAGAATCACACTAGCTAATTGGTCGGTACTATATTTGTATGACGCAAATTCATATGAAAACTTCTAAAACAAAAATATTACAATGTCAATCTTGTGAGGGGGTGACTTCGACAAGGTTCGACGAGATGACGACACCCCCTTGTCAGCAAAGGAGGCTTCTCCTCGTCCTTCTCCAACAATGACGTGGTTGCCTTTTCATTAAGCTGCCACCCAAGATTGAGCCCAAGATTATGCTTTTCATCTTCTACAATTGTGTCTTCAGTGATCGAGTCTTCAACTGCGATCGAGTCTTCAATAGTTAAAGACGACAATGAAGATAATGCAATAAGTTTCTCTTTCCTTGCAGCCAAATTTTGTTTCAATTTTGCCAAAGATTCCCTCACAGCCTTTAACTTCTCCACAGAACCGAGTTCTTCCATGTCCATAGTATCCCACCAATAGCTATCACTCCCACTCCCAGAACCAGCCATGTTTCTGCATTGCATAAAACTCTTACTTTCGCGGACATTCTTATTCTCATGTATCTTGTCTTTTTTCTGTTCTTCAACGAACCGTTCAACAACATTACATACACCTCGAGGAGAATTGCTAAAGGTGAAAGCCTTTCCAGCAGGAGAGAATACGATTATGCAGATAATAATATCTGCAAATAACCTGCATAGTTCAGCAGCTTTCCTCACGATACCGCTTCTTCTTTTCGAAAAAGTTACAATTCTCTTTTTTTGGATCATCAATCTTTTCTATGGCTATCTTCTTTCTCCCCATATTCTTCAATGTTCGTTGTAGTTTTTGAGACGATGCAGAAGTATAGCTAATCTTGAGTTTGGAAATCTTGAGAATAATTCTACCTCTATGGCTCTATTTATATATGTGGATAGAGAAACGATATAATAGGAATTAACAGATACTCCTAGGCTTTCTATTTTTATCAAACTCTTGTTTCCGTATATACTGTTATGTCGGTTTCCAAATTCGAATAAGTCACTGGTTCCCAAATTTGATTATTAAGTCCAGTTGGACTGGATCTGAAGGGGTCCAGTAGAAAAAAAGTTCAAGGTGGTCGTAGTTCTCGATCCAATTCAAGGATTTATTTTTTAATCTAACTAATCCCAGTTTTCAAATTATGGAACGACGAAATTCAATTTTCTAGTATTATTACTTGAAATTTTAGCACATCTTGAACACCTAGGCCTTAGCTAGATGGTTACACAATAACGCCACGAAATTAAGAAAAATTACATATTGAAGTAAACTAAAGGCACACCAATAACATTGATGAGCAGGTGTGTAGCGCGCGCATAGATTAAAGTCCACTTTTTCCAACCAACTTTGTCAATCCAAATGTTATAGCCATGGCAATCCATCCTCCAAACAAAACCCTCAAGGAAGATTTCAACAAAGGTGATTTCCCTAAGACGGCCCCCAACACTCCAAACACCAACAAGGCCAAACTTGTTGCTCCTGCTACGACTCCCATCCTCGCCTTATGATCTTTTATAAATGCCGCTGCTAGTATTGGTACCATAGCACCAATGGAAAATGCAACTGCCGATGCTCCAGCTGCTTGAAATGGGTTTGGCAAATTTTCCTTCTCATTATCACTATCATTTTCCTCATTTTTTCTTGCAAGATTATCTCGCTTTATTTGCGCGACCTCTATGTCAAGTTGTGAATAAACTGAAACGAATTCTCCTATGGCCATACTACAAGCCCCAGCTATCAAACCGGCAAAACCAGTAAGAATCATAAACTTCACATCTTCTTTAACAGCTCCTACTCCCATCATC
The DNA here is from genome assembly GCA_023531295.1 of Papaver armeniacum. Classification (NCBI taxonomy): domain Eukaryota; kingdom Viridiplantae; phylum Streptophyta; class Magnoliopsida; order Ranunculales; family Papaveraceae; genus Papaver; species Papaver armeniacum. The sequence continues at coordinate 126,258 of JAJJWW010001940.1, read as the reverse complement.
AATGAAGCTGTAGAAACTAAGCCGTCATTGGCTCCAAGAACAGCAGCTCGTAACCACTGTGCCCTTTGAGAGTAGTCAAAGTGGTCCTCGCCTTCTTTGATAGATTGTGGTCGTTCGATATCCCTAGTGGATATGGTTGGTCTAGCGACTGCTAGATGAGCTGATGGTTGGTAAGTTTGATTAGCTTCATAGACAGCCATTGGAGGAAAGAAAAAAATGAAGAAGTATGTAGTAGTAGTACCTAAAATATATAGAATAAAGTACTGATCAATGGAAAGAGTTGTGGAAGAGGATATGAGATTTGTGGGAGACACACGCATTTAGAAGGGTATTTATAATGGGAGAGTGAGATTGACCTTCTAATACTTTTGATGGTGATGGACACGTAGAATGCATATAGATATGTTTTACTGTGTTCATATGGACATTAACTAAGCCTCTTTTTCAAACATCTCGACAGGTTTTATCCTTATACTCCATAAGGTTTATTCAGTCCACTATGGAGTATATATAAACTTTAGTTGTTTAAAAGTTCAACGACTCGATCACCCATATACCCTTGATGGACATATCATCTACTATTCTCTATGATGCTAAGTGGAGTTTGTTTTCCAAGCTATAGTAAATCAGTTAGGTCAATATATGGATATGAAGATTAAGAAGATGGATTGCTGAATAACAAAGCACTAGTTAGCTTTAGGGAGAAAAAAGTGTAGTGTGTGTGTTAATTGGTGGAGATAATATTAGTAAAGGATGAGGAGTGTGCATTCCACACGATGGCTATCAAGCTTTTCAACATTTCCTGTATCATTCCAAATTTGTTGCATGTATCATGCCTCCTTTTCATGATGCCACCACTCAAATCCACTAGTGTTTCCAAAAAGGCGAAGTTATGGTGTGATATAATTAGTAGGGCATTTTATATGCAACTCATCAGGGAAAGGAAACGAAGGACATGCGATTGGTATCATGGAGTATTTGATCCAAAATTCCAACTTGTAGTACATATGTATAAATGTACAATATTAATTATGACTTAACACTAGCACAGTCTTCTGTGTAATGTATTTCAAAAAAAAAAAAAAAAGTCTTCTGTGTAATTAAAAAGGATGAGAGACTCTGCAACTTTCTCCATTAATGTGAATCTTCCATAGAATCTTATTTGAATCTCATCTTTATCAGAACCTTTCTGTGATCTAACTAGTTGTTGGATCTCTTCTTATTTCCAACGAAGATTTCCTCACTTTTAAGTTTTTCAGACAATTCATTCTCAATAGCCTCTGGCATATTCTTTTCTTTCAACGTCCCCTCTCTTCTCAATCATGTCTCTCCGTAAACACTCTACCCTTCAACAAAATCAAAACTCTGAAATGTTTAGTCAATATGCAAATTGGTCAAGTGGCAAAATGACCCAAAATGGACCCCAAGGTTGTGAAAATGCCCGGACGTTAGGGAAAAGATTAAAATGTCCCATTCCTCTAGTTTTGGGCATTTTGATCAAAAATGGGCATCTTGACCGGTCAATGGAGTTTTGAACTTTCATTTTTATCCTTCTTAATCAAAACGCCCCAATCCGCCACTACCACCACAACCACCAAACGAACAACCACCAATCACCATCGTTGCCACCACCACCACCACTGCCACTAGAACAACCACCACCAACACCACCCCCACCGCTACCGCCTCCTCCACCACCACCACCACCACTACCGCCGCCACCACCACCGCCACCACTACCACCATCGCTTCCACCACCACTATCACCATCGCTGCCACCACCACCATCAACGCCACCACCACCGCCACCACTTGAATCCTAAATGAACCCCAAACCGAAAATCTAACGGAATGGGGCATTTTAATCTTTTCCCTAACGTCCGGGCATTTTCACAACATTGGGGTCCATTTTTGGGCAGTTTGCCACTTAATCCTCTGCAAATCTTATTAGTTAAGATACACCTTCAAAGAAAATTTTCATTTATATTCCTTTAGAAAACCCATCAAAGAATTACCAAAACTGTCTGGTTCTTCTGATTATCTCTCCCAGAACATTTCAAATCTCTAATGTCAGGGAACTCCTTCATAAGTTATAGAGTTCTTTTAATCAAAAAATTTATGTTTGAAACATTTCTTATCAAATTTGAATCACATTCAGACTCTGAATTTATCATGGAATCATCTCCATGGGTGACAAGAAATGATCTACTGGCTTTAGAGATGTGTTCTTAATAAACTACCACATGAATATTTGTTTGACAAAGTAGAATTTTGGGCGTAATTACATGCTTTACCAGTGAATTACTTGGATAGAAAATTTATTCAAGGATTAATATCTCATGCTGGATCTCATAGAACAATTACTACTCAAGAATCACGCAATTGGGGGAAATTTGCAAGAGTACGTCTACCAGTTAATATCAAACAACCACTCAGAGATTCAATTTCTTTTCCTTTATCAAATGGACAAGAGATAACTGCTGAAATCAGATATATATGAAAGACTCCCTAGGTTCTGTTTGTTTTGTGGTCTTATTGGCCATTTAATGAAAATGTGCCCAAAGGTTCATCAACTTAAGGATAAATTTCACCAGGATTTCCCACCAAAACTTCAACAACAGGCTTATGATCTCATAATTCCAAAATATCAACGATCAATAAATGCCTCAGTGAAGAATTATGTGAATAATCTTGAAGAACTTGGGGAAGAGATTGGCCTTGAAGATGAAATAACTAAATGTATGGTAAACCGAAATTCTGCATCAACATAGTTTTCAGGTATGATAAGTCATCATTACAACTCATCATTGACGGCGAGCTTGCAATCCACATCATCAGTTGAACCGTCTCTCAATATTGGAGATAACTTGCAAAAGCGGTCACCTGAATGTGGATTTGTGCTGAACAATAAAAATCTAACGGTTATAAATCAGTTTAACTACAAATCAAAAGTATCCAATCAAGAATTTTCTTCGATTTCATCCTTAACTGCTCCAAACTTCCCAGTTAATGGATGTTCAGTAACTTCCCATTGAGAGAAATTTCCTTTACCAGTAGCTACTTCTATCCCTGCTTTACAACACATGAACTCATACTTGGATAAAGGAAAATCAATTGTTGTCCAACAACGACAAGATTCTTCTCAACTTAATTACAACAGTTCTCAGTTTTTCCAAGTAGCAGAATCATTTCAGTTTGTCACTAAAAATCTAAAGTCTTCATCAAATGTGGTTTCCAACAAATCCATCAATGAGAATCTTCATCAATTTTTATCCAGGCCAAAAATTAAGCCACAAAATAGTGACAGTGGACGGGTTCTATGGAATCCCAGACAATCAACCAAGATTACCAGAAAGCGTGAATGGAAATCGATGGCTAGAGAAATTCGCATTGCCACTGCTTCGAAACCAATTACCAGCGGAGACTCAAGTGGAACTAGACGAATGCAGGATGGATCATTTATCAATTCTAGAGCTACACAATCATAGATGGATTCAAGACTCGAGGAGGATTCAGATGATCAATGGGAGGTGGTGGCTAGCCCAAATTGGCCGCACGGTCCATGTTAGTATTTGCATGAAATTGTTGGGGGTTAGGGAATGACCCAACAATTCAAACTTTGCAATCATTTCTTAGGAGTAAAAAAACTAGTATTGTATTTCTATCGGAAACTAAATTATCTGAAGCAGCTTCGATTGCAAAGTGGAGGTCTTTGGTTATTATGGCAGGATGATATTCAATCGGAAGTTATCTCTTCTTCTAAAAACTTAATCCATCTTCAAGTGAAACAGAATAGCGCCTTTCGAAGTTGGAATCTATTGTGTGTTTATAGACCACCAAATAGAATGGATAGAGGTAATTTCTGGCAGAGTCTCTCAATTTATTCTCAACATGTAGTAGGCCCTAAACGCTATATTGGTGATTTTAATGCAATCTCTTCAGTAAGAGAAAAGTTTGGAGGTGATCAATCTTTGAACTGCACAATAACGCATTTCAATAACTTCATTAGAGACAATCATCTCCTAGATTTGGGTTTTTTTGGTCCGGATTTTACGTGGACAAATGGGAGACAATTTCAGGGTTTAATAAGGCAACGTCTAGACAGAGTAATAGCATCTCGTGATTGGTGCTTGATGTTTGAAAGCTCAGGTGTCTTGCATCTTCCAAGAATTTCAAGTGACCATGCACCAATTTTACTTAACACTTGTAGAAATACCCACGGAATCCACCATCTTATAAGTTTGAAGCTTATTGGTGTTCTCATCCGTATTTTCTTAAGGTTGTTTTAGAAACTTGGAATATCAACCTATATGGTGATTTAATTGGAAAGTTGGCGTCTCTAGGTGGATTTTTACAAAGTTGGAGCAAACGAAAAAATTGGTTGTGTTAAAAATACAATCAGTAAGTTAAAAAAGAAGTTGCTCCATCTTCAAGGTCTTAATATAACAGTGGCAACACTGCATCAAGAGAAGATTAATACGAATCGGTTAAACGAATACATTATGATGGAAGCTACATACTGGGAACAAATAACAAAACAAACTTGGTTGAAAACGGGTGATAAAAACTCAAAACAATTTCATATGTCGGTAAAACTAAGAAGAAAGAAAAACAATATCTCCGGCATTCAAGAAAATAATTATCAATGACTAACTAATCCGAGGGCTATAGCAGATGAGTTAATTTCCTTCTTCAAAAAATTGTTTCAAGAAGATTTAAGTGTACAACCACCATCTGATTTACATGAATCTTCATTTGTTCTGGATGATACTTCAAATACCTCTATGTCGTCCACTCTTTCGCCTGAAGTTATATGAAACGTAGTCAAAGATATGAATTCATTTGGTCACCTGGTCCAGACGGCTTCCCAGTAATCTTCTACAAGAAATGTTGGTCCATAGTGGGAGATGATACTACAAAATTCATTCAAGCCATCTTCAACACAGGTGTTATGCCGAGTAAGTTAAATCATACACATATTAGCTTAATACTTAAAGTCAAAACTCCTACCTATGCAATGGATTTTATACCAATCTCTTTATGCAATGTATTGTATAAGTTTGTTTTCAAAATCATTGGCATTGGAATAAGTCCTTAATTGGATAAGTTTATCTCTTGGCATCAAAATGCTTTTGTGAAAAATAGACAAATTACTGATAATATTGTCATATCAAAAGAAATTTTTCACTCAATGCCTAAATCCAAGTCGAAACAGGGATACTTTGCTCTCAAGCTAGATATGTCGAAGGCGTATGATCGAGTTTCTTGGTCCTTTCTCAGTTTCATGCTTCATCAAATGGGTATTCATGATCACTCACATATTTTGGTAATGAACTATGTCACTACATCTACATTTTCTATACTTTTGAATGGTGCTTATTATGGTAATTTTAAAAGCAGAAGAGGCCTGAGACAAGGATGTCCATTATCTCCAGCACTTTTCATAATTTGTTCTCAAAGTTTGTCTCTCCTTATGAAAAAATTTGAATACTTGAATCTCTATAGTGGTTATCAGTTTAATAGCAGAGGACCTTCAATTAGTCATCTTATGTTTGCTGATGACTTATTTTTCTTTGGGAAGAACTAGAAGATGAATGTTAACCAACTGAAGCAAATTCTAGATACTTACTCTAAATCATCGATACATTTTAATACTGGTTGTTCTTTTTTTCACAAGTGGAGAACTGTTCAAAAATTTGAAGTAAGAGAAATGGATGTGAATGAAAAATATCTAGGATCATACCCACTGAAGTCAGATTACAACATTGAAACTCATGAACCCTTGATTTCAAAGTTTGATAACAAACTAGAAGGCTACAGATCGTTCTTTGTCAACTCAACCGGTAGAACATTTTTGTCCAGGAATGTTCTTTCTGCAATTCCAATCTACTCAATGTGTACTAGTAAGCTGTCGAAGGGTGTAATTAATCATATATCTCATATGCAACAAGCATTCTGGTGGGGTAATGATATTCACACAAGAAAATGTCACTTCATTGATTGGGATAAAATGGGAAGAGCAAAGGAAGATGGAGGTTTTGGTCTAAGGAATATGGAACAAGTTAATATTTTCTTAGTCTCTAAACTGGTCTGGAGATTCTTAACAGCTGCTGATGCTGCTTAGGTGCAATAATATAGAACCAAATATCTTCAATCTGTTTTTTTCTGGGATTGTGATCTGGAGATTCAAAGACTTGGAAGGATATGCTTTCGATAAAAGAGATCTTTACAAATAATTACTGCTGGTTTATTGGGTCAGGTAACTCGATAAATATATGGAAGGATCCATGGGTACCAAATATTCCTGGTTTTAGACCAACAAGATTGAATCAGTCAACTGTTCGGGTTGAAGTAGTTTCATACTTTTTTATCCATGGTCAGAGAGTTTGGAATATTGAGTTATTGTTGAAGTTATTTTCAGTAGAGCATGTTGATGCAATATCTGCCATATATATTCCTCAAGACGAATCAGTTGAAGATAAACGTGTTTGGCTGAAAACTAAGTCAGGAGTCTTCACTGCGAAATCTTGCTATAAAGTCCTTGCAGATAACGTAGCAACAACTTTAACGGTTTCTTCTTTTCCATGGAAACAATTTTGGAAGAAGATGAAAACTCAACCAAAAATAAATACTTTTATTTGGAAGGTTCTGCACAATGGGATGGCGGTATATGGCAACTTATCAAGGTTTAACACTCATATTCATAATCTTTGCTCTCTTTGCAACTCTGAAGAGGAAATTGTTCATCACCTGCTATTTTCCTGCCAATTCGATAAGGTTGTTTTTCAAGCAAGTCCTTTGTATATCTTAGTGGGTGCTTCTCCAATGGATATTATCCAATTTTGGTTAAGCCAATCTGATCAAGGAATTATGCTAAATCTAGGTTCGTGCATCATGTGGAATATATGGAAAACACAGAATGATAAAATCTTCAACAACACTCAACCGTCAGTGCCGCTTTGTATCCATAAAGCTCTGCAAGATTTTAAGAATTTTGATTTGCATCATGCTCTAAATTACTGTTCTTTAGCCCATATTAATCGAAAGAATACAATTCAATGGCAAGATCCACCACCTTACTACATCAACATTAACGTAGATGCATCTTATTTAGATGGAAAAGGTGCTGCAACGGCCGTAGCAACTGACTCTTCTAGTAGGCATCTGGGGACTGGAGCCTTTTGTTTTGATTTTTTCTCGTCGATGGTGGCAGAGGCTAAAGCTTATGGTCTGGGCATTCAATTGGCGAGAAGAATACAAGGTTCAAAAATCATTATCGAAGGGGATGCTGAGGACATTCCTAAAGATATCATAGGGAACACGAATGATATTTCGTTGAGTATTCGTTTCACTGTTCTCTCTATTCAAGATCGCATCAAGGATTTCAGTGAAATTTTTTTTACATCTGTTCCCAGAGACGCAAATTCAATTGCTCATGACTTAGTTCAATTTGCAATTTCTAATTTTCAAAACAGATAGTGGGTTCATGATGAACCTCCTTATTGTATTATGCAACGTCTCAATTTCTTTGAGGATTAATACAAATTAATATCTGTTTCCTTCAAAAAAAATAATAAAAGTACATGGATTAATACTCTAACAAAGTTTCTTAATTAGGAGACGCGAAATGTTAAAAAAACATTTGTTAAAATGTATAGGCTTTTCGAAATCGGTAATGCATTCACAATATTCTACGTCATTGACTTAAATTAATAAGAAACCAGAAAATGTAATCAAGAGTAACATTATTATTGGTTGAGCTAATGTTTTGGAGCTTTTGCCGTTGCCGTGGGAAGGCATTTTGCATATCGATGTGCTCGTGCACGACAAATTTGGATTACCCGATGCACTAAAACATCGAAATTAAACAACAAATTACATACTCAGACAACTTAGAAGATAAATAGAGCGCATCAATTAGAACCAAAAACAAAATAAACTTACTTTATTTTCAAATTGACGTTATTTAATAGTGATGAAGGTATTGTTCCAGAGAAGTCGTTATCTGCCAAATTTCTAAGAGAATCCAAGGAAATAATAAATTTTTATCATGGTTTATTGTGTATAGTAGAAGGAAAGATGCATGAAAACTTTAAACTTACAATACTTTGAGCTTAGGAAACAAGCCAAGAAAATCAGGAATTTCTTGCATCAAATTATTGTTGTGCAAATCTCTGCCAAATACATAAAAAGATTTTAGGAAAAATTATAGCAAAATAATAATACACACCATGGCAAGTATTTTCTCACTGCAAATATTTTTACGACTCACATAATTTCAAGAGCATCCAAGGCACCAAAATCCGGTAAAATGCCTTCTAGTCCAAGGTCATTGAGATACCTGTAAAGACCCATATCATCAAAATTTATATCTTTCACTCTTGTTAAAGTACATCAGAAGGACTTTAGGTTATCGAGCCTCTTTATTTTATTTTTTTGAGCCCATTAACTTATTCTCAGCATTTGACCAAATTAAAAGTAGAGAGAAAAATTATGGAGTTTAATTCTTTTTTAATCATCAGATGAGCCAAAGTTTTTCAATGTCCAAATTTAGTTGAGTTTTATATCTAAATAGTGTTTATGATCTAAATAAGTTTTTTGCATTTCAGGGTAAATCCTTGAGGAAAAAATAAAAATATGGTTTCAGAGCTCTTAGCTAGACACTGGGAAAAAAAAAATACCGACGTGTTACATTTACCTAGTCGTAATAAGTTGACATATACTTACACCTACAGCTTCGCATGTAAAGAAGATAAAATATATTTCAGATGATAAAATGATCAAGAATGAGTTCAAAAATTCATTTCTGACGGACAGAGGTTCTAATTTCAAATTTATGTAATTGTCTTTGAGCTCACTCTTAGTTGTAGTATCATCTGACTTAGATAGCTTTAGGTTAATGCTAAAAAAAAGAATTCTTTTTTTGAAGATTATTTTTGTTTAATATTGAAAAAATATTATTGTTCGAGCGATATATATTATCAAATCTGAAAAATGAATTGAAGACGCGAGGGTGAATGTAATCTCAAGGTTTCACGTTGGTTGTAGCCCGGGGCGGAGCCATCTTAGAGCATGTGTGTTCAGTTATACGCGCAGCGCAGTTAGTTCTCAAGCCCGACAGTGATTGTCTTTTGTCATAAAATGGGCTCTCAAGCCTATTTTGCGAATCATATTTTGAGGCATACTTAATAGGGCCAAAATAGGGTCACTAAGGAAAAAACCCATCACCCCTTATCCACCCTTTTTTGAAAATGGCATAACTACCCTTAATTAGTCTTAATGATTATGATTAGATTTAATGATAATAATTAATTAGTAATATTAATTAATAATTGATTAAACATAAGTTGTTAGTGCTATATTAGTAGAGAAATCGGATCTGTGTGAGAGAGTTGGGTTTTTTGAGAGGAAGAAGAAGATAAAAAGATTAAAAAAAAACCTGGATTTTTCAGATTATTGTAATTCAATATGGGGATTCAAATGAGGAAGGAGAATCTTCATCTTGTAAATATAATATAATGCATAAATATGTTTAATGTCCTTTTTATAGGTTGAATTCTTCAAAAACCTGAATTTTCACATGCAAGTTCGACAATCCGGAGAGAGGTTTGGCTCATAACTGGTATCATACATAGATGAATAGTTCGGCTCAAAATTTAGCAAATTCGCATCAACCGAACATCTTTGAATTTCGAAACTTATTTAAGTTAACAGTTCAGCTCAAAACCTAGCAATGTACAAACCAGCCGAACAACATTGAAATTCTGAACCTATTCAAGTCAAAAGTTCGGCTCAAAATCTAGCAAAGTCGCATCAGCCGAATATAGTGTTTCCCTAAATCATATACTAGGTTCGACTCAAAATTGATATTCCAAGATCAGTCGCGAATTGATCTTCTAAAGAATTAAAAACGAAGAATAAGACTAGGTTCGTCTGATAATTTCGCGACTTTTTGAGCCTAACCTACCTCTGCAAATCCTAATTTCATCTTTGAAATCCCATTCTATCGATCAAACAAAATAAAATCAGCCAACAAAAAGATGGATTTGTTACAAAAAAACTTCTACAATACATCTGAAAGCAATCCAACGTCGCTCACTTCCATTTGTGCTTTCTTTGCTTGATTCAATTAGAGTCAAATATATTTAAATTTAAAAGTTATTTTTATTTTTGATTTTAAGTTTTTAAGGGTAACGGCACTTTAGTAATGTAAATTGTTCGAGGATATATAGGTAATTGCACTACCTTTAGACACCCTTTACAAACCCACCCTAGATGGGATAATGAATAAGCATGCCTCAAAAAAAAAAAAAAAAAATGAGTATGCCTCAAAATGAGTATGCCTCTACTAATATATATAAACCTATTTTGAGGCATACTAATAGCTTCCCCGAGAGTGGGTTTCACCTTTAATTTCAACATGTATTGTATTTGGTGCAAGCAAATAAGTGAAAATAAGTTCATTCTTACAGTGCTGTAACGCGAGGAGAATCGGCATCAGAATCACATGCAACCCAATCCCAAGTGTACGGTGAAGGTAAACAAGGATCGCCATTCCAATCTTGAAGTTGAACGAAACTCTCTTGCAGTAATCTCAACGAATACACTAAATAGAAAACGTAAAGCTAGTTTAAGAAACATATAATATACTTCGTCTGAGATTTGTAGGAAAAAGAGAGAGAATTACCATCATCTGAATTGGTTCCTTGAACTAACTTATCACCGATAGTAAATCCTTCAAGGGCATTGATTATTGGAGGAAGAGTAGAGTCACTTGTCGGTTCAAGAGCAATTGAATATGAAGAGTTGATGGCGAAAGAAGTGACATTGCGAATGTAGACCACATGTAGTAGTCCACTAGGTGGATCCACAGGGCCCTTAGGCCAAATAGTAGTGTCGAGTTTATTGTTGACTAATATATTAAATGATCCTTTCTCGGTAGAATCAAGCGTATTCAGATGTCCAAAATATGCATTGTAATGGATAGGAATTTTAGGATCTGAAATTCCAGTGTAAACCAGATTTCCAGACAAATGCGCCCTCCGTAGAGTGCTGTCAGGAGGATAATCGTAATTGGTGAAGTTGGTTTTAGCAGCGACAGATGGGATTGACGGGTCAAATTTAACCTCTCGTAATTGTGCGAGTGTTGTTCTTAGAGCCTCAAGAGGGTTATCGTCAATGTTGACGTGTCGATATGGCAAGTTGCTTTGAACCCTGATATTATGAACTGGGGCCCAAATTCGATCATAGTCATCACTAGAATACCTACATGATCAACCAAGATTTTATATACTGCTACTACTAAATTGAAAATGGATATGAAATTAGTGAGTAGGCACTCCAGGTTGAATATATATATGTGCATACCTTATATGTGCATATCTTACTGTTGTGTTGGCACCAAAAGCAAATCTTTCAAAGAAAAACACTGGATAACTTGAATCGACATATCGGTATGCAAATGGATGCAAATTTCTTATTTCGAGAGCCGATATAAACGGAATATTATCCGGTTGCGTTTGAGCAAGACATATGCTTATATTGTTTCCCTTTGTCAGTGAATATACCATTTCTGTATATATGATGTTGTCCCGGTGTGTTACAATTTGTGACCAACTGTTCCCATTGAATTGAAGATTGAAAGTTGGTGGAGTCGACCTACCGTCATAGTTACCGTAATAGAAACTAGCTCGAATAAGGACGCGTTCAACCGTAGTGTTAGTAGCATCTTCGTCTTTATCTTCAATGTCTATCGAATAGCAGTTCTTTTTACGAGTTGGGAATGCTCTAAGAGTGCTCATAACATGAGAATCCCAAGCGTTTACGTTCGGTGGATCAATCATGACTTTATGAGTTTCTCCATTTTGTATGTAAGGGTCGTCGCCGACCCATACGATTGAATTATCATCGGTACGAGGTTTCAATGAAGATGAACCACAATTAATGCTTAAAAACACTGTAAAATACAAACAATAAAATGTCGATAATCAGTGAGCATTTAATGTGAGAAAAATATATAGCAATGTGAATATATAGGGATACTGAAAGATTACCCTTTGCAGATGCAGGGACAAAGACAAGAAAACATGAGAAATGTGAAAAGAGTAAAAGAAGGAGAAGACTGAGAAGTAAGGAGTTCATGGTGTTAGTCGTCTTAACTCCTAAAGCACCAAGAGTGGGAGCCTTTATAAATTTTCATGTCTGTATTTTGAAGTCTGAATTTGTAAACAACAAGTCGGTATTTGATTGGTGCTAGCTCTCAATATTCTATGTTATTTTCTCGATCTGACGTCGTGTCTTCTCAAACGGTTGTGATCGTGGACAACCACCTTGTAAGGTGTTGGATCAGGTCGTAGCACCAATATAACCCCATCACCATCAGGGTTGCAAATTGCTATACTGAGGGTTAGTTGACTTTAAGTCGTGGTTCAATTGTCCCATGGTCAGATGGTCTAGTTTTGACGATAATCTGACTCAAGATTAGCTCCTATCCACTAACTTAACAGCTAACTACGTGCTATTGATATGATGAGAGTTCCTAGGAATTAGTTCGTTGAAATGGCTAATTTTGCTTCTCTAATTGTTTTGCTAGGAAAATGGATATGCTATAATGGAGAAAAGAATCCTAATTCTTCTCCACTCTTGGGATATTCTATGTATTCCGCAATAAATTAATTATCCTAAAAGGAATAAAACTGTTGTTAATCCAGATTAGTCCAATCAGAGTCATTAACAGAAGGTGACATTTGTTTTTAGACAAACGAAAATAAAATGGAGAACTAATAAAAACAAGACCGTATTAGAATTATCTTCTCTACGGTATCTTTTTCATTTTAAATTTTTGTCCCTCCAATATTATCTGTATTATTAAAAAAGGTTGTATAATCTGATAATGTGGAAATTTCTGAGTAACCCAAATTTGTATCCTCTCTCTTTCATAAACCCTACAATAAGATGACTATATATGTCTAGCCCAAAATACAAGATGTATGGTTAAGATTAATAGTTTTAGATTGAATGTAGATTTTGAAATTTTCAGCATGACTATGAAGATTGTAACGGAAATGATATTCTGCGTCCGCTTCTACGCCCTACTCTCCACCCAATTCTACGTGTCTCACATGTGGCTTGCTTAGTTGTACAGGTTGCACGTGATTCTGTCTTCTTCTTTTTTTAATTTTTTTACTTTCAGTTTTTCTTTCTCCTTCTTCTTCATCATCTTTCTCTTTGTCGACTATAAGAGAAGTAAAATTTCAAGAACTATCAAAATTCAAGTGAAGCTTGGGTTCATAAAATCAAGCTCTTAAGGTTATCAATTGCAAAAATTTCAGCAGATGATATTGTGAAAGTTTCATTAAAATCATCGAGCAGCCCCCATCTGTGATCAGGTTACTAGATCTCATGGATTCAACAGGTTTTACATGGAAATCTTAAAAACCCACCTTTTATTTCACCCATTACATCAGACATCAAACCCATATTTTTAATCTGTATTTATCAAGAAATATGGTGACAGTATTTACTTCTCACACAACTGTGTTGAGATTGATTGCATCAACTTGTATTTATACGTATTAAAAAGGTGTAGAATGCTACACGGTTAAACTAGAGAATAGGTAAAACTAAAGAATAGGAAAAGCTAGAGAATAGGATGACTAAAACCTAAGTAGCTATAAAACAGGATGACTAGAAGTTGTTACAACAAGGAGAAGAATATCCCGTATAGATTACAATTACGTGTACATAAGGAAAATACTAAACTGTACATGTGCGAAGTTTATCAGGGGGCTTGATAAACTTAATACCCCCCCTCAAGTTGGAGCGGTAGAGCCAGAACGAACGCCCAACTTGCTAACCAGACGGCCAAATTGTGGAGCTCCTAATGGCTTCGTAAAAATATTTGCAAGTTGATCATTAGATTGAAGATGCTTTGGTAATATCAATCCACTGAGTAACTTTTCACGAACGAAATAACAATCTATTTCAATATGTTTAGTGCGTTCGTGGAAGACTGGATTTTGAGCAATGTGAATTGCTGCTTGACTATCACAAGAAACAGTGATAGGGAGAGGACATGAAATATGCATGTCATGGAAAAGGTAACATAACCATTGTAATTCAGCCAAGATTTGCCAAAGCTCGATATTCTGCTTCAGCAGAAGAACGAAGCCAGCTCTGAAGAGGCTATTTCTTTGATTTCCATGAAATAGGACTATCACCTATTTTGACTAAATAGCCTGTAGTAGACCTACAAGTGAGCGGACATCCTTCCCAATCAGAATCTGTGTATTCATGCAAAGAAAGAGAACTATTGGAAGACAAGAATATGACATGACCTATAGTGCCCTTTAGATAACGCAGGATACGATGAGCAGCATCAAGATGAGATGTGCGAGGCTTTTGCATAAACTGACTCAGATAATTGACCGGAGTAAGTTATGTCGAGCCGAGTAAATCAGAAGATGAGACGACCAATAAGATACAAGAGACGACCAATTAGACGCGAAAAATACTTGGATCGATTAACTCCTTACCATCGGTAGGGAGTAACTTAAGATGTGTATCCATTGGAAAAGATGATACACGCGCCCCGTGAGGCGAGTCTGTAAAATATCAAGTACATATTTGCGTTGGCCAAGAAAAATACCTTTATAGGAACGACAAACTTCAATTCCTAAAAAATATTGTAAGTGACCAAGATCCTTTATGGAAAAATGAGAGGCAAGACGTAGTTTTAGGGAGTTAATGAAACTATCGTTTGTGCCAGTGATAATGATGTCATCGACATACACTAAAACAATGACCGAAGTTTTACCACGATGATATGTGAAGAGTGAATTGTCACATAAAGATTTCGTAAAACCTTCGAGACAAACACCTAAGAGTAAAAGCAGAACAAATCTTAGCATACCATTGACGATAGGCTTGCTTAAGACCATATAGAGATTTCTTAAGTTTAAACACACGGGACTCACCGTGCTAGTCCAGGTGGTATCTTCATGTATATTTCTTCCTCCAGATCTCCTTGTAAGAAAGCATTATTGACATCCAACCTGTGTAAAGACCATCCTTTGATTGCAGCAATAAATAATAAAACACGGACGGTGACTAGTTTATCCACTGGGGAAAAAGTATCAAAATAATCAATGCCTTCTTGTTGTGTATATCCTTTGGCAACGAGACGAGCCTTATATCGTTCAATAGAACCATCAGACTTAAACTTTATTCTGAATACCCATTTGCATCCAATGGTTGTTTTACCAGGAGGTAAATCAACCAGAATCCAAGTATCGTTGGCCTCCAAAGCTAAGATTTCTTTAGCCATGGCAGCACGCCATTTTGGGCATTGCATTGCCTGTGAGAAATTTTTAGGCTCCTGTGTTATAAAAACAGCGGATAAAAAACCTTATGAGAAGGTCTAAATTTATCGAATGATAAATAGTTTGTCAGTGGATAAGCTGATGTTGATGTGCAATCAGCAGCTGAACAGTGAAAGTCTTTTAAGTATGCCGCAAGAGGAGTTGAATCATATGAGTTGAATTGCCGGAGTTCAGGCACAGGAGATACTGAATCTGATTTAAGGTGATTCAGAGTGCCAGGTGCAATAGCAGACGGGACTGCAGATGGGATTACAACATCTGAGGAATCCCGAAGAGGAATAGAAATTAATGGAGATTGTTGATTCTGTGGCAGTAAAGCAGATTGGGTGCCAGATCGTAAAACTGAAGCTGGGGGTTTTGTAGGAGACTGAGATATGTGTGCTGGCGAAAAACGAGGAATGGCAGAAGTATTAGTGCATTCCGTAGTAGAACAATGAAAATCCTTCAAGAATGCAGGTGGATTTCGCACACGAGATGGTCGGGGCTCTGTGACAGGGATAGTAGAACCTGTTGAGTTTTGAATAGTTACAAATGATGGAACTATGGGTTGAGGAGATAAATTGCCAGAATTAACGTCAGAAACTGGAGATAAATCTGCAGAATCTGAACTGGAATTAGGATTAGGAATCGCAGGATGAGGGTTTGAAGACCCAGGCGATGAGAATGGAATATCCTGTGAAGTAATTGGATAAAAAATACGATCATAGGAAGCAAACTCGGATTGCTGGGACTGTGCAGGTATGGAATGAACCTGAGAAGACTTCAGATCATGAAAGGGAAACGTGTTTTCATGAAAAACAACGTCACGAGAGGTGTAGATAGACTTGGATTCAATGTCATAAACCATATACCCTTTTCGACCATGGGGATAGCCCACAAAGACGCCCTGGTTTGGCTTTTTGATCGAATTTGTGTAGTATTTTGCTATTTCTGCCAAAGCAAAGACAGCCAAATACCCTAAGAGAGGAATAGTCTGGAGGTTTGTGTAACAAAACCTCATGAGGAGACTTCCGAGCTAAAACTGGAGTTGGGAGTTTGTTTACAAGGTAAGTAGCATCAAGAATGCATTCACCCCAAAAACTGACAAGCAGGCCAGATTGAAACCGTAATGATCTCGCTACATTAAGCAGATGTCTATGTTTTCTTTCAACAACGCCGTTTTGATGCGGTGTATAAGCAAAACTGTTCTGATGAAGGATACCATGTTGATGAAACCATGCCTGGAGTTCATTAGACTTAAATTCAGTCCCATTATCAGACCAAAAAGTCTGTAATTAAGAAAGAATAGGCTGAGAAACCCTAGACGAGATTGATGACAGTTTGTGACCAAACTGATTGAGGATAAAGTTAAAAAAATATTTAAGAAACTTGAGAGTTTGTGATTTAACTTTCATTAAGAAAACCCAAGTGCATCTTGAGTAATCATCCACAATAGTGAGAAAATACTTGGCACCAGTATGGGATGGAGTCGAAAAAGGACCCCAAATATCAGCATGGACTAGTTGAAAAGCATGAGTAGAAAAAGATGTACTTTTATTATATTTCAGACGAGACAAAAACTTAAAACAATCCAAATTTGGATGGCCTAAACGGCAATGCCATGTATCCACATGCTTATTTGCATTGAGAGATAAAACAAGTGGTTGAAAACGGAAATGATAGAGACCGACAACACGGTTAGTCCATCCAATCTCCTTGTTCGTGCGAAGGTCTGGAAGATACAAGACTCTCGTGAGAATGGGACACAACAATTTGTTGTAGAAGTCGATTGATTGGCGAGATCAAGTTAAACTTGAAACGGGAATGTGAAAAACATCAAGAAGTGTTATGGAAGATGATAACACAACTTGGCCAACATGTGTCACAGATGTATTAGATCCATCTGGAAGTTGGACTGTGATGGGTTTAGAAACCAAGTTATAAGATGAAAATAAATAAAGTGAAGAACAAATGTGGTGTGTAGCACCACTATCAACTATCCATAAAGAATCAGAACAGGAAAAGATCTTACCTGCAAAATTGGCATATGGGGCTATAGCATGACCCCCATTGGCTGGTTCAAGCAGAGACAGTAAGTGAGCATACTGAGCAGCGGAAATAGCAGGTGCAGCAGGCGGAGTAGGGTTAGCAACAGCAGCAGCCGTATGAGTGTCCACATCACGGATCCGTGGTAAATCCTTAGGGTAACCATTGATTTTCCAGCAGGTTTCCTTGGTATGACCATGTCTGTTGCAGTGCTCACAGAAGGGTCGTTGACGCTTGTTTCCATGATTTGCACCATGGGCTCCAGATTGTGCAAACGACCTTGGATGTCTCTGATCAGTACGGGAAACATTCAAGGTAGCAGACTCAATAGAAGGAACACTAGAAGAGTTAATCCCCTGCTGCTCCTCCTCTTGCCTTACATGATTATAAATCTTGGCATAAGATCCATCAGGAGAATCTGACTGCGCAAAGAGGAAAACCTCTCGTGCAAACCCTGCAAAAATTTCATTGCCCTATCCTGGTTATGATGATCAACAAAATTCTTACCTGCGCCGCAGATACAGGGTTCAATAGGCCGGAAGGTATCCAACTTATCCCAAAGAGATTTCAGTTGAGTATAATACATAGCCACGTTCAGGTTCTCTTGCTTCAAGTTTGCAATGGACTGTTTGATCGCATAGAGCTTAGAGGCATTTTGATGAGAAAACCGGGACTTGATTTCCAGCCATTGTTCATGTGCTGACGAGAAATTCATGGTGGTTGATTTAATGCTTGGATCCACCGAGTTGGAGATCCAACTTCCTACTAAGTCATCGCAACGCGTCCAGTGAAGGAGATCAACTGGGTTTGTGGGTTTCTTGATCGTTCCATCTATGTAGCCTGTTTTCCCTTTAGCACTGAGAGCCTTCAGCATTCCTCTTCCCCAGGTGCAATAGTTATCACACAGTGAGGTGAGGAGTATAGATAACAGACGTTGGATTGTCCACTGGATGGACATAATACAGACTGGTAGGAGATAAACCAGTATCTTTATCGGTATTGTGAATGACGGAAGAGTTTGATTGATCCTCTTCGATAGCCATGGGTATTGAAGTTGCAGGAAAAAAAAATTCTACCCTAGCTCGTGTATACCATCAAGAAATATGGTGATAGTATTTACTTCTCACATAACTGTGTTGAGATTGATTGCATTAACTTGTATTTATACGTATTACAAAGGTGTAGAATGCTACACGGTTAAACTAGAGAATAGGTAAAACTAAAGAATAGGAAAATCTAGAGAATAGGATGACTAAAACCTAAGTAGCTATAAAACAGGATGACTAGAAGTTGTTACAAAAAGGAGAAGAATATCCTGTATAGATTACAATTACGTGTACATAAGGAAAATACTAAACTGTTGTACATGTGCGAAGTTTATCAGGGGACTGATAAACTTAATAACTTACACCCTTAAATCAGTAATTACCAACCATGAAATCAAAATAGGATTTCAGAAAAGAGTGAATTGGGTTTCTTTGAGTTAGTAATTTTTCCATTCTTCTCTTTAATTTCAGTTAGGATTTCTTTTTATTCTTCAGCATGTGAAGAATCGGAAGAATCGGATTAAATGTAATCCCAACCGAGTTCTGCAGAAAAACAAGGAAATTGAAAACTCTAACTCAAGTGAATGCTAGTGCTTCACCTGATCAATACAAAGAAACCCCAATCGTTAGGATAGATTTTTGATGAATATTATTCTTGAATGATTTTGGTTTGCAAAATCCGAAGATCTGCTGAGATTTGGGAGAAAAATTAAGAAATTAACTAAAAGAGAAGAGAAAACTAAAAGAGAGAGAAAATGACGTGGTATTGAGCCATTTGACCTGTTCGACACATCACCTTACCACATCAGTTGGGCGATAGCGCCCGGGCGCAGAATAGCATCCCCGTGATAAATATCTGACGTGTCATGTCGGAGTGCGAATTCGTGCACACTCCTTAACGAGCATGTATTTCACATTTTAATCTTTACCCTTGATTTAATTTAGGGAGTTATGTAATGAGGGTCGTGATTCTAAACATGGAGGGTAATGAGGCCATCAGTTAAATAATCAACCAATCAGAAGAATATGTGAAATATACACTCGTTAGTGGAGTGTGAACATATTTGGACTCCAGGCCCATACCAATATATAGTTGGTGACTGAACAAGATTACTAAAAATCTTTTCAAAAAAAAAAAAAAAAGATTACTAAAAACAACGCTTCTAAACAAACCGTGTAGAAAAACAAGGTTAAAACAACCCTCTCACACTAATGATGGGCCCCACCACAAGGAGATTAGCAGGGGCCACTTTTAGGCCCCACTGTGGAGAAAGAGGTGAGGGGTGGTTTTAATCTTGTTTGATGCCTCGGTACATTAAGAATTTTTGTACTGAAAATAAGCAACTCTTTCTTCCTTACTCAAGTCGTTGAGTATTTAAGTTTTCCTTATTTACTTTTTTCGGGTTTATAGAAGAAAATGGTAGTAATAATAACTTTCATTTAGCACGGCTAGGTATTATTTATGAAAATTAGTATTTTCACTAGATATTACCGATTGTTAAGGTGATAATTGTGACTATCAATAGGTAAAAACAACAATTTTCATTTAAAATTGTAATTTTCACAACCACATCATATTATTAGGAATAAAAACTAAAATTTTCACCAAATGTGATTTGTGTGAAAACGAGAATTTTCACCAAACAATCCCTTGTGAAAAATAGAATTTTCCTAAATGTGTTATGTATACAAGGTTTTTTTAAGAGAAACAAATTAACTTGTTTACGGAGATATCTTAGGAGGGAATTATGATAAAAAGTCAAAGGAATTAGTTATGGAGTTTTTTTTTAGGGATTATAATTTAGTTAGGTTATTTATATAGCCCAATAATTCTTTTGTAATACTCCCTCCTTTCCTAAATAATATGTCGGTTTCTATAAATAGATGTTTCAAAAAAAAAATAGGCTGGCTTTCCCAAATTAGGAAAGTCAAATGGTACTTTAGTTTTCTAGGACCACTTTTCTCTTAACTTCTTTTGATGATGTTTGTAGGTGAAAATGGTTTCTGCTGATTTCGGTAATTGCGGGTGTGCAGGTGAGAAACAATTTAAACCCTAAACAATGTACTGCAAGGGAGTACTTTAGATTCGAGAGATCAATCTGTACAAGTCCGCCTAAACAAATAAATGGTTGTTTCATACTTTCTTCGGTCACAAAGTGGAGGAGAATGGGTTGGTTTTGGGGAGGGAAGCAAGGAAAGTGGTGAGACCAAAATAGTTGATTCTGGAAGAGTAGTTGGGTTACTACGACTTGTTATCAGAAAAGTGAGAGAGCTCACAAGGTGAGCTAGCAAGCAAGTATTTCTGAGTGTTGTATCTCCCGTATGAATTTGTTGTTCAATGGAAATAGGTAAAACCTATTTATACAAGTCGGAGTAAAAACGTACCCTGGTCTCATTAAGGAGTGGGGAAGTAAATGGGAGGAGGTGGTAACCGTATGCATGGAATTGATGTTCCATAAAGTGGTTAACGCATGAAACTGGTTTTCATGAAACTGCTAACGTTATGGAATTGATGTCCCATAAAGTTGTTAACGCATGTGCTTTATGTCCCATGAACGTTTCACACATAACTTCCGTATTTACTAACCGCCTCACCCTTATGACACTTCCTTATGACGGGCGTAGTGTACACATACACGCCGTAAACCGCCAAACCAATACCCAAAGAGGATCCCCCGGTTTGTGTTGATGTCTCGAATGTTTTGAAAAACATGTAGCACGTTGTTGTGGCTTGGCAAGTCAAGCTCGGGAAACTTGCCCTCCTGGTGACCTTCGACGGTCGAGATTTTGCATCATGAGAGGAGGGGAAACCGTTGATCGTTGCACGCCTTCGTTTTGGTAGTCGCGTAGTGAGGGCCAACGTGGTGGCGTTGCTAGGTTGGCATGCCATTGGCATGGCAAGGTTTGGCGTGGCCAAACTTAGGTTTTCGGGCCAAAGGTTACCATGTTTCGTCTGGTAACCTTGGATGGCTAGGATTTGATCCTGGGATTGAAGGGCAACCGTTGATTGTTGCACACCTTCGTCTTGGTAGCCGCGTAGTGAGGTCCAACGTGGTGGCGCGGCTAGGTTGGCATGTCGTTGGCATGGCAAGGTTTGGCGTGGCCAAACTTAGGTTTTCGGGCCAAAAGTTACCATGTGTCGTCTGGTAACCTTGGATGGCTAGGATTTGCTCCTGGGGATTAAAGGGCAACCGTTGATTGTTGCACGCCTTCGTTTTGGTAGCCGCGTAGTGAGAGACAACGTGGTGCCACGGCTAGGTTGGCATGTCGTTGGCATGGCAAGGTTTGGCATGGCCAAACTTAGGTTTTTGGGCCAAAGGTTACCATGTGTCGTTTGGTAACCTTGGATGGCTAGGACTTGCTCCTGGGATTGAAAGGAAACCGTTGATTGTTGCATGCCTTAGTTTTGGTGGCCGCATAGGGAAGGCCAACAGGGTGGCGCGGCTAGGGTGTGGTTAGGCTTGGCATGTGGGGCCAGGGTTCGCCTTGGGCGTGGCTAGCTTTGTCTAGGTGCAATTTTGGCTTGGCTAGGGCCAAGGCAAGGGCGTTTGGCTTGCCATGATGTGACTAGCATGGCTAGGGCCAAGGCAAAGTGCGTTTGGCATGGCGCGGCTAGCTTGGCTAGGTCTGGTTTGGCTTGGCATGTGGGGCCAAGGGTTTGCCATAGGCGCATGGCGTGGCTAGGGCCAAGGCAAGGGCGTTTGGCTTGGCATGATCTGACTAGCATGGCTAGGGCCAAGGCAAAGTGCGTTTAGCATGACGCGGCTAGCTTGGATAGGTTTGATTTGGCTTAGCATGTGGGGCCAAGGGTTTTCCAGAGGCGCATGGTGTGGCTAGCTTGGGCTAGGTGCGGTTTTGGCTTGGCATGTGGGGCCAATGGTTTTCCATAGGTGCATGGCGTGGCTAGGGCCAAGGCAAGGGCGTTTGGCTTGGCATGATGTGACTAGCATGGCTAGGGCCAAGGCAAAGTGCGTTTGGCATGGCGTGGCTAGCTTGGCTAGGTTTGATTTTGCTAGGCATGTGGGTCCAAGGGTTTTCCATAGGCGCATGGCGTGGCTAGCTTGGGCTAGGTGCGGTTTTGGGCTTAGCATGTGGGGCCAAGGGTTTGCCATAGGCGCATGGCGTGGCTAGCTTGGGCTAGGTGCGGTTTTGTCTTGGCATGTGGGGACAAGGGTTTGCCATGGGTGTATGGCATGGCTAGGGCTAAGGCAAGGGCATTTGGCTTTTCATGATGTGACTAGCATGGCTAGGGCCAAGGCAAAGTGCGTTTGGCATGGCGCGGCTAGCTTGGCTAGGTTTGATTTGGCTTGGCATGTGGGGCCAAGGGTTTTCCATAGGCGCATGGCGTGGCTAGCTTGGGCTAGGTGCGTGACCGGGTTAGGGTTTTGGGGCAAAAGGTCGTTTGGTAACCTTAGACGGCGAGGATTTGCTCACGGGATTGAAGTGAAATCTGTTGATCGTTGCACGCCTTCATTTTGATAGCCGCGTATTGAAGGCCGGTATGGTGGCGCGCATGGGGCCATGGCGAGGTGCGTTTGGCATGGCGCAAAGAGGTGTGGGCACATGATTTTCCATTGGCACGGAGGTGCGGCTAGCATGGCTGGCATGCTTTGGCATGGTCGGTGTGGCTGGCATGATTTGCCATTGGCACGGAGGTGCGGCTAGCATGGTTGTCATGCTTTGGCACGGTCGGTGTGGTTGGCATGATTTTCCATTGGCACGAGAGGTGCGGCTAGCATGGTGGCATGCTTTGGCGTGATCGGTGTGGATGGCATGATTTGCCATTGGCACACGTGGGAATTAGGGTTTGGCTTGTCATAACCCTAATTTGAAAAAGATACCAGGTAATTATTTATGGACATATTAAAGGTTTCAATAAATGTGCCTAGTAAATGCTTGTTACTTTAAATGTTGTGACATCAGCATCGCTAGGGTTTCTTGTTTTACGATTTTAACCCTAAGCTAAAAACCACCCTCAACGATGACAAGTTTCATGTGGACCATTTCACTTTACTTATTTGATGACAAGTGTCATGGGCACCATTTCACTTCACTTCTTTTATTGACAAGTGTCATGAGGACCACTTTCAATGAATAGTTCTCTTAATTTCCTTAATTTTCTCTAAAAACAAAACCAGCCTATTAATTAGGAACGAAGGGAGTAAAACTTAATAAAAATTTCTTAATAAAAGGTTATTTATGTAAACTACTCTTACTTATAAATAAATATGGGTTCTCCATATATAGAATTTTAATGGTGGATTTCTTAAAGCAATTCCTATGGCAATCAACAAATCCATTTTTTTGTTGAGCCAGGTGGATGGCCAAACTGTGTTTTCCACTATGGTAAAACACTGGGCGTTAGATAACTAAGCGCGCGACCGTAATAGAAACGCTAGCGCTCGTAGGTAAATCGCTGGAATTCGTTGCACAAACGCTGGCATCTGTAAAAGAAACGTTGGCGTTTGAACCAAGGTCGCCAACGATTACCTTTCAATGGTCACCGGAACGGCTAGTTTTTTTCCTCCATAAATACGGCTCGAGTTTGATCTTACAAATTCACAACAATCTTTCATCTGATCAATCTTTTCTTTCAATTGCTCTCAATTATCAACAATGAATTCTGATTTTGATTCTTCTGAGGAAGATATGGAGTGGATGAAATGTTGTATGAAGATGATGAAGAAATGTGTATAGAGTTTTTGCGTCAAATGGATGAAGATGCAGATCAAGATAGAAGAAGGCGGAATTTTATGTTGCAATTACAATCCGGGATTATACCAAAGTCTTTAGATCCATATGAAGTTGCGACTAGAAGATGGACATGGCGAGATCGACATTTTTACCACGAAAAGATGATGCATGATTATTTAATCATGATTGTGTCTATTCCGATGAGGATTTTCAGTGGCGATTCCGCATGGGCCGCAACTTGACGCAAAGGATTATTGCCGAGCTTTTTCAGGTACAACCTTTATTTAATTATCAGTATGATGCACAACATGTACGAGGCTTTAGTCCTTAGCAAAGGTCATCATGCCTTCCGTATACTATGTTACGGGTAGCAGGGATTCCACGGATGATTACATCCGTATTGGGAAAACAATTACCTTTAGGTATCTCAAATTGTTTTGTGAAACAATAGTAGAGCATTTTGGTCAAACCTTTTTAAGAAAGCCTACTCAGGAAGATGTTCAAAGAATAACTGCAGAAAACACCGCGAGGGGTTTTCCAGGAATGCTAGGTAGTCTAGACTGCATGCACTGGACATGGCATGCGTGTGCGGTTGAATGGGCAGGCCAATATAAGGGTCATTATCCAAAACCAACTGTAATTTTAGATGCTTCAGCTAGCTATGATTGTTGGTTTTGCATGCCTTTTTTGGACTCCCGGGTTCAAATAACGATCTCAATGTTATGTATAAGTCACCATTATTTGAAGATCTTAAGAATGGGGTCGCGCCGAACTTTAATTTCACAATCAACGATCATCACTACACTCAGGGTTATTATCTAGCAGACGAAATCTATCCAGAATGGTCAACTATGGTTCAAGCTTATAAAAAGGTAGGTTTTGGTGCGACGACTTCGAAGGATATGAAGTACTTTAACACCCAACAAATGAAATGAAAAAAGGATGTTGAACGCGCTTTTGGCATGCTGATAAGGAAGTTTGCCATCGTAGTTGGGTCGGCACGCTTTTTTGATATTCAAGAAATGAAAAAAATTATGCTGACTTGTATCATTCTGCATAACATGGTCATTGAAGAAACAAGGCGTGACCCAACCTGAACTAGTTTTCCAGATGCAGATTTAACCAAGGATCTTGTGGTAGAGCATGGGATTCCGTCAAGAGAATATAGACTTGCCACTGACAGACTCCAAAACCGGGGAATCTATGGAAAACTAAGACAAGATTTAACTAAGCATCTTTGGGCTTTAAAAGGATCAACAGACGGTGCGCGGGGGCGAGGCAGATAGATGTAATTTTCAATTTAGTGTTGTTGTTTATTTTAATTAATATGTTTTTTAATTTAAAGTTGTTTGTTAAAATTGAGGCAATTATATTAAAAGTAATTTTAAATAAACTTTAAATAAATGAGTACAATTAAATTAAACTAAACTAAACTGAATTAAATTAAACGACTACACTGAATTAAATTAAACTTAACTAGACAAGAATTAAAATCAGTTAACAAGACTGTATTCATCTTTGTTTTCTTCTGAGGCATCATCTTCATCTTCTTCCACATTCACATACTGGCCAGTTTGTTGAGGGGGGGACTTGTTCGGCCTGGACTTTTTGTTGTTAGGCCGCATCCATTTGCTTAGTCCATGCAGCATATTGTCTTTCATTTATTTTTCCAACGTCCAAGGAGAGTAACTTGTTTAGCTTACAATCCCTGTAGTATTGTTCTCGCGAAAGACGACTTTTCTGTTGATTATTTAAAGCAATGGCACGATCCCTGACTCTATCTGCCTCTATCTTCATCTCGAATTCCTTGTGATCAACATAGTTGAACTCGCTTGAACCTCCTTCTGCTGCTCGTTGGGCTGCATCTCTCGCTGCTTTAGCATCTTTCTGACCCCGTCCTCTTCTTCACTTGATGTTGGTGTTAACGTCTAGATTAGTGTTGTGTTGTTCCTGACTACTTGGAGTTCCATCAGGTGAGGAAGCATGCCCCCCATTCTAAAAATCCTGTGAGACTGGACCATATGGTGATCTTGCAGGTACTTGATGACCTTCCAGCAAGTATGGACAGCAAGTACGGATTAAACTTGTTAAGAACCCTCAAAATAGAGAAACATTTTTCATGTTGGAAGCTAGAACCTTTGTGGGATCTTTGCCACTCTTCCCGACATCTTCGTTCCACATCCGGTTCGCCTTCACCCTTTTTTTTTTAATTCCACATTTGAGTGATCAAAGCTACATATTCACTAATGGCTCCTGAAATTGTGAAAAAATGGTGAGACAACCCATCGCCATCACGTCTATTGGGGTTACCTGTTTCTTCACAAATTTTTTGAAAAATCTTATCATAAAAAGTTCAAATCCTCGTCGACAACAACTACATCAACATGGAGATAACACGATATGATTTGTTTGGTTTCATAGAGTTTGAGATCCACTCAAGTTTATAGAGAAGAAGAAAGAGGAGTAGAATATAAGAGATTAGGGAAAGATTTCCTCTTTCTACGAAGGAGAAAAAGGAATCGATGGCCCCGAATTACTCTCTCGCATCTGGACGCACACGATATATCTCTCGCCCACGATATATCCTGACCCCATGATCATCCGATCGACGGTGGCTATGTCTCCCGAATTACTTTTTTTCCCTCCCCAAATTACTCCTTCCAGGCCGCAGGATCGCCATATCCGACGAACATGAATGACCCAATCATAACCACCATTTTTTCTTCTCCATCTGTTCCACTTTAGATGATGTTTTAGAGTTTTCACGCACATTAAGAAATGGAGAGAGATATAAAAAAATTCTAACTATGCCCTTGAGAAAAGTCTTCAAACATTAATTGATATTAGTGTGTTTAAAAATAAACTTATGGTTCCAAGACAAAATGTGAGGATATTAATGGTAGTTTTGTGGGAAAAATATGAAAACTATCAAGTAATGTGGAACAAAAAAAAACCCTAAACACTCATCTAAAATGGAACAGAGTGAGTATAATATAATATACTCCCTCTGTCCTAAATTTTTTGTCCTCTATTCTATTGTCGTCCATTCCTAAAATACTGTCTAGTTTCTGTATATAGTCATATTTTTCAGTCAAACTCTCAAATATATCCTTCAAACTTTTACAATTATAAAATTATTTTAAATATCACCAATCTAAATATTAATAATATCTTCCTCAATAGGAAACAAATCTACTAAATCAATCCATAAAGATTTTTATTTTTATCTTCTATTTAAATATTTCTATAAATATTATAATTACCAATGTATTTTTTTTAACATACTCCATATGCCCCTTTTAATTTTAGTAATAATGTATCATTTCATAGGGGTAGTTTTGTACACTCCTCCGGTCTCCTTAATATCTTGACTTAGTCAAAGCGGACTAATAATTTAGGACGGAGGGAGTAATATATATAGATTTAAGCGAATTATTAAGGAGATATTTTAGGAGTTATTATGGGAACTATATGAGTGCATGCTTTACGTTTCTTTTTTAATTTTTTTAATGAGAATCAATTAAGCAAATTTTCTCATTTTATTTTATTTTTTTAAGGTAAAAGGTTATTTTAGCAAACAAATTTTCTTATAACTGATTATGGGTTTTTCATATATACAATCTTATTGGTGGGTTTTTGAAACAGTTTTTTTCTTGATTGGGCTAGAAAAAAAGTTCCCCTGTAAAAATTTAAAAGAGGGACCCTAGTTAGCAATTCGGGATTCGGAAAACGTACGGAACGTCAAACATACGAGTATTATACGGTTTTGTAAAACCCAAATTCGGTCCAAAATTCGGTCAACGGGACGTGATTCGTCAGTAATTCGGAACGGCATACGTACGTGTATAATTTGGTTTATAAATGTGAGTTCGGCTCTGAAAATTCGGTATATATTATAATAAATAATTATTATTTATAAGGACATATACTAATTTTTATGCAAATTTGAGAGTTATTTAAAGAAAAAATAAACTAAATATGTTAATATTAATAATATATACAATATTAGTCATCCAAAATGACGTGGTATAGTGGTTTAAATGCACCTTCAAATTCTTCAGTCATTTTTGTTTCATAAAAGTTACAACAATGTCTAATATTGGGTTGTGTATGCTCGGGAGGCAGTAAAACCCAAAAAGTGGGGCCTTTAAAAACGTAAAAGTTAAAGAATTTCTGGCGAATTAAGCGGACGTATTATTCGGGATACATAAAATTCGTGAACGATTCGCGAATAATCCGGGAATGCCATATAATACGCGTCTAGGATTCGGAGTTGCAAACGTACGCGAATAAGTCGGTAAAATTCGTGATACGGAAAAATTCGCGAATGATTCGCGAATCATTCACAAACTTACTAACTAGGAGAGGGACCCCTTATTTTCTCAAGAGGGGCGGGGCCCACGAAATGTATGTCCGTGCAGTTTTTTCTTTGTCTATTTGGACAGTCTGTCCAGAATCACTGTTGGGTAAACTTGAAATATGTCTAATTTTGGTGCGACAAAGAGAATACCTCTAATTTTAATATTTATTTTTTGACATTTTTATTTACTATTCTGAAAGATTTTATTAGACCAATTTCTCAAAAGATTTTCTCATTTATTCGAAAAGATGGTTTGGAAGATATAAAGAGACTATATTTTGAACAATTTTGAGAGTTTACTGACCAAGTGTAGAAAAGGTAGAAATTAGTTTGATTTCTCAAGATACAGAGAGATTGAAATAACAACGGAGTACTGTTCAGCTATTTTATTCCATAAGATTTCTGACAAATTTTCTGCTAACGCGATTAACGGGCAGAGCCATGCACAGAGAAAGAAGCAGGAATATTGAATGTCTAGGTGGGCTTAAAACGTAATATGGGCTAAATTTAAATTTCTAGGGGGACTATTCAACAAAATTTCAAAGAAACATACCTTTCAGCCATCCTCTAATTCCGGCACTGGTCATGTAACACTTTGAAGAGAAGAACCTAGTACGTGATAGATCAAACTGTTTGAAATTTATTCTGGATGATTTTTTTCTCCCCCTTTTAGTTTTGATATTAATAATAACTTCACACTAGCAAACACGGCACAACACATGCAACAAAACCAAAAAAAATAAAATTAGAATTCACGAGGTTACATTATTGTGATTGTACTCGACTTACAATAAAAAACCAGAAAATGCAATCAAGAGTAGTATTGTTGTTGGTTGAGCTAATGTTTTAGAGCTTTTGCCGGTGCTTAGGGAAGGACTTCCTAATTCAGTGTTGGTTTTGCTGCTTGGAGAAGTGGATTTAGAGTCAGTATTGCATATCGACGTGTTTGTGCACGACAAATTTGGATTACCCGATGCACTACAAAAAGATCATCAAACAACAAATCATATATATTTACTCAATTGAAACTCAGCAAACTAGATTGCATCACTTTGAATAAAAAACAAAGTAAACTTACTTCATCTTCAAATTGACATTGTTTGATAGTGATTGAGGTATTATCCCAGAGAAATCATTATCTGCCAAATTTCTAAGGAGAACCCAAGGAAATAACAAACTTTTAGCATTGTTTATCGTGTATGCACAGTACAGACAAAGTTGCAAGGGAACTTCGAACTTACATTACTATGAGCTTAGGAAGTGTGCCAAGAAAGTCAGGAATTTTTTGGTTCAAGCTATTGTTGTGTAAATCTCTAGCAAGTGTACAAAAAAAACATGTTTTAAGAAAGTTTGTCTCAATATAATAGAAAAAAAAAAACTCTCACCGAAAATATATTCATGACTCACATGGTTTCGAGAGCATCCATAGCACTAAAATCTGGTAAAGTGCCTACTAACTCAAGCCCATTGAGGTACCTGTTGTTGGGATATATATTTAAAAACATAGTTTTGTAATATTACATTAAACTTAGAGAGATAGTGTGGTGGTATTATTTTGGGCTCCCACATTATAGATTTGGGTTCAAGTCTCACCCATGCATTTGACTAGGTATATATTTATATATCTATATGTATTTAATAAAATCCGGGAGAGCGGGGTCTTGGGAGGTCCGTGATTCAAAAAACTTATTTTTTGCAGATTTGACTTTTGGTTTTGAAAAACGTTTTAAGGTAATTATTCTCTAATTAATTGTCTTTAATCTTGGTAGTATATCTTGCCCGTTTTATGACTGTTACGGAAGGTTAATTGAGTGTAGTTACTCAGAATTTATTTTCATTAAAGTTGATTGATTCTCTTGAGTTTTATAAGACCATTTTTTACAGAGGATGAAAAACATATAGTTTTAACATCTATTGATTTCTGAGCAAGTGTAAGAAAGAGTGATAGTTGGTTCGATTTCTCAAGGTGCAGAGAAATCGAACAAGAGAGTATCAGCGTTTTATCCCATAGGGTTTTCGACAAAGAATTGACTGCTAGCACAATCAAGAGGTAGAGTCGCGAAACACCTTAAAGATAGCGACCTAGCCCGCGACTCAGCTGTTTGAGATTTCTTCTTTAGTAATCTGTTTTTTTATGCTTGGCTTCTAACACCTGTAAAGATCGACATTCTCATTATTTAGTACTTTTGTTAAAGTAAATCAAAAGGATTAGTTTATCCTGCCCCTCCATCATTGTTTTTCCGCCCATTAACTTATTTATGGAGTTGGCCGAGTCAAAGTGGTGAGGAAAAAAAACATCTAATTTTACTCATGAAAGAGGCTATTATCAAACTTTAGTTGAGCTTCAAATTATAGTAGTCTTTATGATCATGATCTGACCAAGGTTTCAGAAGTTCAAAATCATTTAAAATAGAAGTATTCCTACTTCTGGTATTCAAAATGGCTAAAGTTTTCGAGCTTTCAAGAAGATGTAATTCACGCATTACGTTGACTCGAGCATGTAAAGCTGACATATACCTAAATATCCACATCAGTCTATGCAACATGATACACCTCCATGCTCATAATGAGTACTTTCGTGGGGTGCTGATACACTCACCACATCTTTCTCCCGCAATTGCTCCCGATTGGCAATCCAACGTCCAGAGAAGTGTTCTTAACATCGAGATTATAAAGGGTGAATGTGGGCCCCAAGGTTTATTAGAGGCGGGATTTTGTGCCGGAGAAAGATGCGGTCCATCAATCATTTCCAATTAAGGGGTGCCAGTATAATTACTTATTTATACAATTACGAATTACGTACCATCACTTGAATTCATTAATCATTTACTCAATAAGTAACCAATTCAAGTGCCAGTATGATTAATGAACCAATTCCTATCCATTACAATGAAGGTAAAATGATCTATCATTAATCATTTACTTATTTGTAGGGAAAAGAGATACAATTACGTACCATCACTTGAATTGGTTCCTTGAACTAATTTATTACCGACAGTAAATCCTTCAAGCGCATTGATCATTGGAGGAAGAGTTGAGTCGCTTGTCGGTTCAAGAGCAATAGAATATGAAGAGTTGACAGCAAAAGAAGTAATATTGTGGATAAAGACTGTTGGTAAGAAAAAGAGAGGTGGAACAATAGGGCCCCTAGAGCAACGGCCATGGGCGACCAAGACCAAAAATTTGGGAAGAGATAGAGACGTAGTGGGATAGACTAAAG
Organism: Papaver armeniacum; assembly: GCA_023531295.1. Taxonomy (NCBI): domain Eukaryota; kingdom Viridiplantae; phylum Streptophyta; class Magnoliopsida; order Ranunculales; family Papaveraceae; genus Papaver; species Papaver armeniacum. The sequence goes on along the minus strand of JAJJWW010001940.1, from coordinate 94,533 downwards.
ATCAAATACCAGACTATACCAAATTTCAGACTAAATTTGGTCGGCGACCAAAGACCAAACCCAAATTTTAGTGGAGCGTTGATATAGTGTTCGCCCCACACCGGTGGACGTATAGTATTTGCCCACACCAAAGCGGACGTAAAGTCCACGCCCCACAGCAGGCGTGGTTTATACCCGCCCCATATATTTTTTTATTCTTTTTTTAATTTATTGTGGGGCGTGGTTTATACCTCCGCCCCACAAAACTTTTTACACATTTTGAATGGGGCGAGGTTTATACCTCCGCCCCATTGTTGTTCTTTTTTTTAAATTTTTTTTTTTTCGAAATCTCCCCATACCAGGCGAACCTATAATCCACGTCCCACCACCAGGCGAACGTATACTTCACGCCCCACACCAGACGAACGTATAATCCACGCTCCACCAAATTTAGTCTTCCACCTGTAGCGTCACACACCAGACTAAACCCAAATTTTGGTCTTTTTTCCTCTTTGGTCTTTGGTTATACTCGCACCATTGTAGTCGCTCTTATAGAATTTATTGTTGACTAATATATTGAATGATCGTTTCTCGGTAGAATTTAGAAATTTCATTTCTGCAAAATATGCATTGTAATGGATAGGAATTTTAGGATCTGAAATTCCAGTATAAACCAGATTTCCAGACAAATGTGTCTTATGTAGAGCTTTCTCAGGAGGACGATCGTCATTGGTGAGATTGTGATGAACGGCAGCAGATGGAATTGACGGGTCAAGTTTAACCTCTCGCAGTTGTGCCAGTGTTGTTCTTAGAGCCTCAAGAGGGTTATCGTCAATGTTGACATGTCGATATGGCGAGTTGCTTTGAACCCTGATATTATGAACTGGGGCCCAAATTCGATCGAAAGAATCATCAAAATACCTACATGATCAACCAGAATTTGATATACTGTTAGTACGTGACTGTTCATGGGTATGGAATTAGTTAATTAGTAACCCTTGCAGGTATTGATATATGTGCATACCTTATAGTTGTGTTGGCACCAAAAGCAAATCTTTCAAAGAAAAACAATGGATAGTTTGAATCGACATAGCTGTAAGCAAATTTTTCAAGGGAGAACCAGTGCAAACTTCTTATTTCAAGAGCCGATATGAACGGAATGTTATTCGGTTGCGTTTGAGCAAGACATATGCTTATATTGTTTCTCTTGATCTGTGAATATACCATTTCTGTGTATATGATATTGTCCTGATGCGTAACAATTTGTGTCCAACTGTTCCCATTGAATTGAAGATTGAAAGTTGGTGGGGTCGATTTATTGTCATAATTACCGTAATAGAAACTAGCTCGAACAAGGATTCGTTCGAACGTAGTATTAGTAGCATCTTCGGCTTTATCTTCAATGTCTATCGAGTAGCAGTTCTTTTTACGAGTTGGGAACGCTCTAAGAGTGCTCATAACATGAGAATCCCAAGCCTTTACGTTTGGTGGATCGATCATGACTTTATGAGTTTCTCCATTTTGTATGTAAGGTTGGTCCCCGACCCATACGATTGAATTATCATCAGTATGAGGTTTTAATGAAGATGAACCACAATCTATGCTCAAAAACACTGTATCATACAAACAATAAAATGTCAGTAGAATCAATATTACTCAATCAACATTTAATGTAACAAGAACACTACAATCGTAGTTTGTTTTGCAAAACAAATATATAGCAATGTAAATATTAGCTAGAGATAAAGACTGATCACCGTTTGCAGATGCAGGAACAAAGACAAGAAAACACGCAAAATGTGAAAAAAGTAAAAGCAGAAGAAGATTGAGAAGTTGGGAGTTCATGGTGTTAGTCGTCTTAACTTCTAAGAAGCCAATAAGTTAAGACTGTTAGAGAAGCAGCTTATATAAGATTTTCATGTGTGTATATGTTGCGGTGTAATTGAAGTTTGAAGCCTGAATTTGTAAGCAACAAGTTGGTATTTAATTAATTCTAGCTCCCAATATTTTATGCTATTTCATCACGGCGGTGGGGTGTCTTCTCAAATAGTTGTGATCGTGGACAACCACCTTGTAAAGTGTTGGATCAGGTCTTAGCAGCTGCAAATTGCTCTATTTGGGGTTGTTTTGACTTGCAAGTGATGGGTGAATGGTCAAATTGTCTAGTTATGCATCTGGTTCTCCAAAGTATCTAGCTTTGACTTTGGATCTTCTGACTCACGGTGAACTCTCTTATCTTATCCACTAACTTAACAGCAAATTTAACTACGTGCTTCTGATATGATGAGCTTAATTTGATTGGGTCATTCGTTGAAATGGCTAATTTTGATTCTTTTGCTAGGAAAAGGGATAATCTAATAGAGAAATGGTTGCAACAAAGTGGAAAGGAACTCTAATTGCCCTCCACTCTCCAGATATTTCATGTATTCAGCAATAACTTAAGCCTTAAAGAAATAAAAACTTGAAACTGTTATCATTTAAAATACTTGGAGCAAGATTACAAAGAACAACAGATGATACAAGCCCAAAATCAACCCAATGAAAAGAGAAAATTAAATAAAGGACATTAGAAGCATAGCACAGTCGTCACCCGATTTGCAGAACTCTTGTCTAGATGGCTATATCGTGACATTTTCAAAATGTACACGCGTAGAATTTGCACAACACCTTTTACCACAAAGTTCCATTTGATGATTAAGTGTGCATCAACTTTCTGCCGCACTCGAGTTAGTAAATAAATCCAACTAACTCGACAGTTGCCGACCATCTATTGTTAGATCTCGCCATGGTTTTTAAAAGCATACGCTTCACGCTTCGCTTCAAATTTAAGCATTTCGCTCTGAAGCGGTCATGTGAAGCACATCTTTCATGAAGCGTACGCTTCGCTTCAAATTTCAACATTTCGCTCCTAAACGATCATGTAAATCGCATCTTTCATGAAGCTTTAAAAATTTCGCCTAATTTTTAAAGCTTTGAAAAGAAAAATACGAATGTTTTAAGGGGGAATTTAGCACCTCATCTCCCACTCGTCTGGAGTAGGTTGAATCTGGTGTACACACGCTTTGTTTTTGATAAAAATTAGACTTATATAAAATTTATATAGATATTATCTTCCCAGTAAATTTATAATTACTAGTTACGACTAATTTATTTATAAGAAGACATTCGCTTCAAACATCAACCATGAAGCGACGCTTCACGCTTCGACATATGCATCGCTTCCTAAAAATGAAAAACGCTTCACGCTTTCAATACCTTGGATCTCGCTATCAGAAAAACAAAAAGCAGTCTCTTTGTTTCCAGTTGAAACTTGAAATACTTCTCGACGTGACTACTGACACTATTTTCGACCCTAATAATATTAAGGGTGGACCAAAAATATGGTCTAAATGTGGACCAATCCTCTACATAGTTGAACTCAAAACAAAAATGGGCCAGATTCAATTTATTGGTCCATAACTGGTCCAAATAAGGGAGCACAACCCATAATTCTGGTATGACTTTCAACTTCAAATTGGCAAGTCTTATATGTGTGGATGAGGATACAGTAAGGATCCTAATTGTTAAACAGTTGTTAAACAAGGTTGTTGTATTTTTAGACATATGCCTAAGTCTTATGGGCTAGATTTGGCTGCTAGATTAGCTAAAAAGCGTTACAGATTACACAAAAAATGTTGCATATTCTTTAACACTACTTTTTTTCCAGATATATCTCGCATTCAGCCCAGAGAAAATTAACTTTTCGTTGAATGGTTCACCGCAGATTGATTTATTTTTTGATCAGAAGCCTGAGATGGTTGCGATGTTTCGTTCAGCGTAACCTAATTCTACTTTTCGTTGTTCCATCTAGCATCTAGCGAGAAAGTTTCGATGAATGCTTCAGCCCATAGAAAATCAACTTTTTGTTGAATGGTTCACCGCAGATTGATTTATTTTTTGATCTAACGGCTAAGATGGAGGATGGCCGCAGATTGCAAAATCAACTTTACAATACGTGACCTATTAACATAAAATTTAAACAATTGGATCAGAAAATTGAATCCAAACAAAGCTCAACAAACTTTTTTTTTATGCTAATCAAACACCATACCTATTTAGTTGTCAATGGAGGATGGCCTTAGAGTCGTTTAAGGTGAAACTTAAAAACTATAAATTTGGAAACATTTATCTCTGCCCAGTACTTAATCACTTCTGATATATGCTCACGAATAAGTCTCACAGAGACATCTTGGTTATAGTTGTTCTGCATATGGGAAGTGAATTTCAGAACCAAAAAAAAAAAAAAAAAAAAAAAAAAAAAAAAAAAAAAAAAAAACCGTGAATATGCCAACCAACCACGAAATCGCAAAATCCATCAATACAAAATCAAAATTTTCAAAAACTGTCAATGAATCAGGTATTAAGCAAAAATATGTATATATATGACCCAGCGCAGAAAAAAAGTTAGGGGTTTTGTTTCATATTTCTTACCTTGCCATTTATAGATGTGATACTTTGAATTACCCAACACAAAGAATCCACTAATAATTCCTAGTGGAAGAATCGAAGAACTGCTTCAAACCAAATCCTCTTCATCACTGATTTCTTTGGTACTCTTCTTCAATGATTTCTTCTTTGATTATAAAACGAAATAGAAGAACGGTTGATTAGAACATATCGAAGAAATAGAAGAAAGAATAAAATGTTACAGATCGAAGAAATAGATGCAAATCCAGAGATAAAATCATAGCTCTGGGAGAATCAATTCAACTTGTGGGACAAAGACTAGGGTTTTGTGGTAGAACTAATTACAATGAAACGAGGGATTCAGGGTTAGGGTTTTGGTGAAAAAGATGAAGAAGATGGAAGAGAGAGCGAATCTAGGCTAGATTAGAAAGACAGAAAGAGATATAAAGTTTTAGGATAAATCTAAATCTGTGAAACCATTTTCTCCCATAGTGGTTCTTCAAAATCAGTATTTTTACAAAAATACCCCCTAAAAGAACAACTGTGTGTGAGATAAGTTTTCGTTTTCCATGTTGTTTTTTTTCAAAAAAACCACTGGGGCTCACAGCTCTTATGGTTACGTCAGGATGACACCAGTAGTTTTCGTAAAACCCAGAAAGTGGTAAAAAAACCATTTTCCACTAGTGGTAAAGAACATAGAAAGTAAAGATTAACACAAGCATATAACGTGGTTCGTCCATGAAGACCTACGTCCACGGGAAAGAAGATATTTTCTTTATTGGTTATCAGGTCTTACCCTTGAAAGAGTTACAAATATCACTTAGATTTCTTACTCTCTCTCTCTCTCTAGATCTCTCTCAGGAATTCTATGTAGAAAGACAATCTATTTTTACATAAGTTGTCCATCTCCTTCTACATGGACTGGTATTTATAGGAAAATTAGACTCGTGGAGGTTTTGTTCGTTCGAGATGGTGGAGCTATCGTACATCGCCTCTGCTGTTTCGGACTGGTTCTATATTGTCCCTCTTGATGGCTTGCTTGGTTCTCCCTCCGAGTTGTCTCGCTCTCCTTCATATCGTGTAGCCTTTATTTGGAGAAACTCATGCTCTTTCACTTCTGGGTTGTAGTATAGGTCGTCCGAGTCTTCCGTCACGATGTAGATCTGCCCAGATCTTCCCCTTATCCTTCATTAAATGCGGTCCTTCTTTTTAGACTTGACCGTCTGAGCGGATTTGACTACTCCTTACACGCGTCATTCATGTGACGTTGTAGCAAGTGTCTCGATTCAGATAAACTCACCTTTTTTGAGGATGATTCAATGCTCATATTTTATCATATTATCATGGGTTCATCCCTTAGGATGTTGACACGTGTCCATCGGGTATTTTACCCTCACATTTTTCTCCTTTTCTTTGCAACTTGCCGAGGGCATGATGGGAAGAAAACTTCATGACCGCCTTGTCCTTATCGCCAGGTGTACATTTGTCCGTTAGCCTTAAGTTGCCCGTCGGCTTTCTTTAGACTTCGTGGGAGAGAGGATATCTTTCCTTTTGTACTTTTCCTCCGGGATTCTTATCGCCTTGTTCATCACGTCTTTGACCTTCTTGGTTTTGACAAAACCGGTTGGTTTTTCGAGGATTTCCATTTCTATTTAAGAAAAATCCTTTTGTTGGTAAGGATGTGAGTTTCGTTTGTCTCCTCTTTCCCTTCTATAGAGTTCAAAAGCCCTTTTTGTATAAGGCTTCCATGTGTGTTGGACATTTTCTTCCTCGTCTCCCGTGGTGGCGAGGTATTTTGTAACGTTTTCTCCAACATGACGGTATGTCCACTCATTTATGTGTTATTTCGGTTTTTCTTCTTCCGGGTTCTAGATCATCACCAACTTCTTCTTGGAAAGACCTATCTTTTCGCATAACGTTTTTATCTTCATCTGTTTGTCTAGTGACTGAACTTTCTGCCAGGGGATTTCGTGTTTACCATTGTGTTTCCTTTTACCGGCCAGCTTAGAAACACTTCATATATTGTGTTTCTTCTTGCGATTGGTCTTGGGAACACTTTACGCCGTGTGTGTGTTCACACGTTTTGGCTTAGAAATATTTGCTGCTGGAGGTGCTGAGGTATAAAATACTGCCTTTGTATTCGAACGTATATATATATATATATACCTTGCCCCTGTTTTATGCCTTAGCATCGGAGGATGGTAGTGGAAGCGAAGTGAAGGTGCATTGGCTGGATGGAGGTCTCCGATTATTGCTCCTGTCTGAGGTGTTCGTGTAGAGATGGGATCATTCGTGCCCCAATTGGTGGCTTTTGTTCCAAATGAGGCTCAGATGGGTATTAAATCAGTTGTTCCCAGCGAGGCATGGATGCGATGCTCCAATCCAAGAAGTTCTTTTATGTTGTTATGTAATGTGGATTTTTTGTTGGAATGAATAATAGTTTGTCTTTGTTTTATGATATTGTTTTGTTTATACTTTGGTTCCTCATGGCTCAGAGGAGTTATCTTATGTAGTGTTGGTCCAACCATGGATGACAAATCCAATGAGTGATCAGTTCCTGAATTGGATAACGTATCGCTTACAATATTGGACCTTTGCACATAAGATGTTTCCTTCTCGCATGTTGCCCAGTTGGGCTTTTTTAATAGTGTCCTGTTTTAGGTTACACTTCCCTCTTTTGGTTTAGTGATCAGATGTGTGAATCACTTTTTGTTTGCTTAACCGTGTTTTGGAGGGAGATACCTCGGTCAAGTGATTCTTACCCCAGCCAGAGGCAAGTACCCTGATTCTGGATATCTCATGTTATGGAGAACATCATCTGATTTCATGATCGTGATGGCATTACCTTAGGTCTGTTTTCGTCTCGGGTAGGTTAGGTATTTTACCGCATTATTCTATGTAGAATAGAAGGTGTGGCTAATCTTAGTGCCATAGTTTGGATGGGCTTTCTTCGTAATGCAAATATGACATGATTAATCTATATGCAAATATAAAGTAAAAAAACAAGAAAAAAAAAAGAAAAATATGAAGAAAAAAAAAATTAAAAAAAAATGAGAACATGAAACCAGTAATGATATACAAAAGGAGTAATTTTATTATCTTCAAAAGAGGGTTTGTAGGCCCTTAGTACATTTTGGGAGAGGTTTCATGACCTTTCTTTTTTGACTTAGGAAGTTAACCCTTTCTCGGATTTTGGTTACCTAGTTAGTGAACTTGTCAAGCATTGTAAGCTTTTAGGTACTTGATGTTCCATGGGAGTTCAAGTTCTTCGCCATTAGGTTTGAGCAATCTATATGCTCCATCTCCTGCCTTAGCTATGACCATCAGTGGGCCTTCTCATATGGGTGCAAATTTGCCTGATTCGCGCTGGTATGGCGGAATCTCACGCGGACCTTATCCTTTGAGTTTGAACTGTCTCTGGTGAACACGTTGTTGTATTCCCAGGCCAACCTCCTGTGATAGTTTTCTATCCTCTGTAGATCTATTTCCCTGTTCTCCTCTAAATCATCCAATTTGTAAAGTATCATGTCCGAGGTTAGGTTTTTCTCCCATGCTTCGGTTTTGGTAGTTGGGATCATCGCTTCCGTAGGTATGATTGCTTTTGTGCCATATGTGAGCGCGAAGGGGGTCATCCATGTTCGCTTCCGTAGGACATTATGTAATTGCTTACACCAACTCGCGCCATATCCATCGAGCTTCTTTTTGAGCATGTCGGCGATGGTTTTGTTTGTTGCCTCTGCACAGCCGTTGCTTTCGGGGTAGATGGGCGTAGATTTTTTTTCCTAATCTTAAAACAGTTTGAAGAGAAGATCAATGTTTTTCCCTCGGAGTTGGGGCCCATTGTGTGATACGATGGCATCTTGGATACCGAAGCGGCATATGATATGCTCGAAGAGGAATTTGAAGACATCATGGTCCCTAATTTGTCTTAGAGCCGAGGCTTCTACCCACTTTGTGAAGTAATCTGTATCCACGATTAAGTACTTTCTTTGTCCCAGGTTCCGGCTCTTAGGGGTCCGACAAAAAACTCCCTACTTGGAGAATGGCCAAGGTCTTAGGACATACTTTAGATCCATTGAAGGTGCGTGCTTTCTTTTGCCAAAATTTTGGCATTAGATGCGAGGATTTTGCCATTTATTTTGAGTCTTCGTTCATGCGAGGCCAAAAGTAACCTGTAATCTCGTTTTGTGAGCGAGGATCGTCCTCCACCATGGTTTCTGCATAACCGTAGTGTATATACTTTAATATGCTATGGCCCTCGGTGAAGGAAAGGCATATGAGAAGAGGCCCTACGTATGATTGTTTGTATAAGATACCATTTCGGAGATGGTAGTTCCCGGATCTTGATATTATTTTGTGTGCGAACGTTGATCGCTTGGGAGGTCCCCATTAGCTAGATATTTTATGATTGGTATTCTCCAGTCATCCTCAAGTAAGCCCTCTTCTTGGGCTGTTCAGTCTACATCGAGGATGTCCATATTTCCTTCTATGGGGATGGAGGGAAGCATGACCCTTTCGATTCTGACATTGGTAGCCTCGGGATCCGTTATCATGGAGGCTAGGAATGCCAAGGCATCTCCATATCTGTTATTGATTCGATTTAAATAGCGGAATGTGATGTTTGGTATCTGCTCGATGTAATGTTTGGCGAGTTGGAGGTATCGCTACAGGCATGGATCCAAGGCTTGAACGTCCCATTTATCTGGCTAACAATGAGTTGCGAGTCACTTGTGAGTCGCACTTCATTGATGCCAGTGCGATTATGACTCGGAGGGCATGTATGACTGCCTCGTATACAATTATATTATTGGTGGCGGGGAATTCGAGTCTCGAGTGTAGACGATCCTTCGGCCGGTCGGGGTTGTAAAAACCATTTTGATACCAGATCCCTCCGAGTTACATGACCCATCTACGAAGAATTCCCATCGCCTTGGATTTTACGGCGAAGTAGCTCGGGAGGATCCTCTAGCTGTCTTCCATTCACTGGAATTTCTTCGACCTCGTCGGTGTCATCCAATGGAAAATCGGCTAGGAAATCCGCAAACGCTTGGGTTTTAATCCCCGTTTGGGATTGATATTTTACTCCAAATTGTTTGATTTGTGCTCCCCATTTGGAGATTACGCTGCTCTGTCGGCATGATCGAGTACAGATTCTATTAGAGCTTTCGTGATAACTATTATGATGTGTGCATGAAAATAAGTGGGCAATTTTTGCGTTGCATAGACCAGAGATAACACTATCTTCTCGATCTTGGAATAGTTCTTTTCTGCCGATGAAATAAATGGGTTGCTCCACTTCTTTGTCTATGTGAGTTAACACCACACTGATTGAGGTGTTAGTCGCTGACAGGTAGATGTAAAGGTTTTCTCTAGGGTCGGGTTTCTGAAGGATTGGCAAGGTTTCCAAATATTCTTTGATCTTTTGAAAAGCTTCTTCGCACTCACTAATCCATGAAAATTTTTCACCCTTTTTTAAGGTATTGAAGAAGCCTTTACATTTGTCAGACGATCTAGCTATAAACCTTCCCAGGGCTGCTAGTCGACCATTTAGTCTTTGCACGTCTTTGACTGTCGCAAGGGAGGGCATTTATAGTATAGCACGCACCTTTTCGGGGCAACCTCGATCCCACGTTTGGTGACCAAGTACCCCAAGAACTTTCCTGAGGTTACTCCAAAGGCGCATTTTGCGGGATTAATTTTCATGTTAAATTTCCGCATTTGTTCGAAGATCTCCCCGAGGTCGTTTGCATGGTCTTGTGGAAGCTTTCTCTTGACGAGCATATCATATACATACACTTCTAAAGTTCTATGTATCAAACCCATCAAACATTTTTTCTACCATTCTTTGGTAAGTAGCGCGTGCGTTTTTTAATCCAAATGGCATTTTGGTATCGCAGTATAGACCCCGGGGAGTGAAGAAGGCAGTATGCTCTTGGTCCTCCTCGATGCCTCGCGTTTCTTTAGAGGGATCTTACCAACTACGTTATCTTTGTAACTAAAAACAACTCACGCCCAACCTCCGAGTATCCGTCCATGAGGGATAGTAATCCGTACCCAGAGGTTGCTTCCACGAGCTGATCGATATTAGGGAGTGTAAAGCTATCTTTGGGACATGCCTTATTAAGGTCGGTGAAGTCAATGCAGATCCTTACCCCTCCATTTTTCTTAGGTACTATCACCATGTTGGATATCCATATTGGATACTGTACTTCTCGTATCACCCCTGATGCCTCCATGAAAAGTTTCTTTAGTTCTTTTTGGATGGCTTCGTCTCGATTATTGTATTTCTTCTTGAAATATACGGTGCCACTTTTCGCATCTTTTGCATGGGGTTGTGCTTTGGGTTGATCTTGAGGTGGTGACATCAGTTTAAGATCTATTCAAAATTAGTCATTTTTTTTTTGAAATTACAAGCTATTGCATATCTTCCATGCGTCATGCAAAGACATCGGAATATTCTCTCAATACTTGTATTAGTTTTTCTTCAAAAAATCCATACAAAGGGATTTCTTCGGAAACTTATGGGACCCGTTTTTTAACTCTAACCCCTGTATATATACAATTTTAAGATTATTAGGTAATGCTTTATAAACGATATCAGTGTGAGTCTCCAAAACTAAATCTCTGCCTTTAAAAGTTTCTCTAATCCGTTTAACCATAGTTCGATCTTTTACAAAAATCTAAAGAGTTTTCTTCACCTTTCCTCTTCCTCTTCCCTTTCATTTTTCTCTCTCTCTCTCTAACCGCGCATACCTCTTCACTCATCCTTCTTCAATCAGATCTGGTTTAAAGAAGTATTTTTCCGCTTTGTTTTTTTTTTTAATTAATTTTTGATGATTTTGTAGCTTTGAATGCTAAGATTCAATTTTTCTTAAAATAAAATCAAATTCTGTTTTTTTGGTTGACAACATTACGGATGGCATTCAAATGGCTTACTTCCATGTGTACAAGGTGATGAATGGTTTTGATTGAGGTATTTTTCGAGTTATGGCCAGTTCGAGTAATGGGTTATGATTGTAACCATATTAATTCGGGTAATGAGAAAGAGAACAAGAGTACTTGCCTCCATCCCTCCATTTCTGATGCCTGCATGTTTTCTTGGATATCAATGGTCAGAGAGAAATTCACGTCAGGCGGAGAAGTGGCTGACGAGTGGTGACATGGGTTAGTCTTTAGTCTTATAGTTTGTTTCTTCATTTTGTTGTTGTGAAGTTAATTTTATAGTCAACCTTGTAATGTTTTGATGGTTTATGTATCTATCTTTTGTACATCAGCAATGGAGAACATTGTCGTTTGGATAATGACTTGTGGGTTGAGTTCTTTTATTCTCTTCTTCTTGGGTCTTTGGTTTATGGGCTTTCTCGTGCTTCCAATTCGATTTGATTAACTTACCTATATGACTATGGGCTAGTTGTTCTTGGCCTTTTAAAATTTCTTCTTGTTGGACTTAAAGTTTGATATAGCTTCGAACTTTATATATTGTGGTGACATTTAAGTCAGATTACATTTGTCTCACATTTTCTCCATGACCTTGTGTTGACTTGATTCAAGTGGTTAATTAGGTGAACATATCTTCAAATGTCATAGTTCTTCCATCAGTAAACGCTCCAACTCGCATAATCCAATCGATGTGACTCACTTTGATGACCGGTGATTATAATATATTTTCATCTATTTTCATCATGTATGTATAGTTATTGCTTTGAGATGATGTACCAAACGTTCTAGAGTATTGTTACAAGCAGTTTCATTTGATTTTATCTGTTTGTTCAAAATTTCTTGTCCTGGGTTGGACGGGACTTACTCGGTCTATGTAGAAATTGATCGGCGATACATTTCTGTCCAGCATATCTTCCACTGCGATCTTCCATCTTGCAAAGTATATATGAGTTTCGTGGTTCCATTGCGGGAAACCCTATTAATCTCTCAATTTCTTTAGTTTTCCTCCTTGTCGAGGAGAGTTCCTATTTTTACCATACCCGGATTTTCGGGTGTTCTGATATTTATTTCTTTGGTTGGTTCCGAGGCCGAGAAGTTTTATTTGAGTTCTACGATGTCGGAGAGGTTGTGTATGGGCCCCATAGGTGAGTCCGAGGCGGGGACATCGTCCTGAACAGGCTCATTGTTTGAGCGCCTTGCCTCAGTATTCATTGCTATGTAAGCATCAATTTCATCCTGGTTCTTGACATTCTTGGCTCTCTTATTTTTTGATCTTGCCGAGTTTACTATGTTTTTGTCATTCTGAACGTCCATCTTGTAGCAGTATTTTGCCTCTCTAGAGTTTACGATAATTTCTGCGACTCCATTGGGCGTAAGGAATCTTAGCCTTTGATGGTAGGTCGAGGCCACTCTTTTGATCCCGTGTAGGGTGATAGTACATCTACCACGCAGAAAGTAGTTAAGGTGAGGATTTTTCCCACCCGGATTTCTAATGTCACCTCATCCCTTAGGCGGGTTGAGGAGCCGTTGAAGCCAAATATGTTATAGGTAGAGGGTATTAGGCAATCGTCTCTAATACCCATTTGTTTAAACATTTCATAAAACAGGATCTCGACGGAATTACCTCCATCGATTAGGATTTTGGGCATTGCCCAAGGCAATGCCTTTGGTCTTTCTTCTTCTCCTTCGTGTTCGGGAAGTGCAATGGCTATCGTGACCACCAGTGGGTCGTTTTGGTTTCGTCCTCCATCAGGTGCCTCCGAGGCTGAGAAACTGATAGGTAATTTCATCCACTCCTCAATCGGGGGCTCTCTAGATACACTGAAAACTTCATCTCCTACGAAGTTTCGTTTGTGAATTCGTCCTGTAATATTTCCTTCATGCGTGGGGGCAACGATTGTCGAGTACGATATTATATTGCACCCTAGATATTGCGCCTCACGAGGGATTTCCACACGACGTATGAGTGCCCCGGCGGCGGGTGGGATCACTGGTTGCGCGATGTACTCTTGAAGCTTGCCTTCATCGATCATATCTTGCACCATATTCTTCAAGTCCCTACACGAGTCTGTCATGTGGCTATGGAATTGATGGAACTCGCAAGTTAGTTCTGTTTTCGTGCCTCTCTGGCTGCTGACCTCTGTTCCATGGATAAGTGATTTTATGTTTTCCATCGATCTTCTTGAGGATCTCGGATATGGGAGTGTTCAGCTTCGTGTAGACTGGGTCTACGAACTTTTCCTTCTTTTGCTGGGCCTGGTCTCTCCATTTCCATCCCTCGGTCCGATAACTGGGTTGAAGTTCCTTTCACTAATTTGTCCCTCTACTAGTTCCTTTCACCAATTTGTCGTAAGTACCGTCCTGAAATTATTCAAGGGCTACGTAATCCTCTTGGATTTCTCTCAACTTTCCCAAATTCTTTGGAATGGTTTCGTACATGCGAACGAATATAGGGTCTGTCTTTCTTAGATTATTTTTGAAGCCCAAGATCGCATAGGCCTCGGGGACTCTTCCGATCTCAGCACATAGCTTTCTCCATCGTGTTACCAGGGAGCGGAGTGACTCGTTGGGTCCTCGGGCTAACTGGAAAAGTGTGTCTACTTCAGGTTTAACTATGCTATTGTAAATGTAGGTTTCTAAGAACAGCTCGGATAGGTGAGCAAATAATTTAACTGAGTCTTTAGGAAAATTAATGAACCACATCAGGTCTTCGTCTTTTAAGATCGCCGGGAAAAACTTGCACAATACTACGTCATAATGATCCCATTGGGTTAACGTAATGCGATAAGTTCTAAGATGCTCAATTGCGTCCCCGGTTCCGGTGAACGGAGCTGTGAACGTCGGTAGGTATGACATGCCTGCAAGTGACGCACAATGATTACGCGTTACAAAGTTGCAGTCCAAGTCTGTGGTCCGCCGTAATGGTGCAATGCGAAGCCATAATAGCGCAACGTAAGCTATAATAGCACAACGCAAGCCAAAATAGCGGTATGCTGTATAGACCGTCAAGCACTAAGATAGTGGAACCCTGCAGGCACGTGAAGCGCAAGAGTGGCGCTACACTGTAAAGCACATTGGCTAAGTAATAAAGCTTATTGGCCGACACAATAAGGCTTCATTGAAGGTTTGGCAAGACGTGGCCAAAGTGATAGATGCAACATGCGATGTTGGCATCGATGCATATCCATGGAATTCAGTTGGCCCAAGCTCAAGGAGGATGCAAGAGTGAAGAATAGACTAAGATTTGGTCTATGGCATATATTCAAGGTTTGCCAAAGCTTGAATAATGCAAACAAGTTGGTAATGCAAGAGTTGCATTGCTATTGTCAAGCTAATTGGCGAAGTGAAGCATATATGATGCATGAGTAACTAGAGTGAGTTTAAGGAGCTGGCATCGATATTTGAAGCTTAAGGAATATCCGTGCATGAGTTTAGAATGATAAGCATGCGGGGCCAAGAGGGCTGAACGTTGGTGCAAGATGAATCCGGTATGTCACAAAGAAGTGTGCAATACGACTCAAGTGACGGTTATAAGTTGGTTATTGGCTTCACAAGCGTGCCAAAGGTGCGAGACAAGTTGGAAGGATTATGAAATGAGTTCATAGCCTTAGTAGAGTGTCCCTAACCGTTCAATACAAGTGGGGATTCAATCGCATCACAACACAAAAGGTGGAAGTTGAAAAGCGTTTGGCGGTTATGGAAACTACGATGGGACACATGGTTGTTCCATGCGTGTGCAAGTGTTGTGCACGGTTTTGGCTAGTGAGTTTGTTGTATAAATAGTCTAAGGAGTGGGAAAAATCAGTAGGCTTATAAGAGAGAGTTTTGTAGACATGTAGTCTCATACTTGAGAGAATAAAGGCATCACCAAGAGGGTGATGGCCTGGTTGGTCCATGTGATGGAATGTTTTGTATAATCTTCCTTAATGCAATGAAATGGGTTTATTGTGTTAGTTCTTTGTGTTCATTATGTTGCTGATGTTGTGTGAGAATTGGTTAAGTACACGGCAGAACCTCTTATGCTTATGGGGGCATGAAGAGTTGGAGAGAAAGAAGAAAAGACTTCCATTGTGCAAAGCCTTATGAGTGAAGGCATATGCATACTTTGATGCAAGTATGCAAGGCTGAGTACTTGTGGGTGAAGTTGAATCACTGAACTAAAGAGTATTGCCGGTCATGTCCCATGAAAATTTTAGGATATTAAATGGGCGTATGACAGCAGGTATCAGAGATGTGTTAGGGGACACATTCTTGATTTTCTCTCTTTTACTCAAGTTAATGTCATTTGTTTGCCAAATTCGGTGGTCAATTGTTTGGGTTTCACTAGTATGGAGACTAGAAGAAGTTGGTCTTGTGTAGAAAGATCAATTGGAATGAACTTTGAAGCTTGATGTAGCAGCAGTCCATGAAAGTTTATGACAAAGGCGTCTAAATTCCATCCCAAAGTGTTAGACGAACATGCGAGAATCATTGAAAACCGGGTTTCAAGTGATTGCATGACAAAAGTGAAGAGTATGCTGACTACTATAGTGCAAGTTAGGTGTTAAAGTCCATGTTTCTCACAATTATGCAAAGATTAAGCATTTGGAATGCATATCTTTGTAGTGTTATCATTAGCGAGTACATTACAAGTTGTAATGGGAATTTTAGGGGAAATTCCTGAATACAAAGAAGTTGATAGCCTTTGCAGTGGAAAAGAAGATGAAAAACATGTCTATGTTATAGATTGAAAGTGTTTTCATCATAGCCAGTTGATGGAAGATTATAGTTATCTCTCTCGAATGCATGTACCTTGGTGGTAATACAAAATACTGGTTACTAACCAGCATGTTTGTGGAAATGTGATGCCATAAAAGAAGAATTGGATGGACAATTCTTATCTAGCATAAAGCTTATGGAAAGGCTGAAGACAGAAGCGCAAAACCGATACACCACGATCTTGCGTTTTCAAAGAGTTCTTCGTTGATGCTAGGTGCGCACAAGGAGTGTGCTTTCACCTGGTTTATGAGTGGGATCAGTATGCTTGGAGAAGGGTGTCCAAAGACCTGCATTTGATCATAACCACAAGTGGATGTTCTTGTCAACTATAAATCAATATTGCTACAAAGTTGATTTTGGAGAAGGGGAAAGACAAGAGTTACCAGTTGTGCATGGGTAGTAAAATGAGTTCCAAGTTTGAAGAAGAATGCGGCATTCTTGCTTCATAGAACGTAGGTAGTGGCGCCTCATTTGCAAGGATTATGGCCTTGTTTGCAACTATCCAAAGTGTTTATCCGCGGAAGTCATTGAGTGATATGACTTTGCTGAGCTCTATGGTGATGCTCGAAATCACCAAGTAAAGTCTAGTTCCGGTTGTGCAAAGGTGCACAAGTTTGTGTCAAGATTTGAGTGCTGATTGGCATAGCATGTATGCAATAGTAGCATGCACCAAATGGGATTTCGGAATGGCCAGAATGCATGATGCGGTTGGAAATGCAAACTAGGCGAATTGGAAATGCATGGAAAAGAAGGACAAAATAGTGGTGATGCATTAGAATGGCATGAGGCCATTGATGAGTGCTAAATAGTGCATATTTATACACCTTTTTATTGGCATTGTACTCATCTTTTGCGCTTAGAAATCAGATATTATCCCAGATTCCGTGTTTTCTTTGTTTTCAAGAATAAATATTTGTATTAATTAATTTTGTGTTTTTTGGTAATAAATAAAGCTCGGAGAAATGAGGAGCCAAGGAGCGAAGAATTGGAGTCGAGCATCTATGGACAGAAGCTAAAGCTGTCGCAAGCATCATGATTCAAACCCAACAAGTAGCAACTCATCTACAAAACATGGGCTTGAGCTAGACCCGACCCGTGACCCGGATTCGAGTCCGTCCATTCAGAGCCGTTAGATTTGATCTGATCTTCATCCAACGCTCGCTCCAGCTCCTACACATCATCTCCTGATACTCCCGCTCCACACCAAAACCTCTTATATCCTCAGCTGTTCAGATCTCGTCTCGCTTCATCCAACGCTCGATGAAGCCTTCTCATCGTCATCTCGCTATACCCGCTTCACACCCAAACCTCCCACACCCTTACACTATCGATCCAAACCCATTCCCAATCCCTTCTTCTCTTTCTTCTTCTCCCCCGACAAACCCAGACACCACCCTCATCTTCATCTTCTTCCCCGACCAAAAATGGCAGAGCCATCTCCTCCACCGTTCTCCCACCACCCGTACCAGCCTCGGCGATCCAACACCGACCGCGCCACGTCTTCTCTTCCGACACCCCTATTTCTAGTTATCTCTCATGTAGCGTCTCTTCCCAGAGGCTATGTTAGAGATAAATGGAATTAGGGTTTACTCTTGCATGTGAACCAGAGCCGAAGGAACAGAAGAGAGAGGTTTGGGTGTTCGTGAATTGTTGTTTTGAGTGATTTTTGAGATATAAATTGATGTTTTGATGTAAGAGAAAAAGACAGCATGTTTTAGGGTTTGAAGTTCTGCAATTTTATTTTAATTGATTTTATTTTCTGCATTATGTTCTAAGCAACAAAAACTAGGGTGTAATGAAACCCTTTGATTTAATATGAAGCAAGTTTATTATCAAATTGTTCTTAATGTGTATAGTGCTTAGGAAAATAGTGATTCATTGAACCAAACTTGCTTGTGATCACACACTGTAGAAAGACCAAGTGATACTAGGGGTATGTAAGGAGATTTAGTCACCAATTATCCAATGAAGGCCTTTTAGGAAGGCGGTAGAACAAGGTGAAAATTAGCATTGCTTAGTATAAGATCGAGGGTGAGTTAAACACCCAAGTGTCACAACAATATCAGTTCCAACATTCTGTGTTTATCATTGCCTTAGTTTAGGTTCATACAACATCAACCTAGTCGTATCGACACACAATCACCCAAACATTTGTGTTACAATTCTAAAAATCAGTCTAGTAAGCCCTTAGTTCAATCATAGCACACACCACTTCTCGTGGGATCGACTGCATGCTTGACCAGCCATTTTGAAGGAATCTTCATGAAAGCTAAAGCAACATGGTAGCATCAGTTTTAAGGAGTATTCAACTAATTGTCAATTATAGTGTGCTTCGTTATGGGAGTGACATACGAACGTTGATAGTTGGAAGAGTGCATGTGGCAAAGTGAATTGCTACATTGGGGACGATAGGTCTTTGTCTCGCTTCCTTTGTTGCTTAGAAGCGAAGTTGAAGTCGGTATTGCAAGGCTTGTTAGGTCTCACAAGTTGCAATCGGTTAAGCGCGATATTTGCTCAAGTTTGAGTATACTTTCGGTTGGGTCGAGTGGACCTTGGTGTTGGAATGAAGTCTCTCTATGTAAGGTAGTAGTGAATGAGGGTATTTGAAGTGAAAGATCTTGCCTCTTTCGTTCAAAGTAAAGCTAGTTTGCGTGAAGATGATACATAGCATATTAAGCCAAAATATGCAATAAAAGATGTTGAAAGTGAAAGAAGCAAATAGAAGAGTTGGTGGCATAGTTGAGTTTGCTGTTGAGAGTTATGTGGAAGTGTGAAGGCATTTGGCGGTGAATGCATGGATTAACGAGAAAAAATGAATATGTAAGTCCATCAAGTATATGAGTTAAGAGTAACTTATTGTTAGGAAGAACATGATGATGTTTTTCCGCCACATTCAAGCGTAGCAGTTTGAAAGAGCAAGTGATGCTTAAAATTGCTGGTTTCAAAGGCGCGTGAAGAGGATGCCTGGCCCAAAGAGGCGTTGTGATGTCACGGGTATCCTAAGTCACGACTATACCAGAGTCATGCATTTCAATCATGATGTTGCGACAATGCAAGCAAAGAACAGCAAGGTGCAGGTTCTTTGGCATACAAATGGTGCAAAGCTAGGAGGCGTAATTTACAACATGATTTGGAGGCCAAATCTAAAGTAAGTTCTGTTGCATTGCCGAAGACAGCAAAGGCTATGGATTGTGGCGCATACCAGAGTGGTATGGAATCATAGCATGCATACCTTAAGGCATGGCATGATTTGGCGTAGGCGCATATGATTGAAGAATTGAGGCTAAATCTTGTATAAGTCCTGTCAAGTTGCATGGTGCAACTAAAGTCGGAAAGTGAAGGCATAAGACTATGGCAATGATCATTGTGATCAGTTGGGAAGAATCTTTACTTGTGTACACTTAGGCACAAATGATTCATGCGAAGTTCAAGCACAATTCAGGGAATTTGCAAGAAGAATTTCCAAGTTGCATTTGGGTGTTGATATGCGATTGTAGTTGAAGTTGGAGCGTAGGCCAACGTGACAACAACAGTGCAAGTTAGTAGGATCAATGGCAAAGCAGTAAGATAAGTGATGGTATTTTATACTAGGCATAAAAGTTTTGGCAAGGGAAAAGTCCAACCAAGTTTTCTGATTTCTGAGATAGGCTCAGAAGCGTACAAGGCCGAGAGAACAAGTATAACGAGTATACTTTGTTGCGTTCAACGAGGGCGTTGAACGGATTAGGTGGGGGAGGTCCATGACATGCCTGCAAGTGACGCACAATGATTACAAAGTTCTGAGTTGCAGGCCAAGTCCGTGGTCCGCCGTAATGGTGTAATGCGAAGCCATAATAGCGCAACGTAAGTTATAATAAGCACAACGCAAGCCATAATAGCGGTATCTTTGTAGAGAACGTCAAGCACTAAGATAGTGGCACCTGCAGGGCAGGTGAAGCGCAAGAGTGGCGCTACAATCGTAAAGCACATTGGTTAAGTAATGCAGCTTATTGGCCGACACAATAAGGCTTCATTGAAGGTTTGGCAAGACGTGGCCAAAGTGACAGATGCAACATGCGATGTTGGCATCGATGCATATCCATGGAATTGAGTTGGCCTAAGCTCAAGGAGGATGCAAGAGTGAAGAATATACTAAGTGTTGGTCTATGGCATATATTCAAGGTTGTCCAAATCTTGAATAATGCAAACAAGTTGGTAATGCAAGAGTTGCATTTCTATTGTCAAGCTAATTGGCGAAGTGAAGCATATATGACGCATGAGTAACTAGAGTGAGCTTAAGGAGATGGAATCGATGTTTGAAGCTTAAGGAATATTCGTGCATGAGTTTATAATGATAAGCATGCAGGGCCAAGAGGGATGAACGTTGGTGCAAGACAGAATCCAGTATGGCACAGCAAGTGTGCAATACGACTCAAGTGACGGTTATAAGTTGGTTATTGGCTTCACAAGCGTGCCAAAGGTGCGAGACAAGTTGGAAGGGTTATGAAATGAGTTCATATCCTTAGTAGAGTGTCCCTAACTGTTCAAGACAAGTGTGGCTTCAATCTGCATGACAACACAAAAGGTGGCAGTTGAAAAGCAGATTGGCGGTTATGGAAACTACCTGATGGGACACATGGATGTTCCATGCGTGTGCAAGTGTTGTGCACGGTTTTGGCTAGTGAGTTTTCTGTATAAATAGTCCTAAGGAGTGGGAAAAATCAGTAGGATTACATAGAGAGAGTTTTGTAGACATGTAGTCTCATACTTGAGAGAATAAAGGCATCACCAAGAGGGTGATGGCCTGGTTGGTCCATGTGATGGACTGTTTTGTATAATCTTCCTTAATGCAATGAAATGGGTTTATTGTGTTAGTTATTTGTGTTTATTATGTTGCTGATATTGTGTGAGAATTGGTTAAGTACATGGCAGAACCTTTTATGCTTATGGGGGCATGAAGAGTTAGAGACAAAGAAGAAAAGACTTCCGTTGTGCAAATCCTTATGAGTGAAGGTAGATGCGTACTTTGATGCAAGTATGCAAGGCTGAGTACTTGTGGGTGAAGTTGAATCACTGAACCACAGAGTATTTCCGGTCATGTCCCATGAAAATTTTAGGAGATTAAATGGGCGTGTGACAGTAGGGAACATTTCCTTGGAAATTGAAATTTTAATAGATTTTTTGACAAAGGAGATTGTGTTGCTTCCTGCATAACCTCCGCTAACTTCTTGCTCTCTTGCTTTACCGTAGCTTCTCTACATATGCCTCGAGTTTGCAGAGTCGGGCCTGCAATTGATCATCATTTCGCCTCATTTCGGCCTTCTTTTTTTCTTCCCCGGGCTCTCTCAAGTGAGTAAGAAAGTTCATGGTTGCGATGTCTTGATCTCCTTGAGTCCTCATCCGATTGTTCAGTATATGATACAATCTTAGAGCGAGTTGACTTCGAGGTCTCCCCTCGTTTGGGGTTCACGGCTTCGAGGTTCTCGGCCTCGCAGTTGGTTCTTACTTCGTTGATTCTACTCTTATCTCGCCTATGCTTGGGATCAACATCCATGACCCCTCGGATGGGCTACCTTCCTCGTCGAGAACGCCCCGCTTCTCCTGGGGAAAGCGATCCGTTGTTTCCTCATTTGAGGTGTCACGGATATTGATTCGTTCGTCATCCTATAAGTTTTCAAAAGGGTTTTCCTCCTCGGGGATCTCCTCGACAGTAGTGAGTGGCACCTTTTTCTTTGCTTTACGTTTCAGCCTGCGGTTTTTCCGTTCTAGCCTTATGTTACGTTTTTATAATTTCTTCATTCTCTCTTCCTAAGCATCTTGTGCTTTCAGGATGGCTGCGATAGTAGCGTTGGCATCGCTAAGGTTAGAAGGGTTGTCCTTCTTGGCTTCACTTGTTCACGGTTGCCTTGGAAAACGGTCCAACCCTCCCGGGTTGGGTTAGATTGACAACATCGTGTCTATCGAAGGGGTTTCCCTCTTCTTTGTAGCTAGAATTGTCAGTTAGTCCTTATCGATTCAGGTCATCGGGTTGTCCCTCTCTTGGGATCACACCGTTTAGCATGGCCTCGCTTGGCTCCATGTCATATAGTTCCTCTGGCTGGGCTCCACCGTTTTCACCTTGGCTCGTGTGATAAGATCATCGCGTCACCATTACCTTCCCTGCAATATATGCAATGATACTTAATTTGTCTCTTCTTTCAGAAAAGTGGGACCCTGCTAGATTTGGAGGTCATGTGCAATTACTAAGTCATAGTTCAAACTGGACCGTTTAGTACAGGAAGACTTTGCAGTAAATTTTGGAGACATGTGAAGATGTCAAAACATTCCCTTCTTGCATGAGGTGTTAATGATGAAGAAAAGGTGTTTTATCAGTTCTCTTTTTTCGAGAAAAATACCTCCTTCAACACGTTATACCTTTTATTGGGAAAATCCAAATTATGACGATTGAGCATATCTTCCCATTCTAGGTATTATTTATCATCGTCTTTTAACTTGGATTTTGGTCAAACTTTTGAATTTGATGAATGATTATGTACTCATTAATCCTTTTTCTTGACTTAGAGTTAGATTTCTAAGAAAAAGTTTGTGGATTATGTTGAGTTCCTTTGAGGAAGAAGAACAACTAGCTTTTTCAGCATTCACCTGAAGATATTTTCTTCCATGAAGTCTACTGATTAGGTTTTTTCTTTCCGACTCTTTCATGGAGGAGATCGTTCGAGTGCCGAAGTATCAAAAACTCCATTTTCACTCCGATCTTCAACTCTCCTGAGCACCTTGAGAAAGATATTGAAAGCTGTTACTAAACGAAAAATCTAAAAGAAAACTAGCGAAAAATCTGTAGATCTGCTGATTTTGAGGTTCTTCTAGACTTCACAGATCGTGTAGATCATATTTGAGTCCGAGCTCTACTCATACATCTTAACAGAAATCTACTGGTTAGTATGGAAACTACTTCTCTCATGGAGATTATGAAATCAATATAGAGTTGTTACTAGGGAGGTAGAATAAATCTTCATACCTCCCTGTTTCTAGCTCCAAAATGTAGTTGCATCTCTTCTGATGACTACACCCAAGTAGATCTAAAGGCTATATACCGCTAAAACATACAAGATTCAAGATGAACAAGTAAAGAACATAGAAAATAAAGATTAACAAAAGCATATAACGTGGTTCGGCCATGAAGACCTACGTCCGGGAAAGAAGATGTTTTATTTATTGATTATTAGGTCTTACCCTTGATAGAGTTACAAATATCACTTAGATTTCTTACTCTCTCTCTCTCTCTAGATCTCTCTCAAGAATTCTCTGTAGAAAGACCATCTATTGTTACATAACTTGTCCATCTCCTTCTACATGGACTGGTATTTATAGGAAAATTAGACTCGTGGAGGTTTTGTTCGTCCGAGCTACTGGAGCTATCGTACATCGCTTCTGCTGCTTCGGACTAGTTCTATACTGTCCCTCGTGATGGCTTGCTTAGTTCTCCCTCCGAGTTGTCTCGCTCTCCTTCATATCGTGTAGCCCTTCTTTGGAGAACCTCGTGCTCTATTACTTCTGGTTTGTAGTATAGGTCGTCCGAGTCTTCCGTCACGATGTAGATCTTCCGACGTCTTCCCCTTATCCTTCATTAAATGCGGTCCTTCTTTTATAGACTTGACTGTCTGAGCGGATTAGACTACTCCTTACACGCGTCATTCATGTGACGTTGTAGCAGGTGTCTCGATTCAGACAAACTCACCTTTTAGAGGATGATTCGATGCTCTTATCTTATCATCTTATCATGGGTTCATCCCTTAGGATGTTGACACGTGGCCATCGGGTATTTTACCCTCACAGTTATCTGATTGTATGAATTATCCCAGAAAATAAACATCTCTTCACCAGGTAGTATGAACAGCCAGTACTGCAACTACCTCGACAGGATTGCAATCATCTCTCAATAGTTAGTATGAACCGCCAAGCAGTAACCAACTCATTTCAAATGATATGAACACCCTTGCGATATGTGCTGAACCGCAAAGCGGCTGCCAACGTACCCTCCTCCGTAACTCGAAAGAGATCAAGCACGACCGTAGTTCGTCAACTATTTATTTAGATAATATGAACTACCCTCAATGGTAGCAATTACCTCTTGTTATGGATGGTATGAATTGCATAGCAACAACCACCCCTCGACCTGCAGTCACCTTAGCAATATTCGGTAAATGGAAAAATGTTAATCACTTGTACCATACATATTCACCTACCACTTAAAATCAAGTGTTCAAGGAAATTGTCCATTTACTTAACAACAAAATATGATGCTTAGAGGAATGTAGCTCACTTAATGTAGATACATTAACCTTCAACTCTAAATGAAATGAGAAGTATAATTTAGAAAGCCTGGTGATAACACTTATGTGCTCACGGCAGCTAATCCAATTATTATAATCCATGTATGCTATAACAGTTAGCTCGAACATTAAATAAGCTATGACAGTATCAGCGCTGAAAATGTAGAGCTAGTTCCGAATAGTTGGTAATACACAGATTAATCTTGCTAGTGTATACGGAAATGACGACAAAGGAAGCTTTAGGGTGGACACCGAAATAAATGTAGAACACTGAAAACGATTTAAAACCCATAAAAGCAACCTTAACATCAGGCAAATAATTAAATAGCACAGACCAAAATATTTCCACTTACCCATACCGAGCATTAAGGCCAGTCATAATCTACAAGATCAAGACTAAATAAATATACTAGATAATTTAGCCAAGGTCAAGACTAAATAAATATACTAGTAAATTTAGCCACAAGCGGATATGCCCAGTACGATAATAATAATCCATACAAATATCATTGAGCATCTAAGAGTCAAAATTCACAACCAATCCATAATGGAAATGAAACTCGCTTATTGAGCATCTAAGGGTCAAAATTCACAACCAATCCTTAATGGAAATGAAACTCGCTTCAAACGGATACATTTCGTAGTATAATAATGATTTTTGGAAGGACTAGACCATTTAATCTAACATTGCACCAAACCCAAATGCTTACAATATATTCTTAAACGTCAATATGCTCCCATAGTTTGAACAACTCAAGTATGCACAATAGCTAAGCATCCATAAAAATTTAAGTACACATTTTCAAACTTGAGGCAATCTTGGTTCTAAACTAGTTTGGGTCAAGTCCATAGGCACTTATATACACAGACACCAAAATGCGTTAAAACATAGGTCAAAGTACTCTTCACCATCACCTAAAGAGTCCTACATGAATTAGTAGTTCATTATCAAAGGAAAATGTGTACATCAGGTCAACCAGTTTCCAGATAACGGTGACCTCATCTGGAAACTAGTCACTATACATAAATTCAAAAGATAATCTTAGCTAACAGTTCGCACTAGCTAGAATATCGTAGTCAGCACTTCTAAGAAGAGAACATCACGAACATTTTTCGAATAAAGACGAAACCAAATCTGTTATTCACAAGGGAGTTCCCAAATTTATCTTATATTCGCATCCAAAGCACATTAGATTAAACCACGTATTTACTACTAAACTTATCCATGAAAGTTTGAAAATGCAAACAAGATTCGTTAACTAAATTGTCTACAGAAATCGTGGTACTCATACAACCCATTGTGCTTAAATAAATAAAGCCACTAGGTTTGACATTTGACATTTCACCCATAGCATCAGATCATTTAGTCTAAGCAAAACAATACATGAAACCCCATACAGATAAAATTCCAGTAAGGTAAACCCTTATAAAGAGAACCAACTAATAAGCATGCTTGGTCTAAATTAAATAGACTACGTCGACAGCACTAGAGGTGGTCTAAATTAAATAGACTACTAATTGGCACAGCACGCATACTAAAACATAATAGTTAAGAGAGCACGTATAACATGTACAAATACACCATATAACAAGGCATAATACATCACATTTTTTGTATATTTCACAAAAGAGTCACTATTCTAGCTAGTTTTTAACATTTTATGTTGGCTTATTTATAACAACACATATAATACCTTAATATTCGGAAAATATATTTCAATATCGTTGTTATAATGTATTATTTAACTAGAACATTAATTTACATGACAATAATCCAATTTTATATTTGATGGGCTATTTCTTTTTATTGAATAAACTTGTTAATTTTACTTGAAATAATTTCAAATGATATGTTGTCTAATTAAATTCTTGTGATAATGTCCCAATGTAATTAAGTGATTTCAAATTGTTTATAGCAACAAAGCCAATCAAAATTTTGACTAGTAAAATTAAATCGTTGGCACACAAGACAAAGACGGCACATGGCACGTGAAGCACGCGACTTAGGTAGGCTCTCCACACCTCTAACAAAGGATACTAACATAATAGTTTCCAGAATACAAACCCATTGGAGTAGTATTATCTCTGCAGACTCTGCTAATTAAGCCCCCAGAATTTGGTGCAACCCAATCAAAATTCAGAAAATTGGTTTAGGTAGGCTCTCCACTAAGGATTGAGTTTCCAACACCCTACATTTTGTATGTACTGACACGGTGTATGTCTACGGTTTCGATTCAAACCCATGAGTCATACCATACCTTTATGGAATCATCATTCATAGTACAATAACTCTTCAGTACAAACCCACTAAAAATCCGGACTTTAAGAGGATCAAAACAATCCCTAGAGTGTCCGACAGACCAACGATTATTAATACATTTTAACAAACAGTTCATAGGCATTCGATTAACTAAAATTCAATCTCGCAAACATGTACTTCTGACAATAATTTAATTAAACATTTACCTACCAACTCAAGCTTTCCCCAAAAGGCCAAAATTTCTATTCATGTTCTTAAGAAGATATGTAACCACAGTCTACGTTCAATCGCACACATACGCAGAAAACCGAAAGAATGTACAAGACATGAAATTTCCATTTCTATTCATGTTCTTAAGAAGATTTCACTTTTAGTGCAAGTGATCCCGTTTTAACTCATTAATACAGTCTATCGTTCAAACCTTCTAACAATATGTTTTAGGTTCGACAATAATTCGAAGAAAACCTCGAAAAATGTAAAGACATTGAAATTTTATGAAATATTGTAAATTTCTTGTTGAGATGGATGATTCCGATGCTCTTACTATTATTGCATTTTTGGATCAACTACGATAATTTGATCTTTTAAATTTTCATAGTTTTTGTAATCACAATCAGCAACAGAAAGTTTAAAATCAACAAAGAAAGTTTTTATAATCTCAACTACAGAATCTCAATTTTTTCAATCATATGTGCCCCAGGATGCAATATTTAGAGCAAACCAAGCCTAATCTAACCAAATTTCAAAAATCAATTTGTCACCATAATGAATTAGGCATTAAACCATTAAAGACTATCATTAAGACTAAGGCCAATATTAGTATTATCAATTATCACCATAGAAATTAAGCTACTCATACAAACCCATCACTAGATTTGCAAAACGAAATATATTTCTTTGAGTCATTTAATTGAGCAATTTACAAAACTTAAAGTAGAAGTTCAACAAAAGTACCAGATCTTGAAGAAGCTAACTTCTGTTCACCAACAAATTTTACCAGGCCACCATGATCCATTTCCAAGTCTTACTCACGTAATTGTACCCAACAGTACAATACAATTTTACTCTTTGTTCCTCCTAATCCATTCACTATCTCCAAACCCGTCTTACCATACGAAACTTCAATTTCCCTTTCCAAGGCAGGAAGATATGAATCTTAACCACATGCATAATTCAATTAAACCCCCCCTCTTTCCATTTTCAGTCGAGAAAGAGAAGAGGAGAAAACATCCGAAGAAAAGAGATCCCTGAATGTTTCTCTTGATATCTCCGTTTTAGTATTTAACATACAAATGTTACTCATGTTACCCCTAAAAGGGTCCACCGATAGACACATGGAGAGATGCATGGTGATCTATTTAGGCACTCAATTTTTGGTTGCACAACTAGTTACCCCTATAAGAACCTAATTTTAGATTTGGGCAGACTCATATCTATGAAGGCATCTAACTTAAGATTCATAAGTACCACCAAACGAAAATTTTATCATCTTCAACTCTAAAGTTTTGAACCGAACCCGAGAAAAAGGCACGGGATGTCACAATGACAATTCCTGTCGTTCCCTTATAAAATACATTTTCTTGTCTCCCCCTAACGATGGGAAGACTGTCTCATTAAAGTGATAACCCGCAAATCTAGCGATAAGAGATCTCCTACCAAAGGTTTTAAAATGTGGATAGTTGTTGAGAGCAAATATCCAACAAAATTACTTAGTCATTTTCGTGACCCATCATAGTAAGATGTGGACTCGTAATGGCACATATGTAGTGCAACCAAAAATGCGTAAGAACACAAATGTCAGGCTTAAATTCAGTTACCAACTGGTACGCAAAAAAAGTTGACTAATACTGGGTTCTCAAACGAATTAAGTAAAGATGCACGTAATATTGCATATCCCCAAAGAAATAAAAGGTAGGTTGGTACGCATAACCTATTCCTTAGACATCATCTGTAACATTTGTTGATAGTCTGTGCGAGACCATTGGGTATAGGATGCTCTGCATTGATCCTATTAAATATGCAACAACCATCAAGTCCTTTTGATGTGCACTAGCTAGCATTTACAAGGGGTGGTGAGCCCTTACATGTATAATATGTGCTAGTAGTTTTCCAAACGCAAAACTTCTTGGGAACTGTAACTAGTCCAAAGTTTGAAAGCATCCACCAGAGCCATAAGTCACTTTAATGGTCCGCATTATGCGTGGATATATTTCTAGATCACCTTGTTTTCTTTCGTAATATAGATTGTTTACCATTTGCATCTTTGGATGGTCTCAATCCTTTTTACAATAGACTTTGTGAAATGAGCGAAATGCTTTCTTACTAAAAAGCAATTTGGGGAGGGGGCATCTAGTACTTTAGAAAACACTTATTGAGAGATATGCCGTCATTTCGCATTGTGTCAATCTTTCTCCCGTTTTTGTTCTCTCAAATAAATCGATGTTCGTATGAGTCCTTTCAAAACGATTATCATGTCATAACCAAAGTGGATTTATGGTTATGCCCAAAACTTGTATGAGTCAATTCCCAACATTTCATCGTCGGAGTCAATATGGATTCAATAATCCAAATACTATAGTGATTTACATTTCACTAGATTGACTCACTAGTTTCTCTAATACATTAAAGACTATAAAAGATGCATTCAATTACATTCTCAACACTATAAGTTTCCACATGATATCCACTTGCATGGGTTTGTGTGGAATTTAACAAGGTGTGATTATCTCTTGGTACATGTAGAGATTTTGTGACGTCTTTGTTCTATCATGAAAACAAATTTTGAGTAGTGCTTCGCTGATCCAATGATCCATTATAAGGAAATAGTTCAACAACTAGTCACTTCCTTAAGCTAGTGGAAGAAAAACAACTATGAGTTAGACACTTAGGTCTTGAGAGTTTTAATAAGTGGTGTGGCCTTATTACGTAATAAAAATGAGATTCATCTCAAGTACTTTATACTTAATATATATTATGTATCACCCAATACATCTCAAATGCTTTAGAGAATTTATGTCTCGTGTTTTCATTCCATAAGTGCAGACATTGGATCTAGTTCAACTCGATGAGGTAGTCAATTGGCCCGGAAAAGTTCTTGTTGCCATTAAAGTTGATGTGAAAATTGGTTGCTACTATGATATACACATTACATTGTATATACCAACACATATGACCATGTGCATTTCCAACTCTTTCATTTATGATGGGAGCTACAATTACATTTTAGTTGATCCCATACTCGGTTGATACTTGTGTATTGGTGTTATTACTACGGAAGACAAAAGTACATCTTTGTCTCATGATACATATGTCACTTTTCACATGCTTTATATGCATCGGTACGTCTAACCCTCATTACTTTGGGATTCTTTCCATTTTCAATTTTGCTACGTTTAGAAATTTCTTTATCTCAATACGCCAAGAGAATCTCACTACACATGTCAACCAATTGCTTTAGGTTGAGTAGATTACTAAAGATAGTTCTCTTGTTGTCATAATTCAACATATACTGTTTCAGTAGTACCATGGATGAAGTAGAGAAATGGAAATTTTCTGACTCATACCACCTTTTGTGAGTTCTTCCACAAAAATTTGAATACATGTAATTTTATTTACAATGTATCTTTTAAAACTACCGAATCTTTAATAGTCGAGCAAGTGGATTACATCCCACGAAATTCAAACTTGGGAGAAAGTATCAAGTATGCAATAATGGTGTTCAAGTACTTTTAAACCCCAAATGAATACATTGGACACTACAAGAACATGAGTCTATTGCTACACTATTTTGCCACATATCAACAAAGATTGAGGCAATAGGTAGGTTTTGGCCTCACTGCATAGCAGGTGTGGCATTAAGTGAGACCTTTTGCCACACCTATGCATAGTCGAGGCAAAAGAATACTTTTTTGCCTCAATAAATATATTTTAAGCCACATCGGTGCGGCAATATGAGCAAAATAGGATAATTAATAAAATTTTGACTCCCTTTTGGCGCACCTATATCTATAAATAAATATAATGATTTTTTTTAAATAGAAAAAATAAAATCGTGTTACTTCAAGTGATATCACACGCGCCCATGAACAAAACCAACATTATCTGCGAAGGTTGGATTTCCCTATGAAAGCCCACAAAGCTCGCCCACACACCCAAAGTTTTTGGATACTCTCAAATAAAACACTTTCAATTTTTTCTCTCCAAAATAGAAAACAAAAAGAAAATCTCTGTAAACCCTAAAAAGTTCTAATCTTCTACTCGATTTATCAAAAACTCGTTCTCTGGAAATTTCAAAATCCTTATTATTTCAAGACTTGAAGTCTCTAATTTTCTATCGCAGACATTAAAAGGTATAAACCCTAGTTTTCCATTCCTCACTTTTTTAGTCTATTGCTTCATAGGTCATCATAAATTGTTCTTGGAATTTTATTTCATGAGTTTTTGTCTACAGATCTACACAGTACTTCGGATTTATTTGGTTTTTTTTGTTGTCGTCACTCTCCAGAGACTCAAAGCAGGTATATTTTCTCACCTTCTCTATCTGAAATTTCAATTCCAAAAGGGATTTTCTTTAATTTGGGATTTTAATATTCTAATTTTTTTTCTGGGGTTTTTTTGTTTCTGATGATGAAATTTGAGAAAGAGTAAGTTTTCAATCCTTATTATCTTTCCTTTTCTTATAAGGTTTCTGTAGTTTTTGCAAGATTTTTTTTTGTGTTTAGTTCTCATATTTGATTGTTAGGGCTATTCAATCTGATTCTTGTTTTATTGATTCATATGTTTTGCATTTGTGATTCTCTTTTCTGATATATGATTATAGAGGATACCTTTTTGTTTTATGCAGAATGAAATATCATCAAAATGGGGAGCAAGGCCAGCATCCCAATTCCTTGGCTACTGGTGATTTTTTTTTTGTTTAATACTGTTATGTTTCTCTTTAAGCAGTTGCTGGACCGTATTGATGAGCCTTTTACTAATGAGGAGAATGCAAGAGTTCAAGAGGATCAGAAACATCACCAAGGTTGCCACCATACCTTGAAAATTCCATTAATCTCTAACTATGAGCATCGATAGAATGAGCCATGTACACTAATTCTGTATTGTTCCATTTTTCTTATTCAACTGATAGAGACAACATCACCTTATTCGACCCTCTGGATTCAAATCAGCCAGAGCAACATTTACTTAATCGCGGCGAGAGGTACAGAAATTTTTTTTACTATCGCATTAGTCACCTACACTTCTGAAGAAAATTCACTTTGGAGATGCTCTATTTCGCTGTCTACCTTAGTGGTGTTATTTTGCTAGGTTTTGAAAAAAAATATGATTAACCATATCTTTTGCTTGGTATGTTAGCTATGGTGCATTTTTACTAGTACTCACTCAATAAATCTGCTATCTTGACTCTCATATAGGTTTGATATCGAAGGAGATGAAGACATGAATGCAAATTTCACTTCTCATGAGAACTCACAGATACATATACTATGCTTATACCTTCCTCGCCACCAGAAATTCCTCAACCAGGTTAATTATTTAAACAATTGCGTGTTTCATATTAGTCATCCATTGTTTTGAATGTCTGATGACAATTTATCCCCAACTTACTTCTAGTCCCTATGGAAATCGATGGCATGAGATGAACATCTTGATCAAAGGCCGTAACCACATACACCAGCAAGGTGAT
The DNA here is from genome assembly GCA_023531295.1 of Papaver armeniacum. Classification (NCBI taxonomy): domain Eukaryota; kingdom Viridiplantae; phylum Streptophyta; class Magnoliopsida; order Ranunculales; family Papaveraceae; genus Papaver; species Papaver armeniacum. The sequence goes on along the minus strand of JAJJWW010001940.1, from coordinate 62,153 downwards.
GAACGTAGAGATGGCGTTCAAAACGGGTAAAAAGTATTGAGCTTAAGAACTTAAACCCTTCTAATTACTTGTATTATTTGTAAAATGATTTCTTAACCGCATATCTAACTCTATAACTGGGTAGAAGTGGATGAGGTTAAGCAAATGATGATAAAGGGGAACACGAAAATAAAAGAACGATCCACTTTCTATAGATTTTGAACCTATCATCGGGGACGCTCGTTTACTTGCAGGCGCTTCAGGACGCCTCCAACCTTGTAGGAAGAAAGAAGGTTCTAATGTTACACCACCTTCTATCAAAATCTATGACCGAGAATGAAAGTTAGTGACTCTGCGATATTTTCATTGTAGCTAAAAATCCCTTTATACTCGTTTTTTCTTGCAAAGAGCCAAATCTAACACTAGAATTAAGATAGCATAGCTCATGGACATCCCTCCTGTGGCGCTTGTAACGGGGTTGGGAGGAAAGTATAGCACAAATACCTATTATATGAAGCCTCTGCTAGATATGAGAAGCATCCAGATTCGTCCACCTCATGATTCTCTCTGCGCGCTTCGCATTTGCTTTCCCTAAATTCGCAAAGAAGATGGAAGTAACTCGATGTTCTATTACTCCGCAGAAGTACTCCAGGGCCCCAACCACCTTATCACCATTTGATGGAAATCCAGTGGAACTGGAAAGCTAACTCCACCCATTTGTGTGCTTGTTTCATAGTCAAGAACTTACTCTGCGCCTGACATGCGAATTTTATGGATATGAAGCCTGTTGAAGATCTACGGATTGGTGTTAGGACTCGTTCAAAGCAACTATGCACTGAGAAGCAAATGCCCAACCATTCTGCTGTAAGTTAATTCCACCCTTTTCTAACCTTAATTTTTTTTCTACGGGTTGGTGTTAGGATCGTGGTGAAAACATTTATTTGTGCATTGACACCCAAGCTATCTTGAACGGTGTAGAGTATTGTTCCAAGCAACCATCCGTTGGGAAGCAAATGCAAATGCCCAACTTAGACAACTTTGAGTTTCCTGTAAATGACCGATTCCGCTTTCGTTATACCTAATGATTCTCTGCATTTCTTGATGTTGGTCTTTGTTTTGATTTGTTCACCAGGTGCGCGAATGGCCTAGGAACAAAGATCTGGAAACGGTTTCCTAGGACGTCTAGTAGTTTTAGTTAGTTTTACAATGCAAGGGTTTTCTAGTTTCCGGGGAGGTTAATATTAAAAGCATATATTATGTAAAATAATTTGTTTCTTTGTGATGAATTCAGTGTACTTTGTAACAAATGTTTTATTTTAATGATATTTAAATTATTTGTTTCAATTTAATTTTTATGTATGGCTTTTAAATATTTCTATTACGTGCCGGAATAGAGTTGGTACAACTAATTTACCAAAAAACATCATTCAACTATAGCCAATATCATATTCAATAGAACAAAATAACATTAAGACCAAAATTCATAATGATCGATATAAAAAATCATAATTGAAATTGACCATTTATATGATATGGACTTATCTTAAGACAAAAATAAACAAAACTAGGCATGTTCTACAAACAAATAAATAAGCCTAGCAAGCACTCAATGTAACAAAAACACACATTATAGTTATAGTTACATACCTAGGACTTTAGTTCCCACCATATATCGGCAGAACCGGTACAAACTTAGTCGTGCACGTCCCAAAACCGGAAAACTGAACTGGACAGGACAGATCTGCACCGGGTCAGCTAGATCGTAGCGGGTCGGACTGAGTTAAACGGGTCGACTGGATCGGACCGGGTCAGGCTGAGTTGACCGGGTTGGGTGGATCGGTCCGGGTCGGGTCTGGTTGGATTGGTTGAGTTGGACCTGGTTGGATCGGCCGAGTTGGGCTTGGCTGGATCTTTTCTTCCTGACCTAATTTCTTCTTCCTTCGGACGAGAGAATTGGGAGAATGAGCCGCCGCAACAAAAATAAAAAAATGATGTACAGCACAGCACAAATTAGAATCAACCTTCACGCCCAAATATATGAAATCCATATATATCATTTTATCATCATATGAATAAATTATTACAAAATATATATAATCATGGATCATGGTATAGTATATAATAAATTTAAAACACAATTTTTACATTAGCTGATTTGAACAAATAGATCATGGAAAAGAGAGAAGAAATATTCTTTTTTTTTAATCAATCATGGAAACGAAAAAAAATAAAATATAGGACAAAATAGATCAACTTAACTGATTTGATTCCATCAATTTCGATATTAGCTCGACCATAATGCATGTGTAGAAAAAAAAAATCAACAAATTTAATATAGCTATGCGGTATAGCTTCGTGCATGATAACGTATTGCAGTAGAGTAATAGGGGGAAAAGGAAGAGACAGAGACAGAGAAAGAGAAAGATTTTATTTTATTTTTTGAAGGAAAAAGGCAGTGCCTGATAATTTCATTGATATGAAATTTTGGTTACATTATCAATTACATCAGAAACAAATGGAAAGAAACAACTAGTACAAACATTACATATTTTACAACTTAAGAAGAAAACCCTGTATTGTACTATTCTCGACTCCATCGACGAAACTGATATCTTTCTAATGGTTATGATTTTAAACCATTTTGATTTTTGATCTTCAGATTCTTGATCATCAACATCATATATGTTATATGCTTCCATAGTGAAGAAGTAATAAGCCCAAATCGACATCATCACAATCAATATCGGTATTAACTTCCGAATTAGATCGTCGTCTTTCATAACGTACTTGATAAAAATGCAACTGCACCACCATAAAAATCCATTATGGCTATCATATAAGAAATCTGAATGGCATTGAGACACCATCACCATCAGATCTATAAAAACAGAGAGAATCCCTAAAAATTGTTGGAACAACAATTACTTTTGTAATATATTTACATAAAACTAAGAGTAATTACCTTGATTTGCCCGGAAGATTTGAAGAATCAAATCAAATCCGAGAACATCAAGGAATTTGATCGGTAAAATAGGTAGTTTTTTTTTTCCCAGGTAGTTTTGGGAGAGAAGAAAGAGGAGAGAAGAAATAGGCGAGAAAGATTTTATTGATAAGGGTTCATCTGGTTATTATTGACCGGTCGTCAGCCGACACAAATATAAATTTACACTTTCTTACTACTCAAAATATATAATGAAGCAAGGGAAAGAAAGGATCGATCCCAAAGAGAGGTCTAGGTTGTCAAATTGTTTCTGGTTCCCTATAAATAACACCGGGTTTTGTGATTTTTATATAATAAACTAAATAAAACAAATAAAGAAATAAGCAAACAAATCAAATCAAGGATAAGAAGGTATTGGTCATGGATTTCGTCTTCAATCACAAACATGTTTTCAACACAATAACTAGAATTGATATTTTAATCTCAACTTTTATCAAAGACCCTAGAATACCTTGATCGCAAGAATATCCCGCTAATCTCCTCTTGTCATCAACAAACACATTAAAAGATGCGAATATGAATTCTACCTAAAGGAACAACCTAACGTGTAAAAGCACTAATCAAGTTTAATTCCCTAGATGCATTAAGTTCTATGAAATCAGGCCAATCAAAGCAATCGAACGTGGAAAGCGCACTAATCCGATTTAACAAAGGTTATGACTCACATATGATCATAAAAATATATCACTACAAACTATAATCATATTTATGCTACTTGCAATCCGGAATTATCACTTTTGCGTATAATAACCCTAATCTAGCAATAAAGATGAAAGCAAACTCAATCGATTCGCGACTCGACTAACAAGCATTCAAATCATGTAACAATATTAATAGTGAATCATAAACGATAATATGGAGACAAAACTAATTTATTGAATTAAAACCCATATTTGGAAATCCAACTTATTCCATAACCAATAATAAAACTCTAGCTCATATTCATGGAGTTCATAACAATAAGAAAGAGAAGTTTCATGTTTAAAACCCTAGAACAAAGTAGAGGCTAAAGATAATAATAGATATAAGATATTAGATAATAGATGATCCCCAAAGTTGTAGAAGACTTTTCCTTTTTATAGCTTTTCCTCTCTTCCAAAACTAGGTCAAGCCCCAAGGGTCCAATAGATAGAAGTCCACCAAGCCCATATGTGAGGAAAACCCATGTGAAAATATGTCCCAAAAACCGTCGCCGGAAAACTGGGATTATGGCCGGAAATCGGCCGGAATAGTCACCGGCAAACGATTTCAGGTGACCGGCAAAGTCCGCCCGGTCACCGGTCAACGGGTCAAAAAGGTCGAGTCAACTCGGGTGAGTCACTGAGTCAAACCGGGTCCAGTCAGATGTGAGTCAGTTCAGCTATTCAGACGAGTCAGTCTGGCTCAGTCTGATTCACTTTGGGCTAGGCCATTTGCACTGGCCTGAGTTATGCTGCACAATGATTGTGCTTCAGTGCTTCCCTTCCAGCCATCTTGGCCTGCACTAAGCTATGTCAACTGAACCAGTTGATACTCCCAACATCTCAATCTCTGCAATTTCACTACCATGTCACCTTGCAGCTCAACTCAAAACCAACTCAATCTGCAGTTTCATACTCATCATTGCCTCCAATTCACTACAATCCAATTCTTCATTCCCTGCAATTCCCTGCAAGCTCCAACAACATCAGTTCCCTTGAATATTCAGCCACAGCATTCTTCATAGCTGCACATGCCTGCAACTTCACTCAGATCACATTCTATGCACCGTTCGGCTCAAATACTTATCACCGCACTCGCCGGCACTGCAATTCCATTACCACCTTGTACTCACTCATGCCGCAACACCTTGTAATCTCAAGTTTGCAACCACCGCAATTGCCTCAACTCCACTGCAGCTCACTAGTACCCCGTAGTTCAACCCAAGACTGCAGCTCAAACATCTCAAGCCGGACTTGCAACAAACTCCCAACAAGACCACCTTCCCGTATTTTCCTAGCATACATCTATTCATTCTTGAACCACATCAACTTCATTTCTTGCACTGCATCAACAGCTCCAAAACCTGCAATCACCATGTGCAGCACAAAACCACTTGCTAAAAATCACCTCTCTCAGCTGCAGACTCACTTGCTTTCCGTTCATTTAAGCTCTCAAATACCAAAGAAACAACCCCATTCTAAGCTCGCAACCTCATACATTCTTTGCTTCAATTCAACCATTCTATTCTCATCCTCCAACTTCTCAAAAGCTCCCCGCCGCAACACATCACCGAATGATGCGGCTCAATTATCCATTCTCTCAGGCAATCAACATACAACATCATCACTTCCATACAGCAATCAACATACATCATCATCATCAACTTCTCAGAGAACCACATCACCAAAGTCGACCCCTGCATCTCAGCTTCTTGTTGTTTTTAGCAAAACCCCATCTCTTAATTAAACATGAACCCATGAATATCAACATCAGTCAGCCCTATCACTTGCCACTGGCTCCATTAGCATCAGCTCTGTTCTCGCTCACAGACCCATTTGTATCTCCTTCAGCACATACACTTCGATTCAACTTGTACTCTCTTTCTCCATCTCGGTTTCTTTCTTCTTCACCAAAGATAACTTCCAATGCAACTCAGCTTGTAATGTCACCAGTCTGAGCTAAACAATTCATCTCAGATTCTTACAATTCAAGCACCACCAGCAACAACTTAAAAGCAGCACTTCTTCTTGCTTAATTCTGTCCATTCTTCTGGTCTTTAGTAACCAACAATTCCTCCATTTCCATCTCCAACTATAGCAAAAGTAATTCCAATTTGAAATCATCAATACCCATTTCTTCCTCAGACTCTAACCTGTGAATCAAGAGCCAAACCCAGATCAAATCCAACCAATAATCGACCACAATGAACCCATTCCTTCTGTGAATTTCTGCATCTCCACCCTTGACTGAAATTGCCATTGAAATCATCTAACACCACTGCTGATTCCTTGAACATCAGACTTAAAAACCCTAGCTTGCAATTTCTACAAATTTATCACGACCCACCAATAATTGAGCCATTCCTTCATCCATTCATCTCAAATAATTCATGGCATCATCAATTTCTCTTCTTCTTCTTCAACGTTATCTGCAGCATCAATTTCTCGATCTGGATTCATGGCTGTGCCTCTTCCTGTCGGTCTCTCTCATTAAAATCATGGGAATGGAAACGATTAAGAAATGAAACCCTTTTCTGAATTCCAGGGTTATAGATTGGGATGGTTATTGCCAATCGGTGGCTTCGGATAAGGGCTACACAAACTAGCACCCCCTAACCAATGCTGGTTGTCGTTTAATACTCTTCCAAAAGAGAGTTGTCCCTTAACCTTGACTGGGCTCCAAATAGTGTTTGCCCATGAAATGACAATTTTGCCCTTTTTCTCCAATTGGGATGATTTCCGCTTCTTTTCTTCCGTGCGACTCCAGAGTACCTATAAGACTCAAAACAAGCGTAAAATACATAATTTACAAGAAAAATAGCAAAGAAAGCGTAACTACTAGATAGTAAATACGGTGTATTCTACACCTATCAATTACAGTAAAAACTCTATATATTGATACTCCATATATTAATAAAATATATTAATAAAAAATTTAGTCCCAACATGTAAAATCATATAGAAAATAACCTCCATATATTAATAACCTCTATATATTAATAATTTTTTTTGGTCCCAAGTGTATTAATATATGGAGTTTTTACTGTATATGGATAGATTATCCTCTATATACATGGAGAGGGTAAACCAAAAGGTTAACAGAACTAGTCATAAAACCCAAGGTGACCAAACTTGTGGTACAAAAAACCCGTTCAAATGTTGGGATCCATTAAAACTCTATCTTAAAAAATTTGATACAAAACCCCAAATTTTTAAAAAGTGATACAAAAACCCCAAATTTCAAAATTGGTTTCATCAAATTTTATGATGAAGTCAAAATTGGTTTCATCAAATTCTATGATGTTTCATCAAATTTTACGATGAAACCAAAATTGGGATTTTTGTGTTACTTTTTTGTTTTCTTGGAGTTTTTGTGTTACTTTTATTTTGATGGGTTTTTTGTGGATGGATAGTGACACCTTTAGGGTTATAACTCGCGGACCGAAAGATTAAAGGGAAAACCAAAGAACTTATGTTCATGGACCGCACATCCATGCGCATGGGCCCTTTAATAGTAACTAATTAAATATTTTTAAACAACAAATGGTTATGTGATAGTCAACTAATGCTTGTCCAGTCAACCATTTCGCTGACAGTGTTACGTCCGAAACTTTGATTCAAAGATTGAATTTTTGATGTAGACCATCACAATGATCCAAAATTAGTTGGTATTTGTAATACTCATTGTTTTTTCACAAAATTGGTTAAAAAGACCAAAATTAACAAATCCCGGGTGAAAAAGATATTTAGATTTTAATACTGTTTAAATGGACAAAAATACAAAAATAGCCAAAATTAACAAATCCCTAAAGATGTAAACAAAAATACAAAATAGTTTTATCCTACCCATTTTCAAATACTTTTTGTTTTTTTAATTTACATCAGGATGCATCTAGTTTCATCCTTGCTATTTTTTAAGTTTAGATCAGGATGAATCCAGTTTCATCCTTACTAATTTTTTTTTTGTCCATTTCACCCATATTAATTTTTACTCGTCCATTTGAACCAGGTTTTAGAAATATTTGGACAAATGCCCATTTTTCGTTGTTTTTTTTGTTGATAAGCCTCTTTGTACTTACATGGCATTGGAGGTGTAAATCGGGCACAACCAATCAATGCACGCTAAAATTTGAACACAGCCCAGCCCGGCATGTGACTTAGCCTAGTAGACACATCACATTAGTTAAATAGGACGTGCTGGTGACTAATTGGCACAGTAGCCCAGCACATCACGTGGCACGACACAACATAACACGTTAAGAAAGCACGTCATAATATGTATAAAAACAACAAAACATGGCACAATACATCACATTTTGTGTATATTTCACAAAAAAAAGCCTCTACTCTAGCCAATTCTTGACATTTTACTACCATTATGTTGACTTATTTTCATAATAACATACATAATACCTAATATTTGGAAAACATTTATATTGAAAAATATATAATAAACATGACTAATACATCATAGCATGGTACATCATGTTTATTTTTCTGGCACAGCCCAGCACAGCACGCCTTCTAACACGGCACAACACGACACGTCATAATCTCGGGCACAACACAGTACGGCACATAGCACGCTAAACACGTGATTGCGTAGGCTGTGTTGTGCTGGGTCGGCATGTTTTACACCTCTACATGGCATAAAAGAGATAATAAATGGGACGGGTTTAAGCGTCTACACAAAATCGATAACACTAAACAGAAAAATGTGTCAAAATGATTGCTTCTTATGTACTTACAAACAAGTAAACATAGCGGCTAAATAATTTTTATTTTTCTCCTCCACTTTGTTTCATTCTTAGAAAGGCGTCAACATTCATTCCAACCGCAACCAAACCGCTAAAAGTGCGGATTTGAGAATCGCACCCGTATCCGGCCCATAAATCTTGCGGATTGGGTTTCACCCGTAATTTACGGACGGATACGGGTTAAATTCGCGGATCACTATTAAAAATCTGTGAGACAAACGGATTTTGGCATAGTTTAGTTTTTTATGCCGTCTGCCAAGAGTTTTTGATTTCGCAAAGGTGGTCCCGCAGTATGGTTACCCAGACAAGCTATGAATGGTCTGCTATGTGTTACTAAGCTGGGACAAGGAAGCATTTCTTATTATATATAAATCCAATTATTGGAGAAACATGACCCTGCATTAAAAATTTAAAACTACTGCGGCTTCACAACGGAAGAACAAAAAACGTGGATTTGATCCAACAAAAAATAAACATAAAGTCATCTGTGTATCAAGTGCATTAAACAAAACATCTGGTATGACTGTCGCTGAAGGAAATGCAGCTTATGCAATAGTTGTTGAAGCCTTGACAGTTGACAGTGATACATAGAGGGGTGTAGGAGAACGTAAATGGAGAACAACACGTAAAGATGTATGAGGAAAACAGTTTTGGTCCTTTGGAAGAGGGGATGTGTCTTCTTAAACAGAAACTTATTTCTGGACGGTTGATTGTATCTGCTGTCGAACAATAGAAGACTTCTCTTCATGAATTTTTTGTAAGCTGCTGTTTTGTTCCAATATAATTTCCTCAATAAAATAAGCGTATGCCGCTATGAGTATGCATTCTAATTGTTTTTGATGTTTTCCTAAATTTTTCTTAAAGGCTAACAGTTATATTTGGCATGTTAATACTGTAGTTGTCCTTGGCATAATCTTTTGGTGGAACCTCTTTGTTGCTCATAAAATGAAATGGTAACAAACTACCTGGCACGGGTTGCTTCCTAGTGGCAACTAATTTCTAAAATTGGGACAATAGTTAAAGGGGAAGTGCCCTACAGTTGTGCATGCTGTGGATATTAGGTTAACAATCCCGACCAGAGTTTTACACGGTCACGCAACAAGGAACGAAGACTCCATTCATCAGCATGAAGCTCGTGGATTCTAGTTGAATCGAAGGAAAAAAAAATCAATCCAATCAATTTCATATTCTTTATAATATCGATTGGGGGATCTTCCCTTACGCCGTAACATACGCTAATAATTGAAAAGAAAATCAACACTAATAATTTTGCAATAGTGATATCTTCACCGATTCAACAACGTGTTTTTAAACTAATTAAAGCTGGCATCGTATCAGCAGTTGATATGATGAAGTTATTATAAATAGCGAGAGATGATCAGTGCTGAATCACTTCCATCTCCCTTCCCAAATAGTTAGCAATTGTATACACCTTCAGAGATCTAAATCTAAATTCAGATTAGTATTACCGAATGGGTTTCGCTAGTGCTTTAGGATGGGACAACGGTATCGTGTTGGCCCCAATGGGAGCTGATATTTCCGGTCCAAAACTTGTTGCAGCTGTGGCCAATGCTGGAGGCGTTGGTTTATTGGCTAGCCCAGTTGTATGCATATATATCTTGATCTTTGTTACTATATATTATTGTGAATCTTGGTTACTAGTATTAGTTAATTAAACTAACAGATGATTGTCTCTTAATTGCAGAATATGTATGAGGCGACATTGAAGGCTATAAGGGATACTAAGAAACTCACTAATAAGCCATTCGGAGCTGGTATCTTGTTGGAATTTGATCAAACTCATACTGTCAGGGCAATTTTCGAAGAAAAACTCGCATGCATGCAAGTTTTCTGGGGAGACTATCCCAAAGAGATGGTGGATGAAGCACATAAAAATGGAGTCCAGATCTTGCACCAGGTCGGTTCAGTTGCGGATGCAGAAAAAGCAATTGCTGCAGGTGTTGATTGTATCATCGCACAGGGGGTAGAAGCCGGAGGACATGTCATTGGGAATGTATGTATAAAACTCTTGCATTCCCAGACGGTTTAACGTATCTTTATAGGGGTATATCAATTAATTAATCACACGTTATTTCTATGGTTCGTGTGTGTCTACATATACAGGTCAGTTGGCATGCTTTGGTTCCAAAAATCGTCGATTTAATCGGTGACAAGAATATAACAGTTGTTGCTTCTGGAGCCATTGCAGACCCCCGTGGTTTTGTGGGTGCCATATCACTTGGAGCTAAAGGAATCTGCATGGGAACAAGGTAATTGATACTAGGTCATATATATATGAAACCAAATTGCCAAGGAATCGTAATTGACGGAATAATCAAATGTTGATGTGTTGTTTAGATTTATAGCTACCAAAGAGTCGTATGCACATGACTACTACAAGGAACAACTGCTCAAGTATACCGGAGAAGATACTGATTACACAGACCTATACAGTCGTGAAAGCTGGAGAGCACCAACTCGTGTTCTTAACACCCCTTTCCACCAAAAATGGAAACCAGCACCGGAGGATGTTGAGAATAATGCGGAGCAACCTATTATTGGATACTCAATCATTTATGGAGGGGTACGTATACATAAATCTTATTAAAAACCTAATTTAATCGATTTATTATTAATCGGGAATATAACTATCTATATATATAATTTTTGTGAGTGTGCAGGAAACGGTTTTACGTCGTTTTGCAGGACAAGTAGCGAACAAAACAACAGCCGGGGAATATGAAAATATGGTCATGTATGCAGGACAGGGTGTCGGACATGTGAACGATATTCTTCCTGCGGGTGACATTGTTAAGAGTTTCATTGAGGGTGCTGAAAAGATCATCAAGGAACTTGGAAGCAAGTATGAAACAACAAATGATGGAGTTGCTGCCATGTCACTTGCATAGCTGAATCTTGATTGGAGTTAATTAATAAGCTTAACTTTTTTAGTCTCTTTTGAGATTCTTAAAAGTTAAATTGAGATATGTGTGTGTAATGTTGGTCAAAGCCTTCTATTGTTGTTCGATGCTCTATTCCTTTAGGTATGGTGTTTGAGTACTCGATAGATCGGGTCTTGTACTAGGTGTTTGTTGAGTCATCTGTATTAGTTGATCCTTGGTTTTCTTGTTTCGTTTCGTTTAGTTTATTTTGTTTCGTTATGATTTAAATTCTAACACTCATAAGGCCTATTCCTATGCATATGGCAAACATCATGTTTTGCCATATATGCACCCACTATGGGTATGCCAAACTGCAAAACTCATATGCCTATATGCCAGGAATAACATATAGGCATACACGACAGAGTTTCCAGCGAGCGATAGAGATTCCATCGATCGACGGTCAAGCCAGCGCTCGCTGGTCATTAAATCACCAACGCTAGTCAAGCTATCGCTCGACTCTCAGATCATCGCTTATCAGATCTTCATCCAACGGCTGCTATTTTCCCCCCTATAAATACCTAATTTCAATCTCATTTCAACTCACACCAGAATTTCTAAATCTCTTTAGAATTTCTCAATCTTCTTCTTCAAATATAAAACAATCACACCTTCTCTATAATTACTTTATTTCTTGTAATATGGATTCACAATCTCAAAGTCAAGACAAAGGCAAAGCTAGAAAAAACAAAGTCCGTGGTGCAAAATACAGCCTAATAGAGGATGAATGCATTTGTCGTAATTATATTTATTTTACCCAAGATTGTATCGATGGTGCACAACAACATGGTAAAACCATGTGGGATAATATTTTTTTGAAATATGAAGAACAAACCATGAACATCAATTCTCGTGATGCAAAAGGATTGGCAGAACACTTCATTGTAATCAACAGGGAAGTAGCCGCTTATGTTGCATTGATAATGCAAGCCAAGAGAGCAGGCAAGGAGAGTGGTCAGGTGGATGTTGATTTTGAAAGACAGGTTCGTTGCATTTTATTTTGATATGTTGTTGTTGCATTCTACTTAATATTAGTTTGAAATGAAAAGTTGATTAATTTGTGTTAGAGCATTGCTCGGTCAAACTCGCATGCGTTGCTATCTCAAGCATGTTTGTCAATGTTAATGATCAAAACTATAAGTCTTGATTTCTAGACTATTTGTAGATGTCTCGGACTAGGACATAGATGGTGTAGTTGAGCTTAAATCTCTCGACGTTCATCTCTTGAAGACGAAGAACTACTAAGGGGAGCTTGTGGAACTTCTTCGACAAAAGGTATGTGGAGACTTAAACTTATCTATCACTTGGAAAGTCTATTTCTACTATCTCCTATATATTGAGACATAAGTCGTGTTACGATATAGTTTTCTTTATACACATTTGAGATTTCGAGCCGAGTATATCTCGCTTACATATTTCTCGAAATATGTGTTTGTTAGAGCATTGCTCGGTCGAACTCGCATGCGTTGCTATCTCAAGCATGTTTGTCAATGTTAGTGATCAAAACTATAAGTCTTGATTTCTAGTCTACTATAGCTAAGGTCTCGGACTAGGATAGAAAGTGTAGTTGATCTCAAGAACTCCATGGCAATCATCATACAAGACAAAGGACTACTCAAGGAACCGGTGGAACTTTATCGACTAAAAGGTATGTGGAGACTTGAACTTATCTATCACTAAAAAGTCTATTTATCTCCTATCTTGAGACAAAAGTCGTTTTGCTATATACACTAAGATTATACACATTTGGTATTTCGAGCCGAGTTTATCTCGCCTATTTATTTCTCGAAATATGTGTTGGTAAGCTTTCGCTTTAGCTGAATTCATCTTTACCTAGTGACGAAAGTCATGTTATGTTTCAATCACTTTGAAAATTGCTCTGACGAAAAATGGTTTGTGAATAACAACTATATAACGTCCTCTGAGAATGTTTCAATGATTGAAATGAGAGTTTAGATTACATAACCATGGTAGGATATAAGCATTGTTGTGGAAACACATATATGTATAAGTCTTTATTCCTTGAACCAAAGTTTGTGAACTTTGTTGATCAAGAGAACCGGAATGGTGGCGTGAGCCAAGTCCGCGAACTGGCGGAAGTTCTCGACCCGAGAATTTCTGCTGGAGTTTGTGAACTCCTTCCGTGAACTTAAGTCCGCGAACCCAGTCCGAGAACTTGAGTTGGTTATATCTAAAAACGATTGTTCTTGAAATCATGTTTAAATAAACTAAGGAATGCTTTTGCAAACCGTGGATATAAAGTTCATGAACCGATTCGAGTGAATCAAATCATTTTTGCTTCGATTGTGTCTTGTGTAGTTACATAAAGATCTAAGCAATTAAACAACTCTCTAACTAGTTCATTTGAGTCATTTGGACTAGTTATGGTGAAGAAGAATATGGTTGATATGAAATTGCTCATATGGCTAACCTTTTGGTTAACTATTGTTGAACCAACAAATGTACATGTTTGGATAAGGTTACACAAGCCTAGAAACGTGCATTTCATATGTGTATAACAAGCTAAGTTTTCGATCTAACGGTTGAGAAATATTAACTTGAATCTAATCGTGTTTTCATCTAACGATGAATATTGAATGCTTTGTTACCAAGCTAACATTGATTGCAAACCCTGATTTGAAAGACTATATAAGGGAGAACTCTAGCAACTGGGAAACCTAATCCCCACACCTTACGTGTGATACTATTTGTATAAGCTAGAGTCGATTCTCCTTTAACGTTAGGTTTTCTTCTCTAAACCAGGTTAACGACTTAAAGACTTCATTGGGATTGTGAAGCCAGACCGATACTACTTTCTCGTAGTTGTGTGATATGATCTTGATGTTTCTATCGTATGAGTACAATTATAATAATTGGCTTGAGATTTCTATCTCCGATAGGTAAGATAAAAAGAAGTCACAAACATCTTTGTCTCATCGTTTGTGATTCCGCAATACCTTTTGCGTTGCGTCGATTAAGATTATTGTGAGGTGATCGATAATACTAGGTTGTTCTTCTGGAATATAAGTCTAGGTTATCTATTGGTTCATGTTTGCCTTGATTTATCAAAAGACGGAATAAAACTAGTAGGTATATTCGTTGGAGACGGATTTATCTATTACCGTAGACTTTTATGTGTGATACAGATTTGTTTATCAAAGTCTTCGACTTTGGGTTGTATCAACTCTTAGCTGTGGGTGAGATCAGCTAAGGGAATCAAGTACGTAGCATCCTGCTGGTATCAGAGACGTATGAGCATAGCTGTAGCTTGGATCAGTGTGAGATTGGTTGAGGTTCAACTACAGTCCAGACTGAAGTTAATTTGGAGAAGGCTAGTGTCTGTAGCGGCTTAATACAGTGTGTATTAAATCTGGACTAGGTCCCGGGGTTTTTCTGCATTTGCGGTTTCCTCGTTAACAAAATGCTGGTGTCTATGTTATTTCTATTTCCGCATTATATTTTTTTATATAATTGAAATATCACAGGTTGTGTGTTGTTCAATCAATATCCAACCTTTTGGTTGTTGATTTAAATTGATTGAGACTTGGATATTGGTCTTTGGTACCATCCAAGTTATCTCTCTAGTATTTGATAAAGACTCGCATATTTGTATTTGCTTGAGTATATATCAAATCGAGAGATTGAGATATAAACTCTTTGATATACTTTTTGTCTAGATTGAGTCTGACTGTCTAGTTGATTTTCTAGAAAGTATATTGGAGTTTGTCCATACAGATTTCTAAGGGAAATATTGGGTGTGGTTGTTGTACCCCCACTTTTTTAGTGTTGGTAAGCTTTCGCTTCGACCAAGTTCATCTTATATCATGAGAAAATTTCCGAGTAACATCTTACATGGTTTGTGTGATACAATCATTTGGTGTAAGACTTGGAAGGTTTCAATAATGATTATTTCAATATCTTGAAAATTGCTTTGATACTAATAGTGTGTGAAAACGGCTATTGACATTATAGAAGAATGCTTCAATGATTGAAATAAAGAGTTGATGATGTAACCATCTTTGGATATAAGCATATATAGTGTGTTCGCACATTAGTATATAAGTCCATAACCGGGAGCCAAGAGTATGCATATGTGTGTATACGGAATTGGTGAAAGAGACAGCTTAATTAAGTACTGTAGGAAGTTCTCAAACCGAGAATTTCTGCTGAGTTTGGTTTTGGCAAAACTCTTAACTAGTCACCTTAAGTATGCGTACTGGCGAAAGTTTTTGAACCGAAAATTTATGCTGAGTTTGGAAACTTTACAAACTCAAAAGCTGGTTGCTTAAGTACGCATACTTAAGCTGGTTACTTTGTCAAATCGATAAAGTCCATGAACTTAAACATTTAAATCATAAGGAATGCAATCTTTGCAAACCGTGGCTATAATGTTCATGATTGATTCAAGTGAATCAAACCGATTTAATTTCAGTTGTGTTTTCTAAACAATTGAACAACTCTTAACTAGTTACATTTGAGTCATTTGAACTAGTTATGGTTAAGATGAATAAGGTTGATATGAGAATAATCATATGGCTAACCTCGGTTAAATATTTGTTAACCAACCTTTGTGTACACATTTAGGTATGGCTACATAAACCTAAATGAGGGTACATTTCATTTGTGTATAACAAGCTAAGTTTGATCTAACGGTTGAAAGATATTAGCTTGGTTGAATCAGGTTTTTCATCTAACGGTGAATATTGAATGCTTTGTTAACAAGGTAACTTGGATTGCAAACCCTGATTTGAAAACTATATAAAGGAGAACTCTAGCAACTGGGAAACCTAATCCCCACACCTCATGTGTGTTACTAGTTGCATAACTAGAGTCGATTCTCCTTTAACCTTAGGTTTCTTCTCGAGACCCTGTACGTTAACGACCTGAAGACTTAATTGGGATTGTGAAGCGAGACCCAACTATTATCTTTGTAGTTGCGTGATCTGATCTTGTTTTTGCTATCGTGTTGAGTGCAATTCAAATAATTGGCTCGAGATTTTTATCTCCGATAGGCAAGATAGAAAAGTAATCACAAACAAAATTCGTCTCATCGTTTGTGATTCCACAATAACTTGTTTCGCTAGTCGATTAAGTTTATTTTGAGGTGATTGATAATACTAGGATGTTCTTCGGGAATATAAGTCCGGTTTAGCAATTAGTTCCTGTTCACCTTGATTTATCAAAAGACGGAACAAAAACTCTTAGGTATTTCTGTGGGAGACAGATTTATTCAATCCTATAGACTTTTCTGTGTGAGACAGATTTGTCTATCAAGTCTTCGACTTTGGGTCATAGCAACTCTTAGTTGTGGGTGAGATCAGCTAAGGGAATCTAGTGCGTAGTATCCTTCTGGGATCAGAGACGTAAGGAGCGCAGCTGTACCTTGAATTAGTGTTAGATTGATTAGGGTTCAAATACAATCCAGTCCGAAGTTAATTGGTAGTAATCTAGTGTTTGTAGCGGCTTAATACAGTGTGGTGTTCAATCTGGACTAAGTCCCGTGGTTTTTATGCATTTGCGGTTTCCTCGTTAACAAAATTCTGGTGTCTGTGTTATTTCTTTTCTGCATTATATTTTGTTATATAATTGAAATATCATAGGTTGTGCGTTAAGATCAATCAATTAGAATAGCCAACCTTTCATTGTTGATTTACATTGACACTTGAAAATTGGTCTTTGGTACCGTTCAAGTAACTCATCTTATATTCAATCGGGCTCGCAGATTTCTATTTGCTGATTGCGGATTGAATAAAAAGTTAGAGATATTAAACTCTTTGATATACTTTAATCTAGATTGAGTCTGACTGTCTAGTTTATTCTCTAGAAAGTGTATTAGAGTAAGTCCTCTCAGATTGCCAAACAAGTTGTTGGGTGTGGTTGTTAGACCCTCGCATTTTCAATTGGTATCAGAGCAGCCAAACACCTTAAAGACCTCATAAGTATGTGTTTGTAGCGATCTGATATGGACAAAGGTGATATCTCTATAAACGTACCACCAGTCTTCCATGGCTCTAATTACTTATGGTGGAAAATTTTATGCGTGCCTTTCTTCAAGCGCGTGATTTTTAATCATGGGTTTATGTAGTTAATAGCTATGATGCTCCCGTTGTGGCAGTAGGAAATGTAAACGTTCCTAAGAACATTGGTGAATACAATTCTGCCGAGATACTAGCTGCAAAGAAAAACTCCGACGGTTTGAATGCCATCATACATGCCATTACCATAAATCTTCAGCACTATGTGACTACGTGCACTCGGTCTAAAGATGCTTGGGATATCTTAGAAACCGTATTCGAAGGTAATACCAGTGAAAAGGAATCTAGGCTTCAAAACCTTAATTCCGATTGGGAAAACCTTAGTATGGCAGATGAAGATTCATTTGATGAGTTTAATCACAAAGTGTTTGAAATTGTTAATGCATCTTTTGCATTGGGTAAGACTATTCCTGAAAAGGACATTGTGATGAAAATTCTCAGATCGCTGCCATCTAGATACGATTCTAAGAAGCATGCCATCGTTGAAGGAAATAACCTTGATGCTCTTTCCAGAAACACGTTGGTTGGAAAGCTAAAGATCTTTGATCATGAGCACGCATCCAAAATCCGAAAGGATGTTGCCTTCAAAGTACAAAAGAACACTAAATTACTTGACAAAAGTAAAAGTGTTTATGTCTTTGAGGATGATCTTTCTGAGACTGAGTCATCATATTAAGATCTTGACAAACCAGTCTCCATGATCACAAGACAGTTTAGGGATCTTTTATTGAAGAGAAGTAAACGGTTTTCAAGAGACAAACCTAGGTCGTCAGTTAAACCTCACAATCGCGTTCCTCCTTAAAATTGGGATGTTGACGAGGCTGATGATGAGGATATGCGACATTGCTTTAAGTGTAAAGGTTTTGGTCATTTTGAAAATGAGTATCCAAATCGTAGAAAATACACTGGAAACAAAGGTCTTGCTGCAACTCTTGATGAAATGTCTGATCACTATGATTCCAATGAAGATGAAAAATCAAGTGTTGCACTTCTTTTTGAAGATATCGATTTTGATAACTGTAGCAATACATACATCAATCTTGATATTCTTCCAGAAAGAAACTCAACCAGTCTCGAAGAAGAAATTAACCTTGTTGTTGGAAACCTTTTATCTGATTTTTCAGGTTCCACTCTGTGCCTAGCAGCTTGCACATATCGGGAGTCTAAATCAGCTTATCCATCGACATGTTCTTATTGTTCACTCAAGGGTCATGAACTTTCAAAGTGTTTCAAGTATAAACACAAGATGAGACATGTCAAGATACTTCATTGAAGAGCAAATCGCCTAGAAAACAAGCTCAAACTTGTTCAAAAAACCGCTGAGGTATGTAAGATTTTATCCTCTTCAAAGAAGTTTGTTTCCAAAAATAGGTCAAGACCACTAGAGAAAAGAGTATGGTATAAACACTTTGATAGATAGGGATCAATGATTTCCTTTCAAAAGGGTCATGGTGGAAAACTTGTTGTTCACCACAGCACAACTTAATTATGTTCACTACAAGAAAACTTAGCTTTAACGACTGTTTTCTTACCAACTACAGTTGACGGAGCTCTTCAGTAACAATTTGTTGTAACCAAAAACAATTCCGGTTAGCAGAAACCTTTAACCACCAGATTCCCAGCAACGACAACAGTAGGAACTCTTTAGCAACAATGACTTAACAACCGAAATATCATATTTGTTGTTATTATCCACTAACCACCATGATTGGAACAACTAAATTGTACATTAGAAGGTATATATTTTTTGTGACTCTTCTTGCTCACTAAAACACATGTTAGAAGATACCTTAACCAACCATCACATTTTGGCGTTGTTAGTAGCTTTTAGCCACAAGGATTTGTCAACTACAAAGTATAGTGGAAGGTGAAAATTTCAAGCCACTATGTTTATCCACCAAGTGAGTTTGTTGGTTGAAAGTTATACCAACCCATAGTTCGTTGGTGTGGTTAGTGAATTTCAGCCACCACGATATGGCAACTACCGAGTTTGATGATTTACTAATCCTGTATAGACATTAACATTCGAAAGGATTCTTCTTTGGTATAAAAGATTGTTCTTGGATAGTTTGTCGCAAGAGTATCTAAGTGATCTAAATGCATCACCTTATTTCAAAAGAAACAAACAACATTAGTTACACCAACATGATTATTTATGAAGAAATTCTTGGTCCTTGGACACAATATATAAAATCTGTTTATTTAGTATCCGATTGATCGGAATGCATACCTGAGGGTCAATATTTAGCAGTGTGAACCAAATATGCCTCGTCCTGTCTATAAAATGTTGGAGTATCTATACAGAAACTCTATATCTAGGAATAAATCACTGAATCGGTTTTGTTACTTATCAAGTTGATCGTAGTGTATCCGGAGGTCAAATTCTAATAACGTGAACCAAAATACACCTCGAATGAATCGATAAAAAAAAAAACCTCGAATGCACAAGTTCATTTTAGAACAAAAAGAACCACACATGTTTCTCACACACTTTTCTCATTCCTGATGAAATCCCAAACAAAACCCCCGTAGGTTTTCTTTTCCACTTCATTTTCCATTATCTTTTCCTCTCTCTCTCTTTCTCGTTTCCTCTCTAACCCTAACTCACGGCGGCCACTTTCACTCACCATCCCTGAATCCCTTCCTTATCTCAAAAATCAGTGAATCACTCTCTCTATCTTACTCTGTCTAGGCACGAAAACAAGGTAGTAATCTTTTCGAGTTTGCTCTTTTCTTCTATTCAAGATCTAAATTTTTTTACTGATCCTTTATTTTGATTTATTTTTCAGGTTTCTGACATGAAAATCTGCTGGAAATCTTAATCTTTCCTCTTATTTTCCTCTTGATTCTCCCATTTATGATGAGTTTCTATCCCTTGTCTCTTTAGATCTCTTTCGCGTTTCGTTGGATCTTAATGTTTTAATATAACTTGATAAATCTGATTGTTGGTTGTGGATTATTGAAACAGATGGATAAAGTTGTGCATCTAATTGGTATCATCTCACAATTCGGTTTTATGGATTATTCGAGATTTATTGTTACTAACGGAGTTTTAAGTTTTTTTTTCACAGTTGGGGTTTGTTAATGATGAACTGAGATATCAACTGTCATGATAATTTTAGGGTTGAAATTTGGTTTTGTTTCAAATTAATTGTTGAATACAAAAGAATTATAGTTTTGGAATAATGGGTATCGATTTGTTTTTTAATTGGATTTTTTATGCTTAACAATTGTTCAATAGGGTTTCTATTATATCTCAAAATCTATGAGATGTTGGGGTTCAGGATACAAATTTGCGTTTTTTCAACTTAGATTGTTTTCGTTATTGAGTTGCTTGTACTTCTTACTTTCAAAAAAAAAAGTTGCTTTTACTTCTAGGTTTTAAATTTGTTTACGAGAAATTAATATTTAGATCTTTGAATTTTTTTTTTTGAAGTTTTCTGATGTAGCTATGGCATTTCCTCCCAATGGTGGAAAACTCATTTTCTTGCAAAGTTTCGCTTTTCACTGAGCTTTCGTTATGAGTCTCGAGTCCCTACCTCCACCATCTCTCTCTTCAGGAGATTGGTGATGATAGACTTGTTATGGAAACTCTTTTTATGGCTATGAGATCGAGGGCATCATTTGTTTATAATTATATTAGCATTTCAAGTTTTGTAACTGTTCTCTTGCATTTCAAGAAATCAGATCATAATCTTGTACGTATTGGTTTCATGGGTTCACAAAGGTCAGTAAGTTAATTGGTGCAAGTGATGACAGAATAAACTTTATGGAGGATGCTCGATTTGTCTCTTGGGAAATTCTCTGATGCACTAATACAACTTTATTCCTTGCTTTAATTTCGAACATATGATACTGTGTAAGATGCTAGGATTGAATGCTTTAGCTGGTAGTTGTGCATCATGTATATTTTGTACGTTGGTTGGAAGATTTATGTCATATTCTAGCATAAGTGTGTTCAACAAGGTTAGTTTTCATCTTTTTATGTTTTCTTGTTGTTTTTATGTCCAGATTTTACAGCTTAGTTTACAGATCCGAATTTTGAGTTTTTATTGTTGTTTGCTTACAGGCTCTCAAATCTTTGTTTTATTATTGGAGTTTCTCAAGTTGTATCAGCCATCAACTAACAACCACAGGTAAAAAATCATCTTCAAATCCTTGGACTATGTTCCAGTATGATGCAAAAGGGATTTACTTTGGTGAATTGGTCTGATTTTGCAGGTGATGCTCAAGTTCTTGAGAGGTTTCGAGCCGAAGCTCAGGATCTAGATTACTTGTGCTCAGGAGACTGGAACTACAAGGTGCTGCTCGACCTTCAGCTTTATCAAGAGACAGAACCACTAGGTATTGACGAATCTTGTGAGCCATTCTTTGTCCTCTGACCCTAGTTTGCATCAGAGACTTCATACTTTCTCGGATCCAATCTAAAATTCTAAACCCTAAGAAAAATGACGATAAAATTCATTGCTCGGTCCACCTAATTCAGGATGTTACTCTTGAATCTCCATAGGTTCTCGTTTTGCTCTGTGAATCGAAAAACACCTAACTTGAGCCCAAGGTCTAAAATGACTGCAATCAATTTGGGTGTTTAATGTATAGATTGTCCCATATTATTGTTCAATTTAGTTGCTTTTGTAGTAGTTCTGTTGATGTTTTGAATTTTAAGGATGGCTGAAACTACAAAGGTTCCTTACCATGTTGTCTTCGTTACATTCATGGTTCCTTAATCTTGTATTATTATACAAATTTGTTCTATCCTAACCATTTGATAATTCTCAGGCGAGGGGATTGAAGAGGCTTAATGCCCCAAAACGGATGCTCGATAAACTTGGAGGCGCATTTGTAAGTAGATGAATTATATTTTGAAGTTATGTAGGGATGGAAAGTATGATATGCTTACTCGCTAGGTAAATTTTTCTGTTGTGTAGGCTCCCAAACCATCACCAGGATTCAGATCCTTACAAATATATGGAATGTCTTCCCTTTATTCATTTTCCTGCGAAAAAGATTGAAGTAGGCCCTTACATAATGTGAGGTTATTGCTATTTTGATGCATAGTAACTTTCTTGTTGATGGGAAAGTGCGAACAGACAAGACCTATCCATCTGTATTCTTGGGTACATGTATATAATATACTCCTTTATTTAGTCTGCTTTTCTTTTTAGTATCATTTTTTTTAACATGTTTCCATAAGGAAATGTTATTTATGAATTGAAGGATGTCACTGAATGGACATTTGAGGATACTGGAACTAGTGATTCTTTTGAATCAAGACATTTGATGATACTGGAACGTCTGTCGCTTACCATGACCTTTCGCGAGTAATTTGTCTTAGTATTTTTTAGCTTATAAGTATGTGAAACCCTGATACGGCTTCTTTGTTTACTTATTAGATATTGTAGCGATTCCCAAGACAAACGAGAACTTCCATCTCTTGTATGACACCAAGGGTCACTTCCGTCTCCAGTCAATCAAGGATGAAGAAGTTAAGGTTGGTCTTTTTACCCCATTTTTTATGCCGTGCTTATTTGTTGAGTATTTCACAACTCTGATACTGTGTTTGCTGATGTTTATACCCCATTTATACTGTGTTAGCTTTCGTCTCCAGTCAATCAAGGATGAAGAAGTTAAGGTTGGTCTTTTTACCCCATTTTTTATGCCGTGCTTATTTGTTGAGTATTTCACAACTCTGATTCTGTGTTTGCTGATGTTTATACGCAGCATGTATATTACCAGTTATTTTAGTCATCATATAGTCCATTGATGTTACCATCTTTGTATTGGTAGGGATGAGGGTACAAGGTTGTCAATATGTAGTTTCGCTTGCCTGCACAGATAGTTACTACAGTGCCAACCGTAGTTTTCCCTTCCTAATTAGTTGATAGTTGAAAACTTGTATAGTTGGATAAGTTCATGAAATAGTTGACAATTGAGCTTCATAAATCTATTGATCTTTTAATAGTAACTGTCTCACATTTCTAATTGCTTATTGATTCTTTTTTTTTTTTTTTTTTAATTTTGTTAGGAGTTATAACTGCTGATGTTGAATCATATCGGGAATTGTTAGGAGTTATAACTAAGTCAAAGAGTACTGCATTATTATTGCTCAAGAGTTCTCAGTTTAGTACAATCATATATTTTTGGGATCCTGTGGATGTGTCTTTGCTTGTGTTGAATCATACCGGAAATTGTTGTCTGGTTTTGTTGGTGGATATACTATGACAATCTTTTGCTTTACTGGAGACCGAGTTTAGGAATTGGATGCATAGTTCATGTGGATTTTATAGATACGGTAGTCCATCAAATACAAAACAATCTGTTGGTCATGTTCAATTTGTTCGACTAAAAAACAAGTAATTTGAATTCTGCAGGTATAAAGAAGATCATCAAGGACAAATTTCATGCCTTGCTAGAGGTTGAAGCCCTGGTTCAAGCTGAAACTGTCAAATTAGCAGTTGTAGATCACTTGCTTGCTCATTTGAAGTGTGCAGTCTATGCAAAACGTTCGGAAGGTGCAGGTTGAAGGTCAACTACCTGAATGCTATATAGGTTAAGATTTTCTTTTTAATTTATCATTGTACCCATCTGGTCTAATTGTACCGATTCAATGATTGAAAATAATCAATAAAAAGTTCTGAACTTCTGAAGTATTTATCTTATCCAACACACGGAGGACAACGGGTAACATTCAGGTCAACTAGGGAAGAGCCTTTCACCCACTCAGAACT
This sequence comes from Papaver armeniacum, assembly GCA_023531295.1. Taxonomy (NCBI): domain Eukaryota; kingdom Viridiplantae; phylum Streptophyta; class Magnoliopsida; order Ranunculales; family Papaveraceae; genus Papaver; species Papaver armeniacum. Next base: position 38,031 of record JAJJWW010001940.1, on the reverse strand, counting down.
AACATTGAACTACCTGAAAAACAGCGGTTAGAAACCTTGCCCAACACCAAATGTGGTGGCCAAACCCTTAGACCAACTGAAAAATAGAGGTCAGAAACCTTGGATAACTAGAAAAAAGGTGGCCTAACCCTTGTACCAACTCAAAAATCATCGGGCTGATATTCTTATCCGACGAACCTTATGGAAGCTTAAGCTCTTGAACAACTAAAATTTAGTTGGAGGAGGCTCTCTTCCCTCGATGCATCTAGCGGCTACAGCTCTTCGCCAACATCCAAACAACTAAAATTCAGCAAGTTAAAATCCTTGAGCGACAGACAACCTTTTTAGTTGGCCACCTCCACCAACAATGTATAAGTCTTCAGCCTACAATATTTTGTGGGTTAAGCATTTCAAGAGGGTGCTCTACCAAATGAAAGTCGGTAGTTACTAAAAAATTGTTCTAACTAAAACTTGAGTCGCTTGATTGTAGTGGAAAGAAATGTATTCCAAAGAACACGGTTGATACAAGTCTTTAGCAAATAAGTCTTCACCTCGGGGTGAATCATTGCCATGTTGATTGCTAGAGCTCCAACCACCAAAACCGCCCGTACTGCCTGAACTCGGGTAGTCGCTAAAGTCCAATTTTCTTGTAGTGGTTGTTTTTTGTGCATCTTGTCTCATGTGCCTGATTAAAAGAGACAAGAACTTGCACACCTCATACTTAAAAAGAAAAAAATAAAACCTTTTTTTGTTTTGCTTTTCTTAGATTTGTTGTATGATTTGGAATTCTTTCATATCTAATTGATATTGGAAGGACCCTCCCTATTTATCAAAAGAGGGTTATTTTCGACTATTCCACTCTCTTTAGGGTCGTGAATCGTGCATGCGTGAACCTGTGTGGTTAAAAGGTTCCATAACCTTACATTCCTTTTCCCTTCTCTGAAACTCTTTTCATCTTAAGACTGCCTGTTGAGTTTATATTGTGATTTCCTTTCACAAACCCATACACGTATGGAGATTCCAAGCATCATGTGTTCTGATGGAAAAGATGTTAATATGATTTTTAAGCCATCAATCATAAAGGAAAAAGAAAAATCTCCGTTGCCTCCGACTTTGAAAAGGAAAAGAACAAATGTGAGGAAGCCAAGAGTTGTTCCTTCAAATTCTCAGAAGTTTTCTGATGTTCTTGAAGAATTGAAGGAAGCAAGAAAGGAGGTTAAGCAAATAAAGGTTTTTGTTATGAGAACTCTCGAAATTAAGAAGGCCCTGGTTCGACATCATCATCCTAGAAGGTTCGTTGGAATCGACTCCTTTCTCCATGAACCCTATGTACCTATGGATGTTGACGACAAGGAGTTCGGGGACGATAAAGAATTTTTCAGAGGTCTCAATGTCTAGTAAATCTTCTTTGTTATGTTTTTATAAGAATAACTAGGGTTTGGAATAGCCATTATTGTGAGTACACATAGCTATGTCCAACGATTTTCATCTTCAATATTTTTAGATTTATTTATTTAAATTCTAAGTTATTTAGAAGATGATTTTTGCAATTTTAATATTTATGATTTTATATATTGCAAATTGTTATGGGATATGTTGTTTACGTCCGTGAACCTGTGACTGTCACATACTTGTTCAAAAGTTATCTCTATTATGTCGATATGAAAGTATTGATAGAAGATAGAATGAACTTTTGACATTACAAAAGTTAAAGCCTTTTATGTCATGTTTTGATAAAAATAAAGGATAAAACTTTTGTTTACAAGGTTAAGTCTATTATATGTCATTGCGCAAATAGTGATGGAAAATAGAATGAATCCTTGTCTATTCCGCAGTATTTGGTCGATTTCCGATCCACAATCTTTTGTGCATATATTGTGTTGTTCCGTAAGGTTTCTAATGTTGAGCACAATCGACTGAGTTGATTATTCTCTTATGATTAACTTAGTTGTTGCTCCGTGAGGTTCCCTATGTCGAACATGATCAACTAAATTAATCAGTTTCTTTTGGTTATTTTAGTTGTTGCTCCATAAGTTCGCTTATGTAGAGCATGACCAATTAAATTGATCGCTTTATGTGGTTAATTTGGTTGTGTATTTCAATTGAATTAATCATGGGTTCTCTTGTGATTAATTTGGTTGTTATTTTTCGATAAAACTAACTATGGGTTATCTTGTGGTTATTTCAATTGAATATTTTTGGATACAAATTCATGTTTCCATGTGATTTGGTTGTCAAAAAGAAATCCTTCTTTTCTTGTGAAAGTAAGGTCGCCATTGTTGTTCCTTCGAGGATGACATTTTTTGGGGGAGAGTTCTTTTGAACTTGTGCTTAATTTCCATATCTTTGTGGGGAGTGCGGCTGTGGAATTTTTAGGGGTTATCTTGTATCTTCATAACTCCTTGATGAATGCATTTATCTTCGGCTTTATGATTGCATCTAAATTTGTTGGTATGTTAATACACCTTTTGGTCATGATGTATCTTCGTGGAAATTTCATTAGGATCCCACTAATTTTCGTACCTTTGCCAATTTTTTTGACGAAAGGGGGGAGAATTAATGTGTAGTTCACATTACAAATACATATGGTTTATGGATCACTATGTAAGGGGGAGTGGTTTTCATGTTAAGATATGTATTGACTTAGGGGGGGTGATGCATATCACCATAGTGTTATTGTCAAAGTTGTGATGCAATTGAACTTTGATGTTGTGTAATAATACTATGACGCTGTATAACAATGATTGAGAGTATTTTGTTTTCTCATTATTATAGCTACGGATCTTCAACAACTGTGATGCTGAACTTACAACCTTTAGGATCATGGAGTACTTGGAAGTGACGAAGATTTCGAGTTGCGTTGAAGATGCCAAGGAAATCAAACATGTGGATAAGAAGCTTATTTTTTATCTTTTTTATAATCCATATGTATTGATAGTTTTGTCACTAAAATTGACAAAGGGGAGATTGTTAGAGATTGCTCGGTCAAACTCGCATGCGTTGCTATCTCAAGCATGTTTGTCAATGTTAGTGATCAAAACTATAAGTCTTGATTTCTAGCCTATTTGTAGATCTCTCGGACTAGGACACAGATAGTGTAGTTGAGCTTAAATCTCTCGACGTTCATCTCTTGAAGACGAAGAACTGCTAAGGGGAGCTTGTGGAACTTCTTAGACAAAAGGGATGTGGAGACTTGAACTTATTTATCACTTGGAAAGTCTATTTCTACTATCTCCAATATTGAGACATAAGTCGTGTTACGATATAGTTTTCTTTATACACATTTGAGATTTCGAGCTGAGTATATCTCGCTTACATATTTCTCGAAATATGTGTCGGTGAGCTTTCACTTCGACTAAGTTCATCTTATATCATGAGAAAATTGCCGAGTAACATCTTATATGGTTTGTGTGATACAATCATTTGGTGTAAGACTTGGAAGGTTTCAATAATGATTATTTCAATATCTTGAAAATTGTTTTGATGCTAATAGTGTGTGAAAACGGCTATTGACATTATAAAAGAATGTTTCAATGATTGAATAAAGAGTTGATGATGTAACCATATTTGGATATAAGAATATATTGTGTTTTTGCATACTAGTATATAATTCCATAAACCGGGATCCAAGAGTATGCATATGTGTGTATACGGAATTGGTGAAGGAGACAGGTTAAGTATGCGTACTGGCGGAAGTTCTCAAACCGAGAATTTATGATGAGTTTGGTTTTGGCAAAAGTCTTAACTAGTCACCTTAAGTATGCGTACTTGTATGCATACTGGCGGAAGTTTTTGAACCCAAAATTTCTGCTGAGTTTGGAAACTTTACAAACTCAAAAACCGGTTGTTTAAGTACGCATACCTGTACGCATACTTAAGCTGGTTACTTTGTCAAATCGGACAAGTCCATGAACTTAAACATTTAAATCATAAGGAATGCAATCTTTGCAAACCGTGGCTATAATGTTCATGATTGATTCAAGTGAATCAAACCAATTTAATTTCAATTGTGTTTTCTAAACAATTGAACAACTCTTAACTAGTTTCATTTGAGTCATTTGAACTAGTTATGGTTAAGATGAATAAGGTTGATATGAGAGTAATCATATGGCTAACCTCGTTTAACTATTTGTGAACCAACCTAGTGTACACATTTAGGTATGGCTACATAAACCTAAATCAGGGTACATTTCATTTGTGTGTAACAAGCTAAGTTCGATCTAACGGTTGAAAGATATTAGCTTGGTTGAATCAGGTTTTTCATCCAACGGTGAATATTGAATGCTTTGTTACCAAGGTAACTTGGATTGCAAACCCTGATTTGAAAACTATATAAAGGAGAACTCTAGTAACTGGGAAACCTAATCCCCACACCTCATTGTGTTGCTAGTTGCATAACTAGAGTCGATTCTCTTTTAACCTTAGGTTTCTTCTCGAGACCCTGAAGGTTAACGACTTGAAGACTTCATTGGGATACTGAAGCCAGACCCAACTATTATCTTTGTAGTTGCGTGATCTGATCTTTCTATTCCTATCGTGTTGAGTGCAATTGAAATAATTGGCTTGAGAATTCATATCTCCGATATGCAAGATAGAAAAGTAATCACAAAAAAACTTCGTCTCATCGTTTGTGATTCCACAATAACTTGTTTCGCTAGTCGATTAAGTTTATTGTGAGGTGATAGATAATACTAGGATGTTCTTTAGGAATATAAGTCCGGTTTAGCAATTGGTTCCTGATCACCTTGATTTATCAAAAGATGGAACAAAAACTCTTGGGTATTTCTGTGGGAGACAAATTTATTCAATCCTATAGACTTTTTTGTGTGTGACATATTTGTCTATCAAGTCTTCATCTTTGGGTCATAGCAACTCTTAGTTGTTGGTGAGATCAGCTAAGGGAATCAAGTGCGTAGTATCATGCTGGGATCAGAGACATAAAGAGCGCAACTGTACCTTGAATCAGTGTGAGATTGATTAGGGTTCAACTACAGTCCAGTCCGAAATTAATTGGTAGTAGGCTAGTGTTTGTAGAGGCTTAATATAGTTTGGTGTTCAATCTGGACTAGGTCCCGGGGTTTTTCTTCATTTGCGGTTTCCTCGTTAACAAAATTCTGGTGTTTGTGTTATTTCTTTTCCGCATTATATTTTGTTATATAATTGAAATATCACAGGTTGTGCGTTAAGATCAATCAAATAGAATATCCAACCTTTGGTTGTTGATTTACATTGATTGACACTTGAACATTGGTCTTTGGTATAGTTCAAGTAACTCTTCTTATATTCAATCGGGCTCGCAGATTTCTATTTGCTGATTGCGGATTGAATTAAGAGTTAGAGATATTAAACTCTTTTGTTAGAGCACTGCTCGGTCGAACTCACATGCGTTGTTATCTCAAGTATGTTTGTCAATGTTAGTGATCAAAACTATAAGTCTTGATTTCTAGTCTACTATAGGTAAGTCTCGGACTAGGATAGAAAGTGTAGTTGAGCTCAAGAACTCCATGGAAATCATCATACAAGACGAAGAATTACTCAAGGAACTGGTGGAACTTCATCAACTAAAAGGTATGTGGAGACTTGAACTTATCTATCACTCAAAAGTCTATCTACTCTATCTCCTATCTTTGAGACAAAAGTCGTTTTGCTATATAGACTTTGATTATACACATTTGCTATTTCGAGCCGAGTTTATCTTGCTTATCTATTTCTTTAAATATGTGTTGGTAAGCTTTTGCTTTGGCCAAGTTCATCTTTACCTAGTGACGAAAGTCATGTTATGTTTCAATCACTTTGAAAATTGCTTTGACGAAAAATAGTTTGTGAATAACAACTATATACTAAGGTCCTCTATGAATGTTTCAATGATTGAAATGAGAGTTTAGATTATATAACCATTGTTGGATATAAGCATTGTGTGGCAACACATATATGTATAAGTCATTTTTCCTTGAACCGAAGTATGCGTACTTTGTTGATCAGGAAAACCGAACAAGAGCCAGAACTCGAGTCCGCGAATCATGGAAGTTCTCATCCCGAGAATATCTCGCTGGAGTTTGAGAACTCCTTGGGAACTTAAGTCCGCGAACTAAGTCTGCGAACTTAAGTTGGTTATAACTAAAGACGTTTTTTGTGAACTTATATTTATATTAACTAAGGAATGCAAAATGGAAATAGTGGCTATAAAGTTCATGAATCGATTCGAGTGAATCAAATCGTTTTTGATTCGATTGTGTCTTGTGTAGTTATATAAGATTTATACAATTGAACAACTCTCTAACTAGTTCATTTGAGTCATTTGAACTAGTTATGGTGAAGAAGAATATGGTTGATATGAAAGTGCTCATATGGCTAACCATTTGGTTATGTAACTATTGTTGAACCAACAAATGTAAATGTTTGGGTATGGTTACACAAACCTAAAATCGTGCATTTCATTTGTGTGTAACAAGCTAAGTTTTCGATCTAACGGTTGAAAGATATTAGCTTGAATCTAATCAGGTTTTAATCTAATGGTGAATATTGAATGCTTTGTTACTAAGCTAACATTGATTGCAAACCCTGATTTGAAAGACTATATAAGGGAGAACTCTAGCAACTGGGAAACCTAATCCCCATACCTCCTGTGTGATACCAGTTGTCTTAGCTAGAGTCGATTCTCCTTTAACCTTAGGTTTCTACTTAAAAACCAGGTTAACGACTTAAAGACTTTATTGGGATTGTGAAGCCAGAACGATACTACTTTCTCGTAGTTGTGTGATATGATCTTGCTGATTTTATTGTGTTGAGTACAATCGTAATGATTGTCTTTAGATTAATATCTCCGATAGGCAAGATATAAAAGTAGTCACAAACATCTTCGTCTCATCGTTTGTGATTCCACATATCTTCTTTCGCCGTCGATTAAGATTATTGTGAGGTGATTGATAATACTAGGATCGTTTCTCCGGAATATAAGTCCTGGTTATCAATTGGTTCATGTTCACCTTTATTTATCAAAAGACGGAACAAAACTCGTAGGTATTTCTGTGGGAGACAGATTTATCTATTATCGTAGACTTTTTTTGTGTAATACGGATTTGTTTATTAAAGTCTTCGAATTTGGGTCCTTGCAACTCTTAATTGTGGGTGAGATCAGCTAAGGGAATCAAGTGCGTAGTATCCTGCTGGGATCAGAGACGTAAGGAGCGCAACTGTACCTTGGATCATTGTGAGATTGATTGGGGTTCAACTACAGTCCAGACCGAAGTTAGTTTGTAGTAGGCAAGTGTCTGTAGCGGCTTAATACAGTGTGTGTTCAATATGGACTAGGTCCCGGGGTTTTTCTGCATTTGCGGTTTTCTCGTTAACAAAATTATGGTATCTTTGTTATTTATATTTCGCATTATATTTTATTATATAATTGAAATATCACAGGTTGTGTGTTGTATCGATTAATTGTGAAATCCAACCTTTGGTTGTTGATTGGAAATTGATTGATCATTGGATATTGGTCTTTGGTACCATCCAAGTTTATATCTCTTGTATTTGATAAAGTCTCACAGATTTCTATTTGTTTGAGAATAAATCAAATCGACATATGGAGATATTAACTCTTTGATATACTTGATTGAGTCTAATTGATTCTCTTAAAAGTATATTGGAGTTAGTCCATAGAGATTGCTAATCGAAATATTGGGTACCCCCACTTTTTCAATTGGTATCAAAGCAGGCAAACACGCCAAAGACATTACAAGTATGTGTTTGTAGCGATTTGACTCTATGGACAGTAAAGTCTTTAGAAACGCTTCACCAGGATTAAAAACCAATCGTAGAAGAAGTTCTAATAAACTGGTTATTGTCCATAAAAAGTTGGATGAACAAATTCGGATCAACTCTGATCTCGTTGCAGAAATTGCAGTACTTAAGGATTTGAAATCTATCAAAATTCCTTTGATGGATCTGAATAACTCCAGTTATTCCTCTCTGAAGAATAGTCGTAAGTCAGATGAAAAACAACGTTCAGATGTTGTGAAAACTGATATGACTCGTAACTCCTGATCTAATTTAAAGGTGTTGGCCCATGTTTGTTTTGTGATTCCTCCAATCACTTTCAACATACTTGTATGTCCTTCCAAAAGAGTCTAAAAGTTGCAAGTAATCTTCATAAGAAAACTAAACAACTTATTGCTTCTCTAAAAGGATGTACAAAACTATCAGGAAACCCTAAATAGGAAAGTACTAATAGTATGGGAGCTTTCGCTTTAAAATCAACATCACCCTTTCAATGGTTTCTTCACAGTGGATGTAGCAGACATATGACAGGTGATCTCACATGGTTTGTTTCTTCAAACGACTATGAAGGAGGACTATTAACATTTGGAGATGGGAGTTGTTGCTACATAAGCAAGAAGGGGACGACCAAACTACCCGGCGTACCTGAAATCCATGATGTAGTATTCGTAAAAGGTATGACTGCAAATTTTCTTTCTATTAGTCAAATTTGTGACAAAGGCCATCGAGTTGTCTTCAATGCAAATGGATATGACATTATAGCCAAATCTGGGAAAGTAATTTTTCAGGGAACTCGTGGTAAAAACAACTGCTATCTTCTGGATACTCAGTTCAAAAATTGTTGCAATTTGACTAAGGTGGAATCTACACATCTTTGGCATGAGCATTTTGGTCACATCAACTATCTTCTTCTAACTAAGATCATTAACAAAGAACTTGCAAGAGGCGTTCCCAAAATCAATGCAAATATTAAAGGTGTATGTGGTGCCTGTCAAAAGGGTAAACAAACGAAAGTTCACCATAAGTCATCTCGAGATATTCTCACTAAAGCCCCACTTGATTTAATTCATATGGATCTCTTCGGACCAATTCAACAACCCACGGTTGCTGGTAAGAAATATGCTTTGGTTATGGTAGATGATTACACCAGGTTCACTTGGGTTGCGTTCCTATCTCATAAGAATGACACCCTTGATGAATTCAAGATTATTGTTAATAGAATCCAGAATGAACAAGGTCGCAAACTAAAGAAAATTAGAAGCGACCGTGGAACTGAATTCAAGGACACTAAGGAGTTTGAATTTTGTGACGAACTGGGAATTATTCAACAATATTCTCCACCCATTACTCCTCAAGCTAATTGAGTTGCAGAAAGAAAAAACAGAAACATTCAGGAAATGGCCAGGGTAATGCTCCATAACAAAAACTTACCTTTAAGGTTTTGGGGAGAAGCTGTCTTCACAGCATGCTATTTGATTAACCGTGTCTACCTATGGTATAAAACCCTAAACACTCCTTATGAGTTGTGGTACGGTAGAAAACCCAACTTGCACTATCTCAGAGTGTTCGGTAGTAAGTGCTACATCTTAAAAGATCGAGAACAGAGGGAAATTTGATACCAAAAGTGATGAAGGTATCTTTCTTGGCTATGCTTCTGATAGTCATGGTTTTCGAGTGTTTAATCTCGTAACCCAGTCATGATAGAATCTCTAATGTTATAATTGATGATATTAATAATTTTTATCACGATAATCCTCCTGCTGAATTTCCTCCAACTGAGACAATTGAGAAAGTCAAAGAAATACCAGAATCAGTTGAAGTCATTCTAACTGTTGCTGATCCTGATATTTCTAGCGATGAGGAGAATAGCATTGATCAAGCTATTCCTGACGAACAATAACGTGTCCCTCCACGACACCTCTGGGTTCAAAGGAATCATGATCCCAACAGTATTATTGGGGGAAGAGATTCTACAACCAAAACTAGAGGATAACTTCAAAATATTTGTAATTTTGGTTGTTATCTGTCACAAGTAGAACCAAGAAATATTGATGAAGCTCTGAGCGATCCCTTTTGAGTGAATGCAATGCATGAAGATTTAAATCAATTTCATAGACAAGACGTGTTGGAACTTGTACCTTGTCCTCCAATATTAATATGGTTGGTACGAAATGGATATTCAAGAACAAGTCTGATGAATTTGGCACAATTATCAGAAATAAAGCCAGACTTGTCGCTCAAGGATATTCAAAAATTGAAGGTATCGACTTTGACGAAACCTTTGCTCCTGTGGAACGCCTTGAGTCCATTAGACTTTTATTAGCTCATGCTTGTTTTCTCAAGGTTAAGCTGTTCCAAATGGATATAAAATCCACATTCCTAAAAGGAATTTTAAAGGAAGAAGTCTATGTTGCTCAACCTAAAGGCTTTGAAAACCTTGATTTCCTAAATCATGTTCTTAAGCTCAAAAAGGCATTATATGGGTTAAAACAAGCACCTAGAGCCTGGTTTGAAAAACTTACCACTTCTCTTATTAGGAAAGGTTTTTCAAGAGGCAGAGCTGATAAAACCTTGTTTACCAAATGGAGTGGGAAAGATGTTGTCATTTCTCAAGTCTATGTAGATGATATCATCTATGGTTCAACTTCTGAGAAGCTTGCAAAGGATTTCCAAGTTTCACTTGCTAAAGGATTTGAAATGAGCAATGTTGGTGAATTGAAGTTCTTCTTAGGATTACAAGTTCAACAACATAAGGATGGAATTTACTTATCCCAAGAAAAATATGCAAAGGATCTTGTCTCAAGGTTCGGTCTGGATAAGTCAACTCCAAAAAATGACACCTATGCCCACTCAAATAAACCGCAGAGATGAGAAAGGAGTAAAAGTTGATTAAAAATTATATCGATTTATTATTAGTAGACTTTTATATCTTACAGCCACTAGACCTGATATTTCTTTTAGTGTTGGTTGTTGTGCTAGATTTCAGGCTAATCCAAAGGAATCTCATCTTGCAGCTGCAAAAAAAGGATCATACGATATGTTAATCACACTGTCGGGTATGGTCTATCCTATACTTTTGATACTAACACTGACCTTTCTGCTTATTCAGATGCTGATTGGGCATGATGTGTAGAAGACAGAAAAAGTACATCAGGGGGATTCTACTATGTAGGACTGAATATTGTGGCTTGGCATAACAAGAAACAGAATTCACAATCCCTGTATACATGCGAAGCAGAGTATATTTCTGCTAGGTCATGTTGCACTCAACTTTTATGGATGAAACAAATGATGGCTGATTATGGAACTGATACTGGAATAATGAAGATCTTTTGTGATAACTCTAGCGCGATTCGAATCACTGAGAATCCCGTTGAGCACTCAAGAACAAAGCACATTGATATAAGGTACCATTTTATTCGAGATATCTATGAAAATGGTATCATAAATATGGAATTTGTGCCTTCCGAACAATAGTTGGTGACACTCTCACCAAACCATTAGACATCACTACATTTCAACACTTACGACGATCTCATTAGTCTTTTTTTGGTTCATTAGTTGTTTCCATGACTCTTGCCCATGTGTTTATCTTGATCTTTTGGGAAATTGAGTTTGGAACTCCAGTAAGTTTATTTTTTTATTCAATTCTGCATTTGTTACCGTAGGTTGATTTTCTGTCAGGTTCTCTTAGTGTGTTAGGTCCAAAGAAATCCTTCTTTTCCTTTGAAATTAAGGTCGCTCTTGTTGTTCTTTTGGGAATGACATATTATGGGGGAGAGTTCTTAATTGAACTTGTGCTTAATTGCCAAATCTTTGTGGGGAGTGCTGGTACATGGAATATTACGGGGTTATCTTGTATCTTTATAAACTCCTTGATGAATGCATTTAGCTTCGGCTATATGATTGCATCTAAATAAGTGATATATGCTTTCTTTTGGTCATGAAATGTCTCTTTTGGAAATTTCATTAGGATCCCATTTTCGTACCTTTGCCAATTTTATTGACAAAAAGGGGGAGAATTAATAATATGTAGTTCACACTACAAATACATATGGTTTTCGGATCATTATGTAAGGGGGAGTGGTTTCCATGTGAGATGGATTATTGACTAAGGTGGAGTGATACATATCACCATAGTATTGTTGTAGAAGTTGTGATACAATTGAACTTTGATGCTATATAATGATACTATGACACTTTATAACAATGTTATAGCTAAGGGGGAGAATTCTTGTTTTCTCATTGTTATAGCTACGGATTTTCAGCAACGATGATGCTGAACTTACAACCTTTTGGATCATTGGAGTACTTGGAGGGGACGAAGATTTCGAGTAATGTTGAAGATTAGGCATGTGAAATAGGATCTACAAAAGTTAATTCATTTATTTTTGTATTCCATATGTATTGATAGTTTTGTCACTAAAATTGACAAAGGGGGAGATTGTTAGAGCACTACTCGATTGAACTCGCATGCGTTGCTATCTCAATCATGTTTGTCAATGTTAGTGATCAAAACTATAAGTCTTGATTTCCAGTCTACTATAGCTAAGCCTCGGACTAGGATAGGAAGTGTAGTTGAGCTCAAGAATTTCATGGTAATCATCATACAAGACGAAGAACTACTCAAGGAACTAGTGGAACTTCATCGACTAAAAGGTATGTGGAAACTTGAACTTATTTATCACTCAAAAGTCTATCTACTCTATCTCTTATCTTTGAGACAAAAGTCGTTTTTGCTATATAGACTTTGATTATACACATTTGCTATTTCGAGCGAGTTTTCTCGCTTATCTATTTCTTTAAATATGTGTTGGTAAGCTTTTTGCTTTGGCCAAGTTCATATTTACCTAGTGACTAAAGTCATGTTATGTTTCAATCACTTTGAAAATTGCTTTGAAGAAAAATAGTTTGTGAATAACAACTATATAATAACGTCCTCTAAGAATGTTTCAATGATTGAAATGAGAGTTTAGATTATATAACCATTGTTGGATATAAACATTATGTGGCAACACATATATGTATAAGTCCTTTTTCCTTGAACCGAAGTATGCGTACTTTGTTGATCAGGAAAACCTAACAAGAGCTATGAACTCGATCCGCGAATCAGCGGAAGTTCTCATCCCGAGAATATCTGCCGGAGTTTGAGAACTCCTTTCGGGAACTTAAGTCCGCGAACTAAGTGTGCGAACTTAAGTTGGTTATATCTAAAGATGATTTTTTGTGAACTTATATTTATATTAACTAAGGAATACAAAGTGGAAATAGTGGCTATAAAGTTCATGAATCGATTCGAGTGAATCAAATCTTTTTTGCTTCGATTGTGTCTTGCGTAGTTACATAAGATTTATACAATTGAACAACTCTCTAACTAGTTCATTTGAGTCATTTGAACTAGTTATGGTGAAGAAGAATATGGTTGATATGAAAGTGCTCATATGGCTAACCATTTGGTTAACTATTGTTGAACCAACAAATGTAAATGTTTGGGTATGGTTACACAAACCTAAAATCGTGCATTTCATTTGTGTGTAACAAGCTAAGTTTTCGATCTAACGGTTGAAAGATATTAGCTTGAATCTAATCGAGTTTTAATCTAATGGTGAATATTGAATGCTTTGTTACTAAGCTAACATTGATTGCAAACCCCGATTTGAAAGACTATATAAGGGAGAACTCTAGCAACCGGGAAACCTAATCCCCATACCTCCCCGTGTGATACCGGTTGTATTAGCTAGAGTCGATTCTCCTTTAACCTTAGGTTTCTACTTAAAACCAGGTTAACGACTTAAAGACTTTATTGGGATTGTGAAGCGGAGAACGATACTACTTTCGTAGTTGTGTGATCTGATCTTGCTGATTTTATTGTGTTGAGTAAAATCGTAATGATTGTCTTTAGATTAATATCTCCGATAGGCAAGATATAAAAGTAGTCACAAACATCTTCGTCTCATCGTTTGTGATTCCACAATATCTTCTTTCGCCGCGTCGATTAAGATTATTGTGAGGTGATTGATAATACTAGGATGTTCTTCGAGAATATAAGTCCGGGTTATCAATTGGTTCATGTTCACCTTTATTTATCAAAAGACGGAACAAAACTCGTAGGTATTTCTGTGGGAGATAGATTTATCTATTACTGTAGACTTTTCTGTGTAATACGGATTTGTTTATTAAAGTCTTCGACTTTGGGTCCTTGCAACTCTTAGTTGTGGGTGAGATCAGCTAAGGGAATCAAGTGCGTAGTATCCTGCTGGGATCAGAGACGTAAGGAGCGCAACTGTACCTTGGATCATTGTGAGATTGATTGGGGTTCAACTACAGTCCAGACCGAAGTTAGTTTGTAGTAGGCAAGTGTCTGTAGCGGCTTAATACAGTGTGTGTTCAATATGGACTAGGTCCCGGGGTTTTTCTGCATTTGCGGTTTTCTCGTTAACAAAATTCTGGTGTCTTTGTTATTTGTATTCCGCATTATATTTTATTATATAATTGAAATATCACAGGTTGTGCATTGTATCGATTAATTGTGAAATCCAACCTTTGGTTGTTGATTGGAAATTGATTGATCATTGGATATTGGTCTTTCGTACCATCCAAGTTTATATCTCTTGTATTTGATAAAGTCTCACATGATTTCTATTTGTTTGAGAATAAATCAAATCGACATATGGAGATATTAACTCTTTGATATACTTGATTGAGTCTAATTGATTCTCTTAAAAGTATATTGGAGTTAGTCCATAGAGATTGCTAATCGAAATATTGGGTACCCCCACTTTTTCAATTGGTATCAAAGCAGGCAAACACGCCAAAGACATTACAAGTATGTGTTTGTAGCGATTTGACTCTATGGACAAGAAAGTCTTTAGAAACGCTTCACCAGGATTAAAAACCAATCGTAGAAGAAGTTCTAATAAATCAAGTTATTGTCCATAAAAAGTTGGATGAACAAATTCGGATCAACTCGATCTCGTTGCGAAATTGCGGATTTAAGGATTTGAAATCTATCAAAATTCCTTTGATGGATCTGAATAACTCCAGTTATTCCTCTCTGAAGAATAGTCGTAAGTCAGATGAAAAACAACGTTCGGATGTTGTGAAAACTGATATGACTCAGAACTCCTCAGACGAATTTAAAGGTGTTGGCCCATGTTTGTTTTGTGATTCCTCCAATCACTTTCAACATACTTGTATGTCCTTCCAAAAGAGTCTAAAAGTTGCAAGTAATCTTCATAAGAAAACTAAACAACTTATTGCTTCTCTAAAAGGATGTACAAAACTATCAGGAAACCCTAAATAGGAAAGTACTAATAGTATGGGAGCTTTCGCTTTAAAATCAACATCACCCTTTCAATGGTTTCTTCACAGTGGATGTAGCAGACATATGACAGGTGATCTCACATGGTTTGTTTCTTCAAACGACTATGAAGGAGGACTAGTAACATTTGGAGATGGGAGTTGTTGTGTCATGTACCCCTGAACTTGGGCTTCATTAGTGTGCTTCTGAAACTTTTGTTTTTCTTGCACTTCTGTTGGGCTTGTATTTTGGTTAGCATAGGTTATGTTAATTCATAGAGTTTTGTGTGAGTTAGATGTAATCCTGACTGTTGAAATTGTCAACCAGGAGTGGGCACTTAAATAACCTAGCATTGTGTAAGAATGAACCATGAATGAAAAATCTTATTTTCCTTTGAAAATAATTAGGCTCTGATCTCAGAGAGAAGGTAGCTTGCTACCAAGTAATTCATCAAACCTTGTACTAGAACAGTACAATTGGTATCAGATTTCCATGCTGGGACCTAAATCATGACAGGAGGTGAGAAACACACCATTAACAGTGTTCATACACTTGCTCAACAAAATTCCACTGCAATCCAAGATATCCGTGATCAATTGGATGCTTCGGAAGCTCGATCGACCGCCAATTTCGACCGTATCTTCGCCTCTTTACAGCGTCTGTTACCTCCGGAGAAGCCATCTGAAGAAACGATCGACCCTGGTTCTCCTCAGGATTCTTCGAAAGGATCTCATGAAGATCGTGAGCTGATTCACAGTTCACATCACAGTAAGTTTTCTAGAACTCCCAAAGTTGATTTCCCACGATTTGATGGAACTAATCCCAGGGGTTGGGCTCAAAAATGTGAACGTTACTTTGCTTTCCATAATTTCCACTATACGAAAGAGTAGATATGGCTGCAATTCATTTTGATTCGAGAGTAGATCCATGGTTTTTAAATTATCAACGAGGGTAAGCGATAACATGTCTTGGGAAACCTTTGTTC
Organism: Papaver armeniacum; assembly: GCA_023531295.1. Lineage (NCBI taxonomy): Eukaryota > Viridiplantae > Streptophyta > Magnoliopsida > Ranunculales > Papaveraceae > Papaver > Papaver armeniacum. Next base: position 21,994 of record JAJJWW010001940.1, on the reverse strand, counting down.
AGGATCTGTGTATTCGCTTTGAAGACGTTGCACATGACAACTATGTTGGTAGTTTTAACAAGTTATCTCAAACTTCTACAGTGGAGGAGTATTTTGATAGATTTGAACACTTTAAAGCTTTTATGGTAGCCAACAATCCAACATTGCCTGAATCTTTTTATACTTTGAGTTTTATTAGTGGTTTGAGGGATGAAATTCGTACTACAGTTCAAATGTTTCGGCCAGAAGATACTTCTCGTGCTTTTTATTTGGCTAGAATGCAGCAGGCTTCTCTGGTTAACACTCCTAAACCCCTAAAGTATTCTTCTAGACCATTTGTGCCTCCACCTATTTCTATTCCTCAGAATTCATCCCCATCCAAACCATTCTATTCTCCTGCTCCTCCATTGAGTAAACCTTCTTCTTCTTCCACCCCTTTCATTACTCATCCTTCTACACCTATTAAATCTGATTCCTCACTTCCACCTATAAAAAAGCTTACCCCTCAACAAATGAAAATTCGTAGGGATAAAGGCCTCTGCTATAACTGCGATGAGTTCTATAGGCCTGGCCATTTTTGCAAAACTCAGCAGTTGTTTATGCTTGTTGCTAATGAAGAGGAACTCAGTGATTCGAGTGAATTATCATCCCCTGAAGAGCATTTGGCAGATTCTCCTTCTAGTTCGGATACCGCAATGGAGATTTCTTTACATGCCTTGACAGGGCACTACCTTATTCATAATACCATTCGCATTCTTTGGCATTCTCAATAATCAGCACATTATGGTTACGATTGACACGAGCGGTACCCACAGTTTCATTGATTCTGCATTAACAGATAAGCTTGGTCTCCACGTCTCGCCTACTGGACATATGTTGGTCACGGTCGCAAATGGGGATAGCACCATCAGTAAAGGTATATGTCGAGGCCTTCAGTGGGAAATGCAGGGCTACCACTTCACTGCTGACTTACGAGCTCTTCCACTCGGTGGTTGCGACATGGTGCTTGGCGCAGATTGGTTGCGACAGTTAGGTGATGTAACCTTCAACTTTGCACAACTTAAACTCTCTTTTATGCATCTAGGGTACCCAATTACACTTTCGGAAGTACTTCCAAGCCATCTCTTAGTCTTATCGGTGCCACTACACTTAAGAAATTCTTCAAAAGCAAGGCTCCTGCCTTAATTGGCCGATTTTTCATGTTCATGCTACTCTATACAACAACTTCCTAGTGAAGTTTCCACTTTACTCGACTCATTTGCTTGATGTTTTTTTCGAAACCCACTCAACTACCACCTTCTCGACCACTTGACCATAAGATTCCACTTAAACCTGGCTCAACACCTACCTCCCAACGGCCCTATAAGTGTCCCTTCATACATAAAGTCAGTGGAACAACTTGTTCAAGAGATGCTGGCTGCGGGGGTTAATTCAAAGGAGTCATAGCCTTTTCTGCCCCATTATTTTGATAAAAAAGAAAGATGGCACATGGCGTTTAAATGTGGATTATCGCAAACTCAATGACATGACGGTGAAGGACAAGTTTCCTATTCCTTTAATCGAAGAATTATTGGATGAACTGGAATGGTGCAATTATCTTTACAAAAATTGATCTACTTTGTCGGGTTATCATCGATTTTGATTTCTCCACATGACATTCATAAAACAGCTTTCCGCACCCATCAAGGCCACTATGAGTTTCGCGTAATGCCCTTGACCTTACGAATGCCCTTGCAACATTTCGGGCATTGATGAATGAGGTTTTTCAACCATTTCTTCGCAAGTTTGTACTCGTATTTTTTGACGACATTCCCTAGTCTACGTACTTCTCTTGCATCATCCAAACACCTTCATGTGGTTTTTCTTTGCTTCGCCAACATTCACTATATGCTAAATTCTCCAAGTGCACTTTTGCTCAGCCTCAACCTGGAATATTTGGGCCACCTGATCTCCGGCAATGGTGTAGGCCGCAGACCACGACAAAGTTGTTTGCTATGGTGCGTTGGCCTCAACCTCAAACCTTGAAGCAGTTACGTGGTTTTTTGGCTTGACGGGCTATTATCGTAAGTTCATAAAATGGTATGGCACCATTTGCAAACCTCGACAGACTTGTTAAGGAAAGATTCTTTTTATGGACTGCGGAAGCAACCACAGCTTTTTCCTCCATCAAAAGCGCAATGACTCAAGCCCCGGTTTTAGCTTTGCCAGATTTCAACAAGCTATTCACCTTGGAAACTGATGCATGCTCTAAGGGTGTGGGTGCGGTACTTCTACAAGACAACAGACCTATAGCATTTTTCAGTAAACCGTTGGGCCCTAAAGCTTTGGCATTGTCCACATACGAGAAGGAGTTTTTAGCCAATGTAATGGCAGTTCAGAAATGGAAGTATTATTTGGGCCATGCTCGATTTGTGATCAACACAGACCACCAAAGCTTGAAATACCTCATGGAGCAGAATCTTTCTTCGGCGTTACAGCAGAAATGGTTAGTCAAGCTCATGGGTTTTGATTACGTCATACACTACAAGCAAGGCAAAGACAATCTGGTGGCTGATGCCCTCTCTAGACTCCCACATGGTTCTTGCTCCACACTCTCATTGTCCCAACCTCAGTGGACTAGCGATATTATCTCCAGCTATGATTCCGATGAGGTGGCCCAACACTTAATCACTCAGCTTCTTATTTCTCCAACCTTGCCACACCATACATACCAGCAGGGTCTCTTGAGATTCAAAGGAAGGTTGCACATTGGTTCAGGTAATGGCATTCGAACTTCTATTTTACATTCCGTACATTCATCTGCTGTGGGTGGCCATTCGGGCATTGTGGGTACCTATCATAGAGCTAGGGCTCATTTCTATTGGCCAAAGATGAAGAATGACATCATCCACCTTGTGTCAACTTGTGATATCTGCCAATGCAACAAGGGCACTCACTCCTTTCCTGGTGGACTTCTACAACCCCTTCCAATCCCTGACACTGCTTGGAAGGATATTTCACTAGACTTCATCGAAGGTTTGCCCATGTCTTTTCGAAAGAATGTCATTCTAGTAGTCGTAGATCGCCTTACTAAATACAGCCATTTCATCCCACTGAGCCATCCCTTCACTGCCATATCCGTTGCTAAAGAATTTATGTCCAATGTTTTTAAACTGCACGGATTACCATCCACTATTGTCAGTGATCGAGATAAAATTTTCATCAGTCAGTTTTGGCAGGCCTTGTTTAAGTCATTAGGCACCACTCTAAACATGAGTTCAGCTTACCATCCACAAACAGATGGTCAAACTGAACGCACCAATGCCTGTGTAGAACAATATTTACGCTGTATGACAGGTTCTCAACCTAAACTGTGGGTTCAATGGCTAGCTTTGGCAGAATATTGGTTTAACACCAATTACCATACAAGCCTCAAAATGTCTCCATTTCAGGCACTTTATGGCTACCAACCTCCTCACTTGGTATTCCCAATTCCCACTCCTACTTCTGTGGCTACGGTTGAAGATTATTTGCAGGAACGAGATCTTATGCTCCAACATCTCGTAACCATCTTTCTAAAGCACGAACAGATGAAGTTCTTCGCAGACCCGTAAACGCTCGGACGGGGAATTTGCAGTGGGTGACATGGTGTTTCGAAGCTTCAACCATATCGACAGACTTCGATTTGCTATTCGGAAAACTTCAAGCTCTCCTCTCGATACTTTGGACCATTTGAGATTCTTCAACGTGTCGTATGTTGCTTACAGTTAAAGCTTCCAGGTGGGTTCTCGCATTCATCCCATATTTCATGTATCTCAACTTAAAAAGAAGGTTGGTCTTACTTGCATCTACTTTGCCTCGGCTACCACTTGTTGATCACAATGGCCACTTTGTTATCGAACCAAGAGCCATCTTACATCGCGGCTTACACTCGTGGTGGTTTATCCATTCCTCAAGTTCTCGATTTAGTGGTCGAATTCACCTCCTGAAGATGCTACATGGGAAGATTCTGCACATCTCCAAGCTCAATTCCTCGATTTCACCCTTGAGGACAAGGGTGCTTAAATGGGGGAGGCATTGTCATGTACCCACGAACTTGGGCTTCATTAGTGGGCTTCAAACTTTTGTTGTTCTTGCACTTCATTGGGCTTGTATTTTGGTTAGCATAGGTTATGTTAATTCATAGAGTTTTGTGTGAGTTAGATGTAATCCCGATCAAAGTTGAAATTGTCAACCAGGAGGTGGGCACTTAAATAACCTAGCATTGTGTAAGAATGAACCATGAATGAAAAATCTTATTTTCCTTTGAAAATAATTAGGCTCTGATCTCAGAGAGAAGGTAGCTTGCTACCAAGTAATTCATCAAACCTTGTACTAGAACAGTACATGTTGCTACATAAGCAAGAAGGGGACGACCAAACTACCCGGCGTACCTGAAATCCATGATGTAGTATTCGTAAAAGGTATGACTGCAAATCTTCTTTCTATTAGTCAAATTTGTGACAAAGGCCATCGAGTTGTCTTCAATGCAAATGGATATGACATTGTAGACAAATCTGGGAAAGTAATTTTTCAGGGAACTCGTGGTAAAAACAACTGCTATCTTCTGGATACTCAGTTCAAAAATTGTTGCAATTTGACTAAGGTGGAATATACACATCTTTGGCATGAGCATTTTGGTCACATCAACTATCTTCTTCTAACTAAGATCATTAACAAAGAACTTGTAAGAGGCGTTCCCAAAATCAATGCAAAGATTAAAGGTGTATGTGGTGCCTGTCAAAAGGGTAAACAAACGAAAGTTCACCATAAGTCATCTCGAGATATTCTCACTAAAGCCCCACTTGATTTAATTCATATGGATCTCTTCGGACCAATTCAACAACCCACTGTTCTTGGTAAGAAGTATGCTTTGGTTATGGTAGATGATTACACCAGTTCACTTGGGTTGCGTTCCTATCTCATAAGAATGAAACCCTTGATGAATTCAAGATTATTGTTAATAGAATCCGAATGAACAAGGTCGCAAACTAAAGAAAATTAGAAGCGACCGTGGAACTGAATTCAAGGACACTAAGGAGTTTGAATTTTGTGACGAACTGGGAATTATTCAACAATATTCTCCACCCATTACTCCTCAAGCTAATTGAGTTGCAGAAAGAAAAAACAGAAACATTCAGGAAATGGCCAGGGTAATGCTCCATAACAAAAACTTACCTTTAAGGTTTTGGGGAGAAGCTGTCTTCACGGCATGCTATTTGATTAACCGTTTCTACCTATGGTATAAAACCCTAAACACTCCTTATGAGTTGTGGTACGGTAGAAAACCCAACTTGCACTATCTCAGAGTGTTCGGTAGTAAGTGCTACATCTTAAAAGATCGAGAACAGAGGGAAATTTGATACCAAAAGTGATGAAGGTATCTTTCTTGGCTATGCTTCTGATAGTCATGGTTTTCGAGTGTTTAATCTCAGAACCCAGGTCATGATAGAATCTGCTAATGTTATAATTGATGATATTAATAATTTTTATCACGATAATCCTCCTACTGAATTGCCTCCAACTGAGACAATTGAGAAAGTCAAAGAAATACCAGAATCAGTTGAAGTCATTCTAACTGTTGTTGATCCTGATATTTCTAGCGATGAGGAGAATAGCATTGATCAAGCTATTCCTGACGAACAATAACGTGTCCCTCCACGACACCTCTGGGTTCAAAGGAATCATGATCCCAACAGTATTATTGGGGGAAGAGATTCTACAACCAAAACTAGAGGATAACTTCAAAATATTTGTAATTTTGGTTGTTATCTGTCACAAGTAGAACCAAGAAATATTGATGAAGCTCTGAGCGATCCCTTTTGAGTGAATGCAATGCATGAAGATTTAAATCAATTTCATAGACAAGACGTGTGGGAACTTGTACCTTGTCCTCCAATATTAATATGGTTGGTACGAAATGGATATTCAAGAACAAGTCTGATGAATTTGGCACAATTATCAGAAATAAAGCCAGACTTGTCGCTCAAGGATATTCACAAATTGAAGGTATCGACTTTGACGAAACCTTTGCTCCTGTGGAACGCCTTGAGTCCATTAGACTTTTATTAGCTCATGCTTGTTTTCTCAAGGTTAAGCTGTTCCAAATGGATATAAAATCCACATTCCTAAACGGAATTTTAAAGGAAGAAGTCTATGTTGCTCAACCTAAAGGCTTTAAAAACCTTGATTTCCTAAATCATGTTCTTAAGCTCAAAAAGGCATTATATGGGTTAAAACAAGCACCTAGAGCATGGTTTGAAAAACTTACCACTTCTCTTATTAGGAAAGGTTTTTCAAGAGGCAGAGCTGATAAAACCTTGTTTACCAAATGGAGTGGGAAAGATGTTGTCATTTCTCAAGTCTATGTAGATGATATCATCTATGGTTCAACTTCTGAGAAGCTTGCAAAGGATTTCCAAGTTTCACTTGCTAAAGGATTTGAAATGAGCAATGTTGGTGAATTGAAGTTCTTCTTAGGAGTACAAGTTCAACAACATAAGGATGGAATTTACTTATCCCAAGAAAAATATGCAAAGGATCTTGTCTCAAGGTTCGGTCTGGATAAGTCAACTCCAAAAATGACACCTATGCCCACTACTGGTAAACTGCACAGAGATGAGAAAGGAGTAAAAGTGGATTAAAAATTATATCGATTTATTATTAGTAGACTTTTATATCTTACAGCCACTAGACCTGATATTTCTTTTAGTGTTGGTTGTTGTGCTAGATTTCAGGCTAATCCAAAGGAATCTCATCTTGCAGCTGCAAAAAAGGATCATACGATATGTTAATCACACTGTCGGGTATGGTCTATCCTATACTTTTGATACTAACACTGACCTTTCTGCTTATTCAGATGCTGATTGGGCATGATGTGTAGAAGACAGAAAAAGTACATCAGGGGATTCTACTATGTAGGACTGAATATTGTGGCTTGGCATAACAAGAAACAGAATTCACAATCCCTGTATACATGCGAAGCAGAGTATATTTCTGCTAGGTCATGTTGCACTCAACTTTTATGGATGAAACAAATGATGGCTGATTATGGAACTGATACTGGAATAATGAAGATCTTTTGTGATAACTCTAGCGCGATTCGAATCACTGAGAATCCCGTTGAGCACTCAAGAACAAAGCACATTGATATAAGGTACCATTTTATTCGAGATATCTATGAAAATGGTATCATAAATATGGAATTTTTGCCTTCCGAACAATAGTTGGCTGACACTCTCACCAAACCATTAGAAACTGCTACATTTCAACACTTACGACAGTCTATTAGTCTTTTTTTGGTTCATTAGTTGTTTCCATGACTCTTGCCCATGTGTTTATCTTGATCTTTTGGGAAATTGAGTTTGGAATTCCAGTAAGTTTATTTTTTTATTCAATTCTGCATTTGTTACCGTAGGTTGATTTTCTGTCAGGTTCTCTTTAGTGTGTTAGGTCCAAAGAAATCCTTCTTTTCCTTTGAAATTAAGATCGCTCTTGTTGTTCTTTCGGGAATGACATATTATAGGGGAGAGTTCTTAATTGAACTTGTGCTTAATTGCCAAATCTTTGTGGGGAGTGCGGCTGTGGAATATTACAGGGGTTATCTTGTATCTTTATAAACTCCTTGATGAATGCATTTAGCTTCGGCTATATGATTGCATCTAAATAAGTGATATATGCTTTCTTTTGATCATGAAATGTCTCTTTGGAAATTTCATTAGATCCCATTTTTTTCGTACCTTTGCCAATTTTATTGACAAAAAGGGGGAGAATTAATAATATGTAGTTCACACTACAAATACATATGGTTTTCGGATCATTATGTAAGGGGGAGTGGTTTCCATGTGAGATGGATTATTGACTAAGGGGGAGTGATACATATCACCATAGTATTGTTGTAGAAGTTGTGATACTATTGAACTTTGATGCTATATAATGATATTATGACACTTTATAACAATGTTATAGCTAAGGGGGAGAATTCTTGTTTTCTCATTGTTATAGCTACGGATTTTCAAAGAACGATGATGCTGAACTTACAACCTTTTGGATCATTGGAGTACTTGGAGGTGACGAAGATTTCGAGTAATGTTGAAGATTAGGCATGTGAAATAGGATCTACAAAAGTTAATTCATTTATTTTTGTATTCCATATGTATTGATAGTTTTGTCACTAAAATTGACAAAGGGGGAGATTGTTAGAGCACTACTCGATTGAACTCGCATGCGTTGCTATCTCAATCATGTTTGTCAATGTTAGTGATCAAAACTATAAGTCTTGATTTCCAGTCTACTATAGCTAAGCCTCGGACTAGGATATGAAGTGTAGTTGAGCTCAAGAATTCCATGGCAATCATCATACAAGACGAAGAACTACTCAAGGAACTAGTGGAACTTCATCGACTAAAAGGTATGTGGAAACTTGAACTTATTTATCACTCAAAAGTCTATCTACTCTATCTCTTATCTTTGAGACAAAAGTCGTTTTGCTATATAGACTTTGATTATACACATTTGCTATTTCGAGCCGAGTTTTTCTCGCTTATCTATTTCTCGAAATATGTGTTGGTAAGCTTTTGCTTTGGCCAAGTTCATATTTACCTAGTGACGAAAGTCATGTTATGTTTCAATCACTTTGAAAATTGCTTTGACGAAAAATAGTTTGTGAATAACAACTATATAATAACGTCCTCTAAGAATGTTTCAATGATTGAAATGAGAGTTTAGATTATATAACCATTGTTGGATATAAACATTATGTGGCAACACATATATGTATAAGTCCTTTTTCCTTGAACCAAAGTATGCGTACTTTGTTGATCAGGAAAACCGGAACAAGAGCTATGAACTCAGTCCGCGAACTGGCGGAAGTTCTCATCCCGAGAATATCTGCTGGAGTTTGAGAACTCCTTCATCGAACTTAAGTCCGCGAACTAAGTCTGCGAACTTAAGTTGGTTATATCTAAAGACGATTTTTTGTGAACTTATATTTATATTAACTAAGGAATACAAAGTGCAAACCGTGGCTATAAAGTTCATGAATCGATTCGAGTGAATCAAATCTTTTTTGCTTCGATTGTGTCTTGCGTAGTTACATAAGATTTATACAATTGAACAACTCTCTAACTAGTTCATTTGAGTCATTTGAACTAGTTATGGTGAAGAAGAATATGGTTGATATGAAAGTGCTCATATGGCTAACCATTTGGTTAACTGAACCAACAAATGTACATGTTTGGGTACGGTTACACAAACCTAAAATCGTGCATTTCATTTGTGTGTAACAAGATAAGTTTTCTATCCAACGGTTGAAAGATATTAGCTTGAATCTAATCAGGTTTTCATCTAACGGTGAATATTGAATGCTTTGTTACTAAGCTAACATTGATTGCAAACCTTGATTTGAAAGACTATATAAGGGAGAAATCTAGCAACTGGAAAACCTAATCTCCACACCTCCTGTGTGATACTAGTTGTATTCACTAGAGTCGATTCTTCTTTAACCTTAGGTTTCTTCTTAAAAACCAGGTTAACGACTTAAAGACTTCATTGGGATTGTGAAGCCAGATTGATACTACTTTCTCGTAGTTGCGTGATCTGATCTTGCCGATTCTATCATGTTGAGTACAATCGTAACGATTGGCTTGAGATTAATATCTCCGATAGGCAAGATATAAAAGTAGTCACAAACATCTTCGTCTCATCGTTAGTGATTCCACAATATCTTCTTTCGCCGCGTTTATTAAGATTATTGTGAGGTGATTGATAATACTAGGCTGTTCTTCGAGAATATAAGTCCGGGTTATCAATTGGTTCATGTTCACCTTGATTTATCAAAATACGGAACAAAACTCGTAGGTATTTTTGTGGGAGATAGATTTATCTATTACTGTATACTTTTCTGTGTGATACGGATTTTTTTATTAAAGTCTTCGACTTTGGGTCGTAGCAACTCTTAGTTGTGGGTGAGATCTGCTAAGGGAATCAAGTGCGTAGTATCCTGCCGGGATCAGAGACGTAAGGAGCGCAATTGTACCTTGGATCAGTGTGAGATTGATTGGGGTTCAACTACAGTCCATACCGAAGTTAGTTTGTAGTAGGCTAGTGTCTATAGCGGCTTAATACAGTGTGTGTTCAATCTGGACTAGGTCATAGGTTTTTCTCGCATTTATGGTTTCCTCATTAACAAAATTCGGTGTCTCGTGTTATTTCTATTCCGCGTTATATTTTGTTATATAATTGAAATATCACAGGTTGTGTGTTGTATCGATCAATTGTGAAATCCAAACTTTGGTTGTTCATTGGAAATTGATTGATCCTTGGATATTGGTCTTTCGTACCATCCAAGTTTATATCTCTTGTATTTGATAAAGTCTCACAGATTTCTATTTGTTTGAGCATAGATCAAATAGAGAGATAGAGATATTAACTCTTTGATATAATTTATTAAGATTGAGTCTGGTTGATTCTCTTGAAAGTATATTGGAGTTAGTCCATACAGATTGCTAATCGAAATATTGGGTGAGGTTGTTGTATCCCCGCTTTTTCATCTTTGATATACTTTAATCAAGATTGAATCTGACTATCTAGTTGATTCTCTAGAAAGTGTATTGGAGTAAGTCCTCTCAGATTTCCAAACGAATTGTTGGGTATGGTTGTTAGACCCCCGCATTTTCAATTTGAAATATTATTGCTCATTAACTTTAAATAAGTCTATTGCTCATTAACTTAAATAAAAATACTTAACTTAAATTAAAATAAATAACTCAAATTAAAATACATAACTGAAATTAAATTACATAACTCATTGTCTTTCATGTTCTTCCGAAAGATTCAATCTCAGATCTTCTCTTAAATTGTCATACAAATTTCGGTTCTGAATGTAATTAGTCATTTGAGCATAATGCCTTGCAGGGACGCCTCTTTGTGGTTGAATCTCTGGCCTCAAATCTTCATCTTCATAGTTAGTCCACTCCGGAGTACGACGGGTTTCCTGAATTACCATGTTATGAAGAATTATGCAAGTGAACATAGTCTTGTGCATTTCACGAGGACTCAACCCACGATATGGGCCACAAATGATAAAGAACTTCCTCTTTAAAATTCCAAAAGCGTGTTCCACATCCTTCCTTAAATGCCGGTATGAACGGCCTAATGCACCGGCAGGAGGATGACGGTAGCATTGAACCAAGATGGACCATTTTGGGTAGATACCATCTGCAAAATAATAGCCATGAGTGTACTGGTGGTCGTTAATCATGAAACGGACTTTGGGATAAATTCCATGCTTCAAATCTTCAAACAGAGGCGACCTATGGAAAACATCGATATCATTTTGTGAACCCAGAAGACAAAAAAAAGTGTCGTATCCAACAATCGTAAGAAGAAGCAGCTTCAAGGATAACTGTTGGTTTTGGATAATGACCGGCCCAATAAATAGGGCATCCTTTCCATACCCAATGCATACAATCGAGACTACCTAGCATTCCTGGGAATCCCCTTTCCTCATTCTCCCTTAATATTTTTCTAACATCTTCCTCGGTTGGTTTTCGTAAATATGTTGGACCAAAATGATTAATAATTACTTCACAAAATAATGAAAGGTAAGTGAATGAAGTTGTTTTACCCATACGAATATACTCCTCGTTCGCATCAGCTGGTCTGCCATAACCTAGAATCCTTAAAGCCGAAGTAACTTTGTGTTCAGGACTATGACCTCTAATATTCAGCGTATCAAACTGATAATTAAATTGAGGTTCTACTCGACAAAGATCTTCAATAATCTTTATCACCAGATGCCGAGGTATACGGAATCGACCTTGGAAATCTCGATGAGAGTACACACAATTGGGAAGAAACTAATCGTGAATCAGCTTCTGATGGTAAAATTCCCTCACTCGATACGTATACCTTCTTGAGAATACTTCTTGTGGATCTGGAACTCTAGGTATTTGGATCGTATGTACTAGCATCAAAATGTCGATGAGTTTATTATCTTAAGCTTCCTCATCGTCAAGTTCTTGCAACCTCCTTCGATGCATTTCTTGTTGTAGTCTAAACCGATTCTTAATAATATTCCTCTCTTTATTGGATCTCGCTATTGATGATTATGAAATTTAATATGAGAATAGAGATAGAGAAATTGGTGAAATATAGGTTGAAGTAGGTGTGAGTACCTTGGAGAAATACGAGGGAATATATATAGGAAACAGTAGGGGGAAATAGCTGTTGCAAAATATCCATTGATCAATATAATTAATATCGCCAGCGATACTATATATATTTCTCGATTTAATGTATAACGTCAGCAATAATCTCATCATCGCCAGCGTTATTCATTATATCGTTTGCTAGAATGTCTATCGCTTATTGGTTTTACCATAGTAGCGCAATTGGTTTGCCATGCCACCTGGTATTCCAAACAACATTTTTTTGCCATACCCATAGAATAGGCCTAATTGGCGTTAGTAGCTATCCTATGGGTAGATGATATGGCCTTCATTGTACTCTTTTTTTTTTAGGAAGAAGTTCGTTTAAATTGTTTTCACGCAATTCAAGCAGGACATGTCCTTCTCATGATACATTGTTCAGTTGAACTTCCCTCTCCTGGGTCTTATATAAACAATCCAATTGGGATAGTAGAAACTTCCGTTATTCCATCAGGAGATTTCTTAATCACAATTTTTTTTTGGGGGTAATCTTGTTTTTGCCACCCAAGAAAAATAGGGGAAATTGCTGGTATGTTATCGTTTATTAGGGTACAATCCATATCTAGTTTGATCCAAAGTACTCATCTCCTGGATTGCAACATACACACATAAATGCTGATAGACATATAATGTAATTTATTTTGTTTCAATTTTTACTACCCTTTTCTTTTTTCTTTTCTTTTTTTTCTTGTCTCTCTTTCTCTGACTGTTTTAGATTGTAGTTTATCTTTCTCGTGTTGTACAATTTTATGAACTGATAGTCTGATATTCAGTAGGAGAATGTTCTGAATAGTTAACTAATTTTGTGAAAAAATGGATTATTTGCTGGAATAAAATTTTGGATTGTTCTGTTCCAAGAAACGGATACGTGGGAGAGAAAGAGATGTTGAGTAATTGACTCTTGCATCCTAATCAATTTGGATGAGTGATGCAGCACATAAAGTAAGAACAGAAGGTTGAGTCTTAAATGGAATACAGAAAAATCGGTTTCGGGATTTCTAAATGGCAATAAGTCGAATGACCATTTGGATTTTTAAGTTATCAGATTTGGAACCACTACACCAAATTTAACGTTTAGCAACAACTTAGATCTATTGCTGATCGGGTTTGTAACAGATTTTTGCCGTTGCTAAACACTCTGTCGCAGTTTTTCGCAACAACTCTAGCTCTGTTGCTAATTTCGGTCAGCCTCGGCAGTAGCAACAGAAATAAGCTGTTGCGCGAATTTAAAATATAGAAAGAAAATTAAACTTTTGTTACTCTGTTGCTAATTTTAGAGTCATTCCGGGATATATTTTAGTAGAACAGGATATAGTTGTTCTGGTTCATATTTAGCAACACATTTCTGTCTTTTGTTAATTTTTTTGCAACAAAAAAAAGGGTCAAGTCTTCGTTGACCTAGTCAAAACTGATTTCCCCCCAATTTATCATGCAATACCCCAGTTCCTTGCAAAACCCTGATTCATTTTATATCCAGCAATTCAATGTGATAGTTCTCATACTTTATATTCACACATACATTCCCACAGGTTTAAACCTCAAAGACATTTTACAAAGAAAGGGAACCAAATACAACAAAAATCAGGGAACTCATGACATCAAAGACATGTTACAGGTTGCATCAAGAAAATCAGGAGTCAAATTGTACAGCTGAAAGATTGCATATGTAAATATGTTCTTGTTTCTTACATTGTGCTGGTGCAACTATGTTTGTTTTAGCTTCTAATGATTGCATATAGAAACATAATGTTACAATCTATTACAACGAGTAATCAGAACGCAGCAAATTATTGTGGCTTTGAGAGGATGATCATACAATGAGTCCGAATTCTCGTCTTGACCAAGATGATGAAGAACCTGTCACAGATACATATAGTTAGGGATAAAAAATAAAGAAAGTAAGAATACTTTAGAATTCAAGGTATATACTCTATTGCCAATGATTTGCTTATACCTGAAAGATACTAGAGACCATCTGAGACCAATGAGACTCGAGTAAGTGTTGGGATTTCTAATGAGTTTTCGCTATACCATGATCAAAATGACCCTAGTCATAACACTAGCAGGTGGCACAGTAGTAGCTTTGGATTCATCATAAGCATCTTCAGGGTGAAGCTCAATAGTTCAGTTAGAACCAAGCTTGGTCAAATTTGGTGCTTCTCGTCCACCACCATTTATGGTATGTCTGATTCCAGAACTGAAGTGATCATCTGGGCGAAATTCTTCAAAATCTGAAATTTATTAAAAGAGCCCAATTTAGATTTCACAATGCATTTTTGACACACATAATCTAAGAATTAGTAACTATAAAAGCAAACAGAACAGCTTCATTCTAAAACAAGAAATGGACATAAATCATGCAAGATTTTATTCTAATTTTCAGCTAAGCATATACTTTTGTCAGTTCTGCAAAAGCCATCCAACTAAAACTTGTGAAGAAACTGAGTATAAACTCTTAGAGCAACTTAAGTGTTTACAATTTAATCACCACAGTTACAATCTACATTGCCTCGAATAGGATAAATGTAGAAAGATGATGAAGTTTTTATGCGTTGTTGTTGTTCTAGCCATGGCTCGTATGATGGTTGAACCAACCCAAGAAACTTTTACCTGTACCGATGTTGACCCGTGTGCCTTATGTGCAATGCATACCATACTTGGTCAGCACTGCAACTGTGCCTGCTTCAGCCATTGTGAATATAGTCTTTTCCTTTTGACTCCGTAAGTTTTTCATTCTGCAAGCCTCAAACAGTGGCTACTGGATGTGCTTAGCACTGACAAAGATGAACTTTGAACTGTTCTGTAGCTTCGTAATTAAAGATGTGAGGTTGGAAGAAGAAGACTTTCTCTTGCTCCATAAGTTGATCGTTGAGTTGTACTGAGTCAAGGGCTTGCACATACACTTAAGCTGATCCCCAACTAGTTATTCTCCACGCCAATGAACTCGCCTGGTTCATTGTTCCATAATAGGGATACATAATTAGAGAGTTTACCTAGTCAGTCCCTTGTTCAAGCAACCAACATACACTTTGGAGCAAGGCCAGATCTTAAGAGTACATAACTTCCTTTTCCCTTCCTCATTTACCTTGTAACTGGGATCTCTAATGCCCAAAAATGCTGCAATATAAGCAATTTCATAATATAGATTATAATAACACACATGAATAGGGACTAAAAATTATTGCTTTTCATTGCAGAGATTCTATTCAACTGTGAAGGGTCAAGTGTTGGTGTTTTGATCTGTGGAACAAAGAAGATGAGGCATGAGGTTGACACCATATGCACAGCCGGTTTGGCAGATAATCTACATTTTGAGTCGATCAGCTTCAGTTGGTGATGTATTTACATACAATGGAAAACAAAGTATAAACAAACAAATGATTCTACCTCTGGGAAATATAGGTGTGGTCCAAAAGAGGGCACTAAAAATCTGGGGTTTAGGACAAAAGTGTGATGTGTGATGTGTGCTTCAGATGTGGCTGGTGTAAATAAACTTTGGAGAGCAATCCTCCTTGATGGGATAAAAATGTGATGTTTATTGCTTTCATTATGATTTTCTCTGCAAAATGTGGATTAGGAAAAAGCAAATAATGGAAAATTCAAAGTTTCAAACCCTTGCTATATCACAAAATTCCCTATTTATTTACAGTTTGTTTAAAATTCAGTGGAAAATCAAACAAAGAAAAAGGTCGATCCTTGTTCAAATATGAATATTCAAGAACAGGATAAACTCTATACTTAAATGAATGAAAATAAGTAAATTCCTAGGATCATTGTTGTACATACTGCTTTTCTTTCTCAAGAAATGTTACCTTATTAGTGTTAAGAAACCACAAAGCATTTTTCTTTGGAAACATATGAAGACATCCATGTGTTGTATTATTATCAATATTGAAATCGAAGTATAGAAAGACTTTGGATTACACACGATTCAAACCATCACAAAATTCCCTATAATAAAATTGAACTCCTTGTTCAAATATGAATATTCAAGAACAGGATAAACTCTATACTTAAATGAATGAAAATAGTAAGGATCAACACATATTGCATGTTACCTTGCTTGTACACACATCTCGAAAAATAAAAGTTGGACCATAAGGAAAACTTGAACTTTTTACGACAAACAAACTTGCATCACTGCAAGGATACAAACTTGCAACCCGATACGCCCTTGCGTCACCAGTAACAATCAAATAATAAAAAATGTACTAACCATTAATTGAAGTACAGTTTCCAGTTTATCTTGCTCCAATAAATTTGTGAACAGAAACCAAGTAAAGAACAGAAAGTATAGACATGAAAACAACAGTATGTTTATGCTATCTTTACAAAGCTAAAACAGATTCTTCACTATTATTCCAAAAGAAGCTAGGCACACAATATTCTAGCATTCTAAATGGCCTCAAATAACAAAGTAACAAGAAGTAAGTATAAATATCAGAAAACACCACTCCCAGGAGTAAATAAAGAATTTAGCGAAAGGAATATATTTATATTAGTGAACTTTAATAACCACTACTCAAAAAAGGAGAATTGCATGCTTGAGATGTTGGGATGATAACAATAAAAAGGTTGATCATGTTCAACATCTCAATACCTCACCTGCAAACCAAAACTGTGTTTTGAATTTTAGTTATCTCCTTACTTTCATGTTCTCAGCTTTCACCAAGGGAGACCTTTGGGCATACTACATCTTTTCCTGAAACATAACAATTAAAAATAATCATCTTTAACATTGAATTTACAATTTTAAAATCCATCAAAACATAAACAAACACTTGCATAGGAACACCAAATTAAACCTAACCCTAGATATCAAACGCGAAATTAAACATAACAATAGAATTTCAACAATACAACAAAAACCCCTAAATACCTAGTAGAAAACTAAAAATACCTAAATCATAACTGTGAGGGTAAATTACCCGATGGGCACGTGTCAACATCCCAAGGGATGAATCCATGATAGAATGATGAGATAGGATCATCGAATCATACTCCGAAAAGGTGAGTTTGTCTGAATGGAGACGCCTGCTACAACGTCGCGTGAAAGACGCATGTAAGGAGTAGTCTAATCTACTCAAACGGTCAAGTCTAAAAATAAGGACTGCATTTAATGAAGGATAAGAAGAGATGAGAAGAATCTACATCGTAACAGAATGCTCAGGCGATCTATACTACGACCCATAGGTGATACAACACGAGGTTCTCAAAGGAAGAGCTACAATGACGAGCAAAGCGAGACAACTCGAGAGGAGAACCAAGCAAGCCATCATGAGGGGTAGTATAGAACCCGTCCGAAGCAACGAAGACGATGTACGATAGCTCCACCAGCTCGGCGAGACCAGACCTTCACTAGTGGAAAATCAAAATAAAAAGTCTGTCAGAAAGAGTCTTACAATCACTAAAAACGACTGTGGCTGGGAGCCCTAAATCTGTAGTCTTATTTCTCAAAAGGATTATGGCTGGGAGCCCTTGATTCTTTTCAGAAACGACTTCCCTGCACGGACTCCCCATTTTTGCTAATAAAAGCAGATGTTTATATTAAAATTAATTTACAACCAAAAAAAAAAAAATTGATCCGCTGAATCAAAAGCTGATTCAGCTGAATCTAAAAACAAAAGCTGAATCGCCATTAAATTAATATTTACTTCAAAATTGTATTAATAAAATAAGATCGATAATAACTTAAAACTGAATTGTATTAAAACGCTTCAACACGAAGGTGAAGGCAAGACTTCACCATCTACGGCTTTGTTTACTAAAGACATAGGAGATCAACGTTGAAAGCTACCTTCAATTGCAAGAAGGAACCGAAAACAGGCTGCAAGTTCAACGAGAAAGTATAGGATAAACCAAGGAATGTCAAATGTGATAGCCAACACAGAGGAAACGCCATCATGACCAATAGTTTGGCAGGACATAAAAATCATTGCCTGGATAAAAGGACATGCCGCAGTTGTGGCAGCAGAAAAGCAATTATCTTTCAGTTGGCTGTCAAATTATGGATATTATATTGAGCACAACACCTTATTGAAAGACCAAAATGAAAAAAAGAGGAAAAAAAAAGAGAGCATTACCCAAAAAAATAAAAATCTAATGTTATCAGACGGGGGGACAAAGAATGTTGTAGATAACTCTTTTGAATGTCCACCTAGAAGAAGAAGCCTGCTTCCCCACTTAACTTGCAAAGGCATTACAGAATTGAGGAGAAATGGGAAAATTATTAGATGCAAAAACAACAGAACTAGCTAGGGATCTCATGGAAGTACGTAACACATCTTTCATAGAAGTGTTGGCATGCTTACCGGGCTGTGATCTGATGTTGCAGGTAGAGCTTCCTGAGCGTTTTTGTCAACCAGCTGATAAGATACTTGATGAATTTGTAGCTTCTGATTCGACAACGTCAACGATCTAAGATTAAGTACCTGCAATACTAACCCATTATTTCACCTATCTGCATCTCAAAATGTTATTGGTACCTGAAAAGAAAGATAACATGTTAGGCAACATTACAAAATAATGAAAAACATTGAGTCAAGAATCCCAAGAACCCTAGTGAGTGGTTTGTAGACAATTATAAGTTGTCATAGATGTTAAAATAAAATAAGAAATCAAGTTGGATTCGGTTCTCTGCGTAATGCTCATTTTTTTATATCATGCCGCATATAGAATTGTCACCCACGAAAAATTCAATACAAACCAATCTCGAAGACAAATGTTTTATTAGTAATAAAATTGAAAAAAGTATGCACATTTATGAAACAAGTGCAAAAAATGATGACTTACTTCATCCGGACGCGCCACTGTAATAACGCTAACAAAATATTTATAGAAGAGATGTCAAACCTTATTAGAACGACCAAGTACTTTAATAGAACCGGCAACAATCAAGTACAATGCTTAACATAGCTATTTTTACTCGTTGAGAAGTGAAATAGTGTAGTTCTTAGATGACCCCTTGTTATTTTGTAGCACCTCTCCGCAATTATGGTATTAAGCTAACGGATAAAAGCATCCAGTTTAAAATGTTTATAGAAGAGAGATCAAGCCTTACTAGAACCACCAGGTACTGGATGGAACCGCCAATAGTCGAGTATTAAGCTTAATATAGCTATTTTACTCGTTGAAGAAGTGAAATAGCGAAGTTCTAAGTTAACCCCTTGCTATTTTGTAGCACCTCTCTGCGAATCATTGGGATGAACCTAGCAACCTCTTATTATACTTGCTGGATTGAACCATCAGAAGTTTGTAGCCAAATATAAGACTTTATAACCCAAGGATCAGTTGGTTTTGTTTCTTCAAAATCTTCAAACGTTGGAAAGATACTAAAAATCTATAAACTAATTATCAATCAATGTACACAAAATCCAACATATCCACTTCTTACACCCAGATTTAGATAGGCTACAAGTTTTGTTGACGATTGTTCATAACCAGGGCCGTCTTACAGTTTCGGGGTGCTCTAGGCGAACTTGAATTTTGAGGCCTTTTTATGTGATATGAAGTCAACAATAGAGGCAAAATTTTAGTTTGGGAGATAATTTTTAACTATTAAAGAGGTAATTTTTATTTAGCTTGGCGGACGAAGGCCGTCGATTTTTTTTTCCAGTTTTTTTAGGTTAGATTCCCGGTTGCAAACTTTCAATTTGGCCTAAATATTCAAAAATCCACACAACCAATAGATAATTAGTGATACTTATAGATGTAACAATATAGTTTGTAACATCTATAATTGTCACAAGCGTAAGTTACATTAATAAATGTTACAAAATCATTTAGTAACACTTACAACTGTTACAAAATACTTATAAACAAAACAAAAAAAAGATTTGTGCCCCAACAATTTGGGGCCCTAGGCGGCCGCCTAGCTCGCCTGCACCCTAAGACGACCCTGTTCATAACAATACAAAATTACAAATAAATAGCTTAAAATCGCCATACCTTGCGAATTGAAGCATCACCAAATCAATATGAAAGCATTTAGAACACAATCGGAAAATCTATAGCATCACCAATTGCATCAATTTCCTGAAGCAATTCCAGTATCTTCCTAAAAATCTGAACAAAACCCAACTCTGTTTTTTCTATGTTTTTTCAAGAATTCTTCAATTATTGATCAAAACCTTGAGAATGTTTTTCAGCCCATATAAACTATAACCATAATTCACCATTCAATGCCAGAAATTTGAAGAAAAACGATGAAACATAGATCAATCAAAAAATTAAAATTTTAGAATATAATTTTTTTGATTGAATTTTCAATCTCGAAATTCTTTGATCCTAGATGATAGTTTTAGAAACTTCTTTCAATTTGTGAGAGATATTATGATTAAGATCTCCAAACTGCAAAAAATCCAAAGGAAATCCAAGGCCAAATCAATCTCTTTTCTCATGAAACCCTTGGCTGGGACATGATCCCGAACACTTGTGTCATTAGAATTGATGTTTAGTGCAGTATAATAAGATAGTAATGAAATTCCAAACCTCTCAAAAGAAGGAAATACTAAAACTCCGAGCAATATACCTTTTGAGAACCAATTAGACGTCAGAACCGGCAAAATCACTAGCAGACGCTCAGACTGGCTAAAACCCCATCTTGGCGGTTTTTTGTAAAGTAAAATTACAAGGTCCAACCATCCAGTTTGGTTACATTCTCAAAACACAACACTGCTCACAATTGCATTATCCTTTCATCGATCATGCAAAATTCGAAACACAAAATTGGTTAAAAAGACCAAAATCAACAAATCCTTGGTGAAAAAGACATCTAGATTTTGATACTGTTTAAATGGACAAAAATACAAACATAGCCAGGATATAAACAGTTTCATCCTGCCCATTTTCAAATATTTTTTCTTTTTTTTAATTTACATCAGAATGCATCCAGTTTCATCCTTGCTATTTTTTAAGTTTAAGTCAGGATGAATCCAGTTTCATCCTTGTTATTTTTTTTGGTCCATTTCACCCATACTAATTTTTACTCGTCCATTTGAACCAGGTTTTAAAATATTTGGACAAATGACCCATTTTCCGAATTCGAAACCTTACAGACTCCTTTGTGTTACGGTCGTAACTAAATGCACTATCGGAACTTTCAGGTTGTATGAATATTATATTTGTACCTGTAAGAGCTTCAATTGAAAGATGCGTACCAGCAGTCCAGGCACAAGGTAATGAGATATTCTCTTCAGTCCAGTCGATGTGTTCTTCCGTCTCATCGTATACACCTAATTTTGTCAGTACATTTACAGAGGCTTCATAATCTGATATACGTTTCAACACACCAACGCCTCCGTCAAATTCCATCAACTGACAAATGGAGCTCCTTCGAAGATTAACAAAATGATAGATTGAATATTACCGGAACACTTCCCTTTGAACAAGAAATTCAGCTAATACTCCTATTCTTCCTTCAGGACGCAGCAACCAATATATAGAGCCATTTGCATAAACATGATGATCCGTCAACTGTCAAGACTTCAACAACTATTGCATCAGCTGCATTTCCTTCAGCGACTGTGATAACAACTAGATCAGCTTTTCCTTCAGCGACTGTGATAAGATGTTTTCTTTAATGCACTTGATACACAAATGACTTTATGTTCATTTTTTGTTGGATCAAATCCAAATGCAATGCAGTCAACTTTACGTCTACTTTCTCCTTGATTCGCTTCTAAAACCGCACTAGTTTCGATCCAAGGTGATGTTTCTCCAGTATTAGGGTTATATATAAGAAATGTTTCCTTGTCCCAGCCAGTAACACATACCAAACCATTCACAAT